>VZTR01013420.1:25511-37973 GCA_013400775.1 Chaetops frenatus | reverse complement strand
CCAAATTTATATATGAAACAAAATTACCCAAGTGTAGAAAAAAATCTCGGATATTTTTATTCAACTTGAGATCACTTGTTTCTTTGTTTATCCAAAGAATTATCAGGACATACAAAAAAAATCAGATTATTACTGGAAATGTTCTGAAACGTTACATAGGAAGGCACATTTTTGATGCATTTTTATTACAAAATGAGGAAAATAATATACAAAATTCCAGCACCACACATCACAGGCATCTCAGCTGTAAAAGTCTTTTGTATTAATGGTCTAAGCCAAGTAATATTTAATGACATTNTCTATAAATAAAATACTGCATTTGTGCGATTACAACACAGCACTTGTAGAAACTAAAAGTCAGCACTTTAAAGTTTGTGGGTTTATTTCTCAGGCATTTAGTATGTATGGGTGACTGTCAGACTTTATGGCATTTTATTATATCCAGGCAAGAGGAGAAAAAGAGAGATTCTGAAATGTAAATTTGACAACTCATTGAAAATTACCATTCCTGCTTTGATNGATTACAACACAGCACTTGTAGAAACTAAAAGTCAGCACTTTAAAGTTTGTGGGTTTATTTCTCAGGCACTTAGTATGTATGGGTGACTGTCAGACTTTATGGCATTTTATTATATCCAGGCAAGAGGAGAAAAAGAGAGATTCTGAAATGTAAATTTGACAACTCATTGAAAATTACCATTCCTGCTTTGATTTTTCAAAGTATGTTTCTTGTTGCAAATGAAATTCAAGAAAAATTGAAAAACACTAAAGAGAATGCTGTATGCTTTTGACATTTGAATTCTCCCCAGTCAAGTATAGAGGTACCACTCCACGCCTTACTGTTGTCTGTTTAAATCTTTCATAAAAGATTAACTTGCAGTGTCAAGGCCACTGGCTAACATCCATTTTGACACTGATGAAATTACCTGGAGTGACGCAGTCTCCTGAGGCACGCTGTCACAATTAATGAAATATGAAGGGAGCAAAGGAAATTTTCTGGCTCTTCATAACAGAGCAGAGGCAGAAAAAGGTAAATGGAAAAGGGGAAGAAAAAAAGAAATCGGAAACCCTTTGAAAAATATGAGTGAAGACACATTTGCCTGCAAAGTAATCTTCAAATTCCACAAAAGCAAGACAGATTTGCCAACAGTCATGGTCTGGAACAGTATGCATACAGTCTTTGGCATTTTGGTCATGGTATCATATTCAAGAAATGTAGGAGCAGTAGATGATAAATTATTCTGGCTGAGCTAAAGAAGGAAAAGAATAGAGTTCAAGACCACTTGTCCTTGCCAACACCTAAGTCCATCTGGCTTTCACAAATCTCTCTCCCAAAGCAGTCTTCCTTTTTATTGGAACTGAGTTTGCCAACAGTTATCATACTTGAAAAAATGACAAATAACTGTTTGTTCTAATTTCTTTACACAAGGACTCATAACCGCATATGAGTCAAATGGGAATTACACTAAAGTCAATGGGCTTCCAGTAACTCCAGAGGACTTCAGAACAAAGCGTACGAAGGAACATCCTTGTGAGTACTGAAACCACAGTCTCAGGAGACCCTCATTATTACGGAATTTAGGGGACTTTCCCTGCAAGAAGAGTTGTCTTCACACAAAAGAAGATAGATATAAACTTTTATAATGATACTGGCATAAACACAGTGCTATGGACAACTCTACTCTGGTTTCAGAAGCTCTTGTTTTTAATAAAGTTATTGAGGCAAGAATGCAGTGTTAAACTCATCCTTGTACTAGCACAAATGAGGAAGGGAAGGTGTGAATCCTGTCCAGTAGGCTAAGCTTTTCTGGGACAAGAATGAGTGAATCAGTGCTGTTGACCTTCAGTTCAACTGCTAAAATTTTTTCCCAGCCATCATATATATAAGAATGCAAGTGAAGAAACTCAAAAATTCAAGGTACTTTTTCCCTGCCTTTTCCCTAGCATTTATCTATGACATTTAAAAGATTATTATCATTGTAATTTCAAAGGCCTATTTCAGGCCTTTGTATCACCATTTTAATCATATACAGACATTCAGAGTTTGAAGTGTCCTAGCTGTAGTTACTGAACATGCATCTCTCTCTGAACTCCTCGAGCTTGCCTTGCAGCTCCTCATTCATTCAGTTATTTTTGTGCACCACATTGCCTCTCCTAATTTCCAGAACCTTCACCACAGTAGATTTGCCATATTGAAACATTCATTTTGCTAATTTTAGGGTTCAAATGACCTGGGTGTTTAAATTATCACTTTTAACAAGTTAACTACTTTTCATGCTTTTGTTACTAATATTTATTCCCTTAAATACTTTAAAGCAATCATGGGTAATGAGAAAGGTAACAACAACTGCAAAGCAGAGCGTCTTCAGCTGCTGGGTACAGTGCAATTCAGACACATACTAAGTACTGTGTGAGATTAATGAAAAATCAGTTTCACTCTTTCTACTTACAAGCCTTACAGGAAACAGATTTTATGCTATCATTTCAGAAACTGGAACAAAGAATATTCAAAGTGACTAATAAACAGGCTTAAAAGCAAACTTTTGTCTCAGTCTAGACGGGAATATTATTCCAAGCATAAAAACCATGAATCAGGATTGAAAAATTCAGCTAAACTAAATAATAAGTAGCAATGCATTTATTTATACCTAACAATTACAGATTTTAGGTACTTCCAATGCATCATCATGAATGTGAAAAAAAAAGGCTTCTGGTAAGCTCTCTTCCATTATAGTATTTCCTCATCTGTAGCACTTACACCAAACCTAGGTAGAAAACTGAAGATAACTTCTGGGATCTTTTTATCTATTGTGCTATATGAATAGAGGCATTGCACTACCGGTACTTCAAAGAGCTCTGCCAATTCCCATGGTTAATTAAAACATCCAGTGAGACATAACACTACCCCAAATGTATTATTTTACCCAGAGCTGCCAGCATCATTATCAGAGATATATCAGTAACCAGAATATATTTTTTTACTACTATTTCAAAATTTTCAGCATTGCACACAAAAAGTATTTCATTTTTTAATGTAAGCGATGTTGATTTCTACCAAATGATAAAATACAAGCAAATTTAGAACACAGAATTTCACAATGTATTTCTATATACTAATTTCTAAATAAAGTTTAGTGCAATAATGATTACCAAGCTGTTATGTTTCAAAGAGGACTGATCATTTTAGATGCCTTCATTTTAACATCATAGTTAAGTATTTTCCATGAGGACTTTCTGCAGCATTAAAAGGATGTTCCTTAAATTCAATGCCCAGCTGAACACCTGTAAGCCTCTCTTGGAGTATTATGCAGTTATAGCACCAGCAACCACACCAACAAAACTAAGAAAATGCAACATACAATTAGGTACTCAAACATGAGAGCATTTGATTTAATGAGAACACTACCTTATCAGAACAGAGGAGGATTTTGGGAACTATCGACCTATCAGCCTCACCTCTGTGCTTGAGAAGGTCATGAAACAGAATCTCCTAGAAGCTGTGCTAGGGTACAGGGAGGACAGGGAGGTGATTTGAGACAGCCAGCATGGCTTCCCCAAGGGCAGATCCTGCATAACCAAGCCAGCAGTCCTCCCTAATTACAGAAGTAATTTACCTCGATTTCTGTAAAGCGTTTGACACGGTTCCCCACAACATCCTTCTCTCTAAATTGTGGAGAGGTGGATTTGATTGGTGGACAGTTAGGTAGGTAAGGAATTGGTTGGATGGTCACATCCAGAGGGTAGTGGTCCATGGCCCAGAGTCTTGATGAACCTTGGTGACAAATGGTATCTCTCGGGGGTCCATGTTGGCACCAGTGTTATTTAATATCTTCATTAATAACAAAGACAAAGGGATCAAGTGCACCCTCAGCAAGGTTGCAGAGGACACGGAACGAAGTTCATTGCCATACCTTAGGGATGGGACACACCCAGTGGAACCTGGACAAGGTCAAGAAGTGGGCCCATGGGAATCTGATGAGGATTAACAAGACCAAGTGCAAGGTGCTGCACCTGGGTTGCGACAACCCCTGTTGTCAACACAGGCTGGGGGATGAACAGATCAAGAACAGCCCTGCCGAGAAGGATTTGGGGGTGCTGGTGGGTGGGAGGCTGGACATGATCCAGCAATGTGTGCTTCCAGCCCAGAGACCAAACGCATCCTGGAGCGTGACCAGTGGGGTGAGGGAAGAGATTCTGCCCCTCTGCTCTGCTCTGGTGAGACCTCACCTGGAGCACTGCATCCAGCTCTGGGGTCTGCAGCACAGCAAGGATATTGGCCTCTTGGAGCAAGTCCACACAAGGGCCACCAAGTTAATCAGAGGGATGGAGCACCTCTCTTATGAAGAAAGGCTGATTATTCAGCCTGGAGAAGGCTTTGGGGTGGCCTAATTGTGGCCTTACAATACCTGAAGGGAGTCTACATGACAGATGGAGAGGGGCTTTTTTCAAGGGCACAGGAAAAGGGGAAAGGGCTTAAAGAGTAGATTTAGATTAGGTATTAGGAAGCTATTCTTTCCTGTGAGGGTGGTGAAGCACTAAAACAGGTTGCCCAGAGAAGCTGTGGATGCCCCATCCCTGAAAGATTTCAAGGTCAGGTGGGATGGAGCTTTGAGCAACCTGATTTAGTGTCCCTGTCCATGGCAGTGGGATTGGAACTAGATGGTCTTCAAGCCATTCTTTAATTCCATGATTCTAATACCTACAAGATGACCTTCAATCAGTAGTCCCCTGGCAAAAAAGCTTTATATCTTGGAACAGACCTAAGTGATACATTAATTCTATATAGCCTTATACTACTACCCTCTACCATGAAAAAAACCTCCCAACCGAGTTTAACTGAGCATTTGTAGTGCTACCTGTCACTCTCGTCTGAGATCTATTTTTAAGAAAGTAATTAAGCTGTAGCAACTGATCCAGAAAAGAAGTTCATGTATCACAAGAAAATTTCCTGTCACTCTGCCTTTTCCTAGATTAGAAAGCATCCTCTAACTTTACCCAATGGGACTAGAGGGATAATTGTCCAAAATTAACAAATATCAGTGACATGAGACCATTATGGAATAAAACTTTTCAATATACATTCTAAGCTAACATTTAAATAGTTAGGCACCTAAGTCATCAAAAGCTACATGCCCTACAGCCATTCATCCCAGACTAACACATTTCAGTCACTGCACAGAATGTCACAGTAGAAGCCATACAGTTGAAACCAATGAACGCTACATCTCAAAAAGAAAAGCCAACTGGCAGAGGACAGAAACATCCAGTTGCCATCAGAAACCTTTTTTTTTTTCATGGAACACTCTATCACTGTTCTCTCTGTCCCTAAGTGAGACCTATAAAATACCTTCAACATATGAGCCTGGAAGCTAAGACCCATTATTATACTGGACAGTAAAAGTTATGGACTGAATAAAGATATGGCACATTCCATGTTTCCCAGTTACACCCTGCCAACTAGCTCTGAATGTTGCATAGGCATTCACCACCTGCTTCTGTCAGCTCCATGCAGAATAATGATCTTCCCACCTCTGCTTTATTAACCTCTCCTTCCTTCACCGACTGCCACATACCCTTTTCTCTCCAATTGCTTTGGTGATTAGCAGAATGACACAACCAAATACAACTGCTTCTAACTGGTAGCTCCTTTTTCACTTTTCTCTTTCTGGTTCACATCCAAGCATACTTTAGTGCCCCATTTAAGCTAAGTCAGTCAATCTACGAAATGACACTAATTTCCTTTTTTTTTTTTTTTTTTTCTGATTAAATTGTGATGATATATGGGCACATAGTCCCATAAAATCTTCCTGAATTGATTTAATAAAAGGTATTAATTTACAGTTAGCTCTGTTCAGGGTAAAAAGTTAATGGGAGTTGAAGACATGATATGAAGTACCATGAAGAATGTACAGAAGAATTTTATTTTCAGTATCTTAATATACAAAAAAATATATCTCTTTTGCAATATATATATAGGAATTATGCCTAACTATGTCTATATTGATTAGCCTGGACTCAGGTGCAAATACAGAAAAACATTTGGAACAAAACACTTTCAATTTATTGTTTTGTTTGAGGTACTTGATTAAAAAACAACCAACCAACCAACCAACAACAACAACAAAAAAAACCCAACACAACCAAAAACATATGGAAATCACCTGGAGTTGTGGAAGTGTTCAAGGCCAAGTTGGATGAGGTACTGAGCCACCTGGTCTAATGGGAAGTATTCCTGTCCATGGCAGGGGTGGGTAGAACTAGATGGTATTTAAGGTTCCTTCCAACCTAAAACATTCTATGATTCTGCGACTCTACAATACTTGGCAACTCTGAGAATCAAACATATTTTTTATTTATTAGAATTGGTAACATTTTTAGAGTCATTTAACTGCTTTAAAAGCAACAGATAGATGAAAATAAATAAGATGCCTGAATCCCCATTATCAAAAAAAAAAAAAGATAAAAAAGAAAANNNAAAGAAAAAGAAAAATAAAAAAAAAAAAGATGCCGAAACCCCCATTAAAAAAAAAAAAAAAGATAAAAAAAAAAAAAAATTGTAGCACCAGCTGTCTCCAGACAAAGTCAGATACAAAGTAATAACTTTCGATTTGCAGCACCTGTATTCAACTTCTAAAGTACATCTGTCATTTTATTTTAACAAAGTCTAACAAGATCAGTTCACAGCCATCTGTGTCTCTCTACCTTTAAAGCAATTCAGGTTGCGTTGCTTTAAAAAAATATCATTCAAAGCAAAGCAACACAGAGCAGAACAAAACAATTGCACAATATTAGAGATGACATTTTGAAGTTTGTTACAGCTGACAATAGATATCTCCATGCGCTTACAAATGTAAGACCAGTGCACTTGATGCAGAGATTGCAGAGGACAACCCAGTCTCTCTTCAGCAGCAGCATCACCACAGAGTTAAACCTCCTGGAAGGGCTTACACATTTTTGACATCTCATGGTGCTCACACACTCTTTTATTTAGTCATCCCCTGCTATGAAAGAGATCAAGAAGGCTCAGTATAATCAATGCTTCTATTTCCTGAGAATCCCTGTAGTGGAAAGTCGGCCGACAGAGGAGTCAGGCTTTCTATAGCAATGTAGTAGAAGTCTCCAAACAATGAGAATCCAGCCACAGGTAACTAGGCCATAGGTTATTCCTAAGCAGAATAGGCAAAGAAAAAGCAGGAAATGTACATGCTGCGAAGGCATGGTTTTCTAAATTCCCACTTAAGAATAAAGAGCCTTAAAGACTGTGTATCAAAGCATAATTATATAACTAAAATGATATGAATAAGGGTAAGCCTCTGAGACTCACTGGATATAGTCTCGTCGCCTTCTACAAATAAAAGTCTACTTTGATCCAAGTCCTTCACACATGGTATCAAATCACATCTGCCAGAATAGCAGGAGTTTGGAAATACAACAAAGTGTGGCATTAGAACTAGAATTTCTGATGCAGAAATTAGGACCAAGGGAGAGACAGCCCATTAATTCAGTATTAAATGGAGCCAATTTAGGGGAATGAAAACAAAACAAAAATGGAAAATTATCAGATCAGAGCCAAACACTGTGGATTTATTTCAGTCCCTCTGTAGTCAAACAGAGGATTTATTTTTCCTCATTTTTACAACAAAAACTTTGCTATAAGTAACGAAAATGAGTTGTAGTCTAATTATAAAATGATACTTTTTCTCTAAAGACAGATGTACAGTTTGTAATCAGGCAGTTTATTATGAATGCCAGTCAGAGTCTAAAGTCACCTACAGATGAGCAGCTAAGTATAGCTTAATTCTATCTGTATAATGCAGGGAGCTGCTGTTAGGAACCAAGCTTCTGCACCAAGCTAAATGCTGAGTGCCAGAAACCTCAGGACAGACAGGAAAAAGAACATGTCCAAATCGTTACTACAGAGTCAGTCCGTGAGATCATGACAGACTCAAAGGGACAAAACCAACAGGGACACAGGAGCTTGGAAAACACTTAGCCAATCAGTCAAAGCCAATAAATATGGCAAAGGCAAGGGACTATCAAGAACCCAAGGCACTTCATGCCAGGATAACTGGAGTGAACTAGGCAGAAATTTGAAACGATGGGTAATGGATGGGTTATAAACGCATTCCAGTAGCTCTGTGCTGGAATGCAATGAAACCATAGACTCTTCCAAGTAGCAGCAAAAGGAAAAGAACATCTGAGGTTAGAATTCATGCGGCCAGAGACTTAGAATTTTGACAGTTCCTTATGGCAGCAAGTTTTATGAAGTAAAAGATGCAGACCTCTGAACCCAAACAAAAGCAACGTCCTTATACTCGAATCTACTTCTACGCATATCAATATCTGATTTTTTTTCTTGTTTCACAAATGCTCCATCTTTATTTCAAATTTTAAAATCTCTGACTAGGAAAAAACATTATTCTCAGTTATTTGACACCACGCCACTGACAATGCTACTATAAAGGCCCTACTCTATCACAGAAAACATAGAAATCCAGCATGTGAACTAAACAGTTTACCCAGGTAACAATATTTAGTTCAAACACAAATTCTTTCCTTCTCTCTATAAAAATCACTGGTATGAGAGCTCTTTCTTTCCAATACCTACTAAGAAAGTCACAGTTCATTTCTCATATGTTCCCAGAGAAGATTCAAGTCTTTGCTTAAGTACTGTGACAGGGAATGCTACAGCAAATACAGCCAAGAGTGAAGCTGGCAGCATTGAACACCTCATTTGGTGGGAAAACAATTACCTGTCCTTCCACTCCTCAGCTTGTGCTCTTTAAGTATTCCAGATTATCACTCAACTTTCTAAATAGTAACATTTCTGTGATGAGTAGCAGTTCCTTTGCTTTGGGGTCTTTAGTGTTTTGATTTGATTATTTCTCAGATAACATAGAATCTTGGGTTGTTTACACAGTAAACAAATACATGAATTTCACATATACTGCTCTGATGGTTTGCCTATTTTTATTGTGAAAATCTTAGTAAATTCTACTTAGGGGCCACCTGGCCAATCTAATTTATTGTAAGGAGAACACTTTTAAAACTTGTAATTACTATTTAAAAGTGTAGGTATGTAACACTGATTTTATTTTTTTTTTTTCTCCTCCTGTTCCTAAATACCTTGAGGTCTTAACAAAAGCACTTATAGTCAAAAACTACTTGCTATTATGCTTCAATTTGGGGTCACTTTTAGACTGTGAAGCTGTTGAAGTGTTATCACTTGATTGATATATATTTAAAGATTTCCCACAGTTGCCTAAAGTATCTAGGGCCCTTCAATACGCCCTTTTATCTGAGATATTGGCATGATCCTGGTTGAAGCAATGCCAAGATCTCAGAGATTCATGTCCTCCTGGGCTGGCAACAAAAGGACAGGCAGTCTCATATAGCACAGACAACTATATTAGAGCAAAAAACCCCAGACATGAAGGATAAGATTCAACCCTCACATAAAGATATGCCTATTTATTTTCATGTCCTGACTCCCACTATCATTATCAGGGATGAAAATTTTAATTAGGTTGCCTGAACATAAGTATGGAGCATCATTTGAAATTTACGAATGTACCCCACCTATTCTTCAGCTGCTAGTCCAAAAGTGATGTAAGTGCTGTCTTATAAGGCAACCCTGGAAAAATGTCCCAGAAAGCCTACAGCAACAGGCTTAAGCAACACTAAACACCTATGTGAGGAACCAGGTGTCCTTGGCCAATTCAGTCAGGGCCTTGAGAGCTGATTCCTGATGTTGGTTCAACGACCAAAGTAGTGTCTACTACCTTCTGAGATGTCAAGTATGGACATGGATCTGATACCAATAAATAGGTTATTGGACTCCACTGTCTGTATTTGCTAGATGTCTTTTGACTGGGATGGGAAGTCAGACACTTGCCTTGCTTGTATGCACCTGTGTAACACAATTAAATCTGAGCGTGCTGGTTTGCAATGGAGTCCCACCCAAGGAATACTGTTCCCTAAACATAAGGAACTCTATCCTTTTCCAAGAGTGTAATATAACTTTTGGTGTAAATTCAGGGGACTAAATAAATATGTCTAGTGTTATTTGGAATGTTCTGTGATAGTCCAGACCTAAGACATTATGTCATGGGTTATACCGAGGCCTATGCTTTTCTGAAGTAAGAGCTAGAAGCTGAAAAGGGTACCCCATGGTATTTCAAATCATACTAGGTGACTGTATCTAGGTTAATTAATTAAGTCATCTACATTTTATTTTTCAGTGTGATCACAGAAGTTTTAGTTTGGAAGCCCACAAAAATCATGCATGGCTATATGCCAAGAAGTGAAATGTTCCAAAATAAAGACAGAAAGCCTATAGAGAAGACCAGCAAATAAATTTATATTTATGCTGACTTCCAAACAAAACTATAAAGAATATAAGCTCAATTTATAAAAATACAAGAAACAGAATCTCAAATTTTCCCATTTATTATGAATTAATTGATCCACAGTTATTGGTTATCCATTCTAAATGATATTTAGGACCTCAAACATGTCTTGAGATTAAAGCTACAATTGGATGAACTGTCTCCAACTAACACCCTGCCCCTTTGCTACCTTGTATCACTTTACACAGACACATTTTGTTCAGACTCTCTAAAACTGCCTCATTTGGAAAACATAGGCTAATTAATTTCTTGAATGCTCTAGCTGAGCTGCAACGACACGCCTAGTCAACAAGGAACCCATTCAAAGCTCTGTTAAACAATTTATAAGTACTTCTTTTGAACTTCTTGGATAATTAAAGCAAAAGAGTACTTATAATACTGAAGAATTTTGCTAGTAATAAAATATATTCTGTTAAAAACCCCAAACAAACAATAAAACACCCACCAGCTAAAACTAAACTGCAGTAAAGTTTTTTGATAAACTCCCTTCATATCACTGTAACATTTTACTGATAGAATAGTTTTTCCCTTGGTCGTGCATTTTACTGACTCTCAATGTTATAACCTTCTAAGAAATTAAAGGGTCTGCATAATGGGCACTTCTTGATTTCTTATCCTATTTCACCCCATTTTGAAGAGAAATCACCCAGCCAAGGGTGTCAAATGTGGCAGAAGCACTAGCTCCCTGCATTCCCAGAGGCTTCAAGAACTTTCTCAATTTCATGCTTCTGTGCACAACTTTATTTACACTAAAACCATTCTGTTTTGTGCTTCAGAGCAAATACTTCGTCTTGATCTCCCAGCAAATCTCAGCTATATTATCTGAATACTCTGTGAAGCTTTGACTCTTTACTAGAGACTGCAGCTGACATACCAGGTGAAACACAAGTGAACTGCATAATGGAAGTTAATGTCCCGTCAAAATGGGGTCAACAGGATACAATCAAATGTGTATATCATCTACTCACAATGTGCAAGCTTTTGTTCGAAACAGCATTTAGATTTGAAGTGGATGCTCTAACACAAATATTTAATATACACTGATGTGGCTCTGCTAATTATCTTTTTGAAATACAAGTTTGTGTCTCACAGAGAGACTTTCAACAATGGTCAGATTAATAATACAATTTTTTTTCAATATCTAAATTTAAAATCATCTGGTTTCTCAGCAACCTTTATTTCCATGAACAAACACAAGTACAAATATAAAGCCAAATACTACTAGGGTTGCTTTTGACCTGCTTTTTAAAAATTACTTTTATACTGTTTGTCTTTGTAAATTAACAACTCAAATTCAACCATTCAGCATAGTGTCTCCATAAAAAAATCTTCAGACATATATGTGAAGAAATAGATTTTCTTCATGAAAGATACCTTCTTTAATTCAGTAAACACTGCTGAATACCTATCTTTTATGCAGAATTTTGAGCCTCTCTTCAAAGCTCTTATTTAAATAAGTTAACTACTTAGACACTTTTCTAATGCAAATTGGCATGAATTGAAAGACAAACTGAAAGGCATTTTTGCTGCACGACATTCAAAGTTAAATGCACCTACTTTGTGCTCTCACTTCCCTGGAACTTTTCTCACAAGAATTTAAATTATAAGATGAAAGAGGATACTTGTATTTCACAGTGTGGTGGAAGTGACCTGGTTCAATTTCTGACTTTGCTTGTTCTGACCCAGCAACAGCTGTTTCATTCAAATTAATGAGACAAAAATCTCAGCCATATAGAAAACAACAGTACAAAATGACAATTGTAGTATAAAATTCTGCTGAGGAATTTCCATTGCTGTCCATACAACTGCATTTTCTGAAGCTGCTTATCCAAATTGAAAATGCTGATGAAAGTCGTACTCAGTCTTCTAAGTATTGAAAGAGCACCAGATGACAACACACTTCCATCTACGTACAGCTGTACCTGGAATTCTGGATCTCTTACAGCAACTTCATTCTGTACCTTCACTATCACAGAACATTTTAGTAAGCAACAGCCAAAATAAGCTTTAGTGGAGATAGTAGTATTTTACATTTAAGTTCCTTTGTAACAAT
>VZTR01013420.1:4138-15329 GCA_013400775.1 Chaetops frenatus | reverse complement strand
GTGCTCCAGACTCTTCATCACCTGCACTGCCCTTCTCTAGATGCAAGAAAAGAGTACTGAAAGTGGTACATTACTTTAATTTGAATATATGAGAAACTACTACTGAAACATCTTTTTTTATAGCAAAAGGAAATTAGAAAGAGAGTGGAGCACTACCATTTTATTGTTCTTGGATGAGTTCTCTTTTGGCTTCAACAAGTCAAAGCATTTCTTACTTTAAATAAAAAGGNAGTAGGGCCTCTCCCCAGCCCCCTTTTCTCTAGGCTAAACATCCCCAGCTCCCTCAGCCAATCCTCGTAAGCCTTGTGCTCCAGACTCTTCATCACCTTCACTGCCCTTCTCTGGATGCAAGAAAAGAGTACTGAAAGTGGTACATTACTTTAATTTGAATATATGAGAAACTACTACTGAAACATCTTTTTTTATAGCAAAAGGAAATTAGAAAGAGAGTGGAGCACTACCATTTTATTGTTCTTGGATGAGTTCTCTTTTGGCTTCAACAAGTCAAAGCATTTCTTACTTTAAATAAAAAGGCAAGGAAAAAAACCCCAAAATCAACCAACAAAAAACCAAAAAAAGCTTTTCTAGCTCAGTGTATTGAATGCAACATCAAGTAAACAATATCAGATGTCTAGAACAAGGAAAATATGCAGTAATAATTAGTTGGAGGGAAACTGGGCTTAAGACAACCAACATCCTCGCACCATACTGGCAGACACACCAATAGCAATTGCCTTGATAAATATCTTATATGACAAGGGCACTGAACATTCATTCTTTTATTTCTCAAACAGAATCCAAAATGAAACTAAAGACTTACAGAGTTATGTTCTGTTCAAAAATCGCTTTTCATAAATAAAGATGTTTTGAGTAGCTTAGCTTTTAGACTAGTTAAAAAAATTTATGTTAAAAGATATATACAGGGAGAAGCTGAGTTTTTGTTTGGTGAAGTGTCTATCCATTTTACTCAGCAACATCACTTTCATACTGAATGAACTTAGAGATACTCTTGCAGTCATTTTTCAAAATTTGCATTTAAATAAAATATTCTGGTTTACACATCATTCAGTATTAAGTGTATATAATAATATCATCCTTGGATGAGAAAATGAAATTTTCCTGTGATGATGTTGAAGGACTTCCATTTATATGCAGATTCTGGCGTTAACATCAGTGGAAATGCATTATTTCAAATCAGAGCCGGTAAAGAAACATTGTTTAAAAAAAAAATTCCCCCAAAAAAACTTAGGAAGAAAAATGTCAGGTATAATCAAGCATGAATTAGCTTCCTACCTATGAGCAACCCCACCTTCTCAAGAGAATTTATTTTACTGCTGCTTTTTTACTCATAGGCAAAAAAAATCTCAAAACATCCAATCTGCCCTCTTCTCATGACTTTCCCTCTGCCTTATCCTTACTGCTTATTGTTCTAAGTTAGCAATCCTCCTGACCTCCATGGCTCAGGACTCTCAGATCATACTTTACTCTCTCTAGGTTTAAAAGTAGTATCTAACTTCCCCCCCTCCATCTTCCACAATATGAAGAAAGGCATGAAGATAAATGTCCCTGGATGCTGCAGCTCTTGAATGTAGCCTAGACAACTCCAGCTTGGATTCACCACAACATCTTCATTATGGGACTCCTTGGTATTCATACAATTATTCTGCAGACATCAGCTGAAACTTTTACACCTTTCACTCTCAGGAATCCAAAACAGGAATGTCAATCCATTTCTACTGTGCTGTGTCTGCCATGTGCTAGTAAAGCCACCTGACACACCTGACTACTCCACAGACACCTCAAAGCCCCTGTCTACTGTGTTTTGAGATGTTGTGTCCTTTCTTTTGCCGTTTGATCACAAAGACACTGCCTTTTCCATTCGTCCTGAAGATAACCATCATTCCTTGGTTTTCAGTCCATATCTCCTTGCCATAGGCTTATTCTGCACTTGAAAAAGCTGATGGTTCACTTCAGTTATCAATGTAGAAGAGTCTGGTGCCATTTTAGGTGCTTTAGCACATGCAAGATGTTTCCACAGAGCTAACTAAGCTTACATGGGACCTCTGTCTCAACCATGCCCTTTTGAAGAGGCATCTGAATGCCAGGAGGAACAACTGGTGGCTTTTCACAGGGCAGGAGGAGTATTAATCAGAAAATGTTGCTCATAAGCAGACATTCAGCATATGAATCAGTTGCTGAAATATAAAGATATGCTATTAAACACTGTGAGATTGGTCCTTCTGACTGTATCATATTTGGCTAACCTCTGCATGTGTCCTGGGAATGCTGAAACATCTCAAATGTCACATATCTCTATTGTTAGGTGAGTGAATTTCCCCCTTTTAATTCAGTGCGTGCACTCTGGAGGGGAAATAACACCCTGAGAATCTGAAAGAATAAAAGTTAACCATGGGCATATTTTTCTCAACAAAATAGTTCAAACATATTTGATTAACTTTGATAACCATTTAGTGTAGCAGCAAACAGCAGATAACATGACAATTTAATTACAGTGTGTTTTCCTAAATCCAAATTTTCATTAAAAAAAATAACCCAAGAATTTTCCTTTAAGGCCAAAATGCAAATATTATTGCAAATATTCTGTCACTTTAACAGAGTCTTGTAGTTGTTCAGGAATGAACTTCCAAACCAGTGGAGCAGAGAATTTTCCCCCAAACTAGCTCATTTTCTCCCACATTCCATGCCTCTCATGATTATGAGTAACATAGAGGGATAGGGAAACATGACGTATATGTAAGGGGATGTGATTTTTTGGTGAGAAGAGTCCGTGATGTTGAATTTTGTAATACTGGTTGCTGAATGACATTGCTAGTGTATGTGGTAAGTACCATGGACAATCAGCACACATAGTTCCATCCAGAACACAGCTTCTTGTTTTTTACATTATGCTTTCCAGGGCTAAGAGACTAAAGTAGTATTTTCAAAAATATGCTAAACCTCCTGCTTGTGTGTGGTGCACAATAACACTTTATTATGGTTAAGCAATAACTTCCGGTCAATCTACAACAATATGTAACAGAAAAGGAAGGGAAAATGGGCTTCAGACCCATTTTATTGGATCATAGAAAGCACCCCAGCTATTTTAAAAGTGGTAAGAAAGCAGAAGCTTAGTTAACTCAAGTCATAAAACCAATGTTATAAACACTGACTGACCATCTTGCCTCTCATTAAATACTCACTTATCATTTTGTCAATTATAGTATGGACTTCAAAATATGCAGTGTCTGTTCTGGAGCACAAGACTTGTGCAGGGTTGTTCTGCCATTTCCACAGTGCAGACCACACTTACAGTGAATAAGGGCCCTTCCTAGATAGAACAGGCTGGGAAGCAACAGCAATAATGTTTAAACTCTGCAAAACTTGCCACCAGCACTGCTTGGGGCCATCACATTTGACCGAAAGTAGAAACATTAAAATACCATAGAATAGACTTATTCTGTGGATTTTACAAAACCAGTTGTACAGGAAAAAAAGCAACTAAAAAGCAAACCACAAAACCCAGAAATTATTCATCCAGACAACACTGCTATGCAGAAGAGATAAACACAGATTCATATATGCATGCTGCAAAAAGGACTAAGTGAAGAGAGATTTTTGTCTGTAGTGAAAATCAGTCAATATGAATGTAGACACTTCCTGAGTATCCAAAACCAAAACATGGGGCTAACCCAAATACACACGTGCATCTTTGTTTCTGAGAAAGATACGTATCAAGTACCTCCATGTGGCATTGAGCATTACTCTACAGCAGCATTGCAGCATTACATTCCTTCTACTGTCACACTGATTTTTATCAAGCAGCCAAATGCAAAATAGAGAGGCTTGTAGCCTTTAGTTCTAATATCCCAATGAGTCAAACAGGAATGGGACACAGAATAGTGTTGTCTCAGAAGTGAAGTTATTGTTTACTGAAAGAGATGAGAAATTTTCATTTATGAGAGATTGTCTTGTATTTTCTGTGACTTGCAATAATCTCTGTGTTGCTTACACAAAATTCACAAAAGGTAGAACAAAACTGCTTTTATCAGGCTGTTTTGTAAAACACAGTGTAAAAAGAGCTAAGAATTGCTCTTTCTCATTTAACTTTGTTTACACTGCCACTGAAAATGGCTTTTATTTCCATGATCTAAAACATGCAATAACTTGCAGGCCAAGAACTGCTCCAAGTTGACTTTTTCAGTTCCATACTCTTCAATAAAAGTGAAAGATAAATGTGTTCAGATTTGTGCAATGTTACTTCACCATAGACCTAAGTTTGTGGTCATACATGCATGCAAATCACTTGGGCTGTATTTTGCACAGTAAGGGTGATTTAAAAGGGTGAAAATATGCCTACAATAAAAAAGAAGCAAAAAAACCAGTCAGTCAGCAAATTAATAAACAAATTGTAGGTGAATCTCTCCTCTTTTAAATAATAGTTTCAATGAAATCTGAAAGAATAGGAAACCTGATACCTGATGATCTCTTACATCTCTAAAGCAGATGGCTTCATTATCATTTGTGATTGAAAAACCTCAATGATCAGAGATTTCATGAATATCTGTAAAGAAAAAATTTGAAGGTTTGCTGCTACAGCTATAAAAGTATCCTAATATCAATTTTCTGGTGGATTAAAATCTGAACTGAGCCAAGTTTAAATCTGAGGAGTTTGAAAGTAGTGCTATAGCATTGGCTATTCTACTGTAGATCAAAATAATCTCATTACATGTCCCATGTATTTGGGTTCCTTCATTGTCCTCAGTCACATATAAGGAGAATGTGTCTGAAGTCTTGATGCATTTATTACTAGAGTCCAGCTGTGATAAAGAGCCATTAAAATCTCATTGGCTGCATAATGTTATACTTAAAACACAGCAGAAACATTTTGTACCAGCCAGATACATTATAATATTCCTCAGACTGGAGAGCATTGATAGTATTCAACATAACAGAGGCTAATGCATTAACTGGAACGTCAAAGACTGTAAGAGAATAACCAGAAAATTAGTATTTAATCTATTCGTTTTCTGTTAAGTGAAATACGCATCTGGAAATCCAGCAGTGAGATACTCAGTACTGTGATCCTTCGACCATTTTTGTGAGTGTGAGAAGCCATTTCAGTGCCTGCAATCTCCTGATATATGCACAAATAGAAGCAATGTCTCTATACACTGTGTCCATATATTAAAAAAAAAAAAAAAGGAAAAATAAAAGCATATCCTTAAAACATGAAGAAGAAGTAGCATCTATTATCATGGGATAGTGGTAACATCATTCTTTCTGGTTGTGATCACTCACATATATTTTGGTATTAGTGTACCTAACTTTAGATACCTGTGACATGCATCTGAGAGGCTTCATCTTCATTTCTTGTACAGTCAGTAGAGAAAAAGAGCCACTTGTAAGATGTATTCATCTAACCTGTTCTAAATTAGGAAATATGCTGTACCCCGAGAGTTCCTATTTCTCTCCACTGACTATCAAGGGAATTGAAACAATTTGCTCAGATGAAGTCGTCCACACACTGGCTGACATCCCCATTCAGAAAAAAAAAAAAGAGAGAGAGAGGGAGAGATAAAGACAGGGAGAAAGGGAGACAGAAGGAGTGGAACCAAAGGTACAGAGCACAAGGAACTAAGCTAAATGGGAAAAGTCTAGTATCAGAAGGGTGACTGGACTGCTAGTGATTAATGACTCAAACATTCTACCTCTTGCAGTAACCACTAAGGTTATTTTCCTCCCAAGTACAGGGGCATTCACACGTAGGATGAGGGTATTCATCTCAGCTGATGGGGTATAATGGGCCATGACTGACTAAATGACTGACTACAGTGACATAAGAGAGGGCTGCAACATCTTAGCAGGGCTCAAAGACTCATGGACCCATTTCCACCTACCCTCAGCATACAAACCCTATGGACCTGGTGTTGGGTGGACTGTCCTTCTACCACTTCATACCCAGTCTGCAACCACTGAGAAAACTTGAAAATTACCAATGGAACGTTGTGCGAATTCATGGAGTGGTGATTTTTCTTTTCTATTTAATCTGTTTCTCTGTCTCTCTCTTTCTGTCTCAGTTCTTGCCTCTCTTTATCTATCTATCTATCTATCTATCTATCTATCTATCTATCTATCTATCTATCTATGTCTTTACCTCACGTTTACAGTTAAATAAAAATCTCTACTATTGACTTTGGCATATGGTTTCATTTGTACCTTCATTTGGGCAGAGACATCTCTCTAATAATTGCAATAATTGGATCTTAACACAAACTTTTAATATTTAAGTGGTTTTATGTAAAGAAGGAAGAGAATCATCAGGAAGTGGGATCAACAGCAACCAACATAAATACCTTAATTAATAGAAAGGGATAGGCCAGTGTTTGAACTGCTTCTGGGAAAAGTATGGACAGGTTTGCCATGATAATCCTTTGGACCGACGTTCAAATTCCTAATGACAGCCATTTCCCTTGCCTTTGTGCCATGCAAGAAGTTTGTTCTGTGTCACCACCGAGGTCGCAGATGAACATTAAGGGCCCAAGCACTCGTCCCCTAGCGTGTTGGGTACCCTCCTTCAGCAGCTGCCTGCTGGGCATCGAGCCACTGATCACTGCCCTTTGAGCCTGATAGCCCAGACGATTTTCTACCCACATAGCAATCAGATTAGGCAGCCAGGGTCTCCTCAGCTATTGAATGAGAACGCTGTGGGAGACAGTGTCAAAAACCTTACCAAAGTCAAGGTATATTACCTCCACGGCTCTTTTCTAATCTGCAGAGCCAGTCATTTAGTTGTAGAGGCAATCAGGTTGCTCAAGCATGATTTGCCCTTGAATGCCCGCCGTGAACACTCGCGGTGCCTGAATGCAGCTGGCCTCACAGTCTTTTAAATTTAACACCTGCAAACTGACAATCTCAGTCCTGCAAGGCTGTTGAACCCCAAACTGATGTTGAAATGACACAGCCAACACCTGCTGCACTTCAGGACATCCTAGATTTGTATTCTTTTTTTTTTTCAGAGTGCTGTTTCTAGGGATAGCAAAAGACTCTGAAGATCATGCTTGCAAATTAACAAGCAGCAATAGAAAAGCTAAATTCCTAAATACCTCCACATCTCATTCTTGCGGACTGTCTTTTATTTCCAAAATCAAGCCTTAAAACTAAATAAAACTAACTTGAAACTACTGAGTAATAAAGACAGAAAGTGTTTTTAGAGTCATTCAGATATTCTAAATACTAGTTATGAGACATCTGAGTAAAAGCATTTCTTACTGCAATTTTCTGTGAATAAATGATAACATCTGTTCATATTTAGAAGACTACAGCTACATGCAATACATTTACAATCTGGGACAGTTTTCCAGGTCACATAAAGGTATATTCAAGCAATTACTGTTGGTATTTTTATTAATGCCATCAATTTTATTGGGATATTCTTCATGGAGCATTTTCAAATACCAGGTTTCATTGTTTCCATTTAAAATAGCATGTCTTGAAATTGTGTCAGGGCTACCTTATAAGACATGCATTTCTGTCTTTCAGAGGCAAAGAGAAACAGATCAGTTACTGAACAATAAAGGTCAAAGCATAAATCAATCATTTCACTAATAAGCCATCTTCAAGCTGTACAAGGAATAGAAAAACATTTAGCTTTTTGTTCTCTGCACAGACATTTCAAAAGAAAGGGCTCAAAATGACATCCAGTTCCCACTGTCCTCTGAGAACAGGGCTTTCAGATGCTGGATAGCTCAGAGCTAAGTACTGTAATAGGCAGGTGCTTAGGCCAGCCAGCAAATTTAAAACATGTATTTTATGCTGTCAGTTTAAGTGTATTAGTAGTATCTGCAAACAAATTTCCTATCATCTTCATCTGTTGAAGACATATAATACTTGTATTTTTCCATATTTCTTCTGTTAGTATGTATTTTTTCTAAACATTTCTCACCATAGGACTTGGTCACCTGTGCTTTGCTAGGTACACCTCTGCTTTTGCCTCTGGACTCACTTTTGGTCCTAAGGAGATGAACTGGTTGTTTTTTTTCCTTTTCTATTCTTTCTTTTTGTATGATATGGCATTAGTTTCCCAGTTCTGTAGAGGAATATAAAGCACTTAGCAACCAAGCAAAATTTCTAAAAGAGAAACTCTATTCAAACTTATACAGAACTTATAGTCAGGAGGTTCTGCCTAGCAGATGAGAAGTGCTGAACAATATGCTGGACTTTAATATTCCTAATTTATGGTTAGCTCACTAAAGAATGGTGTCTTGATGCCTTGGGCAGAATTTACTGGGTAAAATCAAAACCCAGCTGGTCTCAGTGAAATAATGTATTTATTTGTTCATTTTGGAGAAAGTTTGAAGAAATCAAGTATGAGGAGCCTTTTACTGTTTTAGATATATGCTAGGCACCTTAACAAAATAGAGTAAGAAAATAGAGTGGTCAATGCAGTAATGGTACTCATAGAAACAATTTTAGTGACAGAAAACTTTAAATGTTTTCATGAGAACTGAATCTATAAAGGCCGTAAGTCTACTGCAATTTGGTCACAAATCTGGGAAAAAAGAGGCTTGTTTTGTTTGATAAATAACTGGGGTTCAATGATCACTTCAGCTGTGGGAAGCTGTCATGAAGTTCCAGAGCAGAAATTTGATATGAGAGCAGTGTTGTTTTGAAAGATCAATGATGGGAGGAGGTTACAGCAGAATTTCAGCAACAGTGATGTTAGTAGTATATCCCAAAGAGCTTGTGTCAAATAAAGAATAGGGTGGTGTTGTTTTTTTTTTTTTTTTTTTTTTAAAAGAAACATCTAAAANTTTTTTTTTTTTTTTTCAAATGAAGCATCTAATAATCACCTGGATGAAGGACTAAGCAGCATAGTAATTAAATCTGTAGATTATTTCAAAATGGGAGGTGTTACAACAACTTATATAAAGGGAAAACAAAAAACCTGTAATGACTGAAGATAAAAAATTGGCAGTCACTAGTGAAGTAGGTTCTATCTGGAAAAATTCAAGTGAAGGCATTAAAGACTAATGAGAAAAAATTCAACAGGAATACCTGTGGGAAAATTACCTGAGGATAGTAAATGTAATGTGAATGAGTAACACAGTGCTGCAGCATGGAAAAAAAATCAGTTTCATTTCATAAAGTAAAGGATATTGTAACACGAGAAACCTCCTTTATGGAAACATGGTGCACTCACTGAGTACTGTGTATAGGTTTGGACATTTCCTCAGAAAAATCTGAACTGAAAGGAATTTACTAAAACATAATAAAAAGTGTCTATGAAAGAAAATCAAACCTATGAGAGGGAAAAAAAAGAACGTTTGCTTATGGCAAAAGCTTGGATCAATGAAAATTAAGAAAAAGTATGTTATTTTCTAAAAATTTTATGGCATTAATATCAAGAAGGTTGGGGTATATATAAAGCCTGAGGAAATGCAGATGAAAAACAACCTTTTTTCCATTTGCAATTTTGTCACCACCAAATTTTGTGACATCAGGCAAGTCAGATTGCCTTTAGGTGCCTCAGTTTCTATATCAGCTCTATAATTATAAGAACATTATAAGATTTTTTTTCATTTTACAGACAAGTTAGAAGGCTTTAATTAACTAATCTTGATTTAGATTATTTAGAAAATGTAAGAGAAAATAAAACTAGTAGAATGAAAATAAATGGAGTGTAAAAATATTTCTGAGATACTTTTGTTTACAAAAGAGCCATCAAGATCTGGTAGGTTTAACTGTTTGAAAGTTAGCATCCTCGTGGTTCAAAGATTTAGAGATTTGTGATTTACATTCTCATTTAACACCTATGATTCCCATCTTCATCATTCTCGGAAAATGATCTTTTGCATATTCATCCCACTGTGAATAATCTGTATGAAATCTTTCTATGTGACTAAAGAGAATTATGTATTTGGTTAAAACATGACAACGCAGCACAGCTCTGAAAAATCTGACACAAATTTTCTTTTCAGCAAAGTGTTTTGAGTCTAATTTCAGAAAGGTTGAAGCAGATGCAGAGCTGAAAGGAAGCCCTGTTGTTCAGAGAATGGATATACAATTCATAATTGTCTTTTTTTGACAGTGGATAGGTAGGGGATGGTAATTTTCAAGCCAGTTTATTTAGCTACTGAATTATAATTGCTAAACCTGTTTTCAATCTTTCTTCATATTTCACTAAGGAAGAGATGAAGGCATTAAGAGGAAATCCTGACAATCCATAAGCATGTTCTATACTCAGCAGTTAAAATATTACAGACAGATTCACAGCAGCATCAGAAATAGTTCTGTTTCTTCGCTATCTGTGTGACTAATCTCAGAAGCATGACTTCACAAGGAATGTGGCCTTAAAAGTGATCTACTGTCTGGACATTTCTAAACTAATCTCTAAATTCCTTCCCAAATGACACTGAAATCTTTGGAAACAAATCAGATTCTTTTCTTTCCCCTAGTCACACAAACTGGGATCATTACTCCAAACTTTTAGGTGCCCTGGCCCTGGTTTACTTGACACTTCAGTTTGCAAATACAGAGAAATAAGACTTATTTGAGAGATAACTGCCCTCCAAGAAGGAACAGCATAGTAACATATAGCATAACAAATACAATAAGCATAACAAATAACACTACTCTCTTGCTAGAAAACGTGGGCTGTTCCCATTGTAAAGCACAGTATGCCTAGATAAAACCTAGATCTATTTCCTGAAGAGACTCCAGGTCAATGCCCCAGCGCCATATGAATGTGATACTCCATTAACTCACACATGTTTTGCAAACAGAAGCTGAGAAGAAACCTTTTAGCTGTTGCAGAACTTGCTGCACTTGTTCGCAGATGGTCTATTAGCGAATTTGATAGTGTGCTGTTTTCTGGGTAGCCTAATGAACTCTTTTAAACAGACTAAGTGCTAAGACATTGGTGGGAGCAGGGTCTAGCCCTTTCTTAGGAGCTTGAAATCTGCATTAGTACTTCGATGTTTCTATGTCACAGCTAAACATAAGCAGACAGCCAAGCACCTACTTACTGACTTCCCCCTTCTCAAAATTTCTGCCTCCTAATTTTGTTATTCCCTTGGTAGAATTTATTTCTCATCTCCAAGAGTTACTTGTCATACTACATGGACTGATCACTCAGTTTTCACCTCTCTACCTCTCTCTTTTTATCCCTTCCTCCCCTTTCTTTTATCTGAAA
>VZTR01013419.1:5978-17129 GCA_013400775.1 Chaetops frenatus | reverse complement strand
TCACTGGGTTCCTGCTTCTGGTTGTTATTAAAGCCATAGTAGTTGTTGTTTGTTTGTTTTATTATAAATACTAGTAAAGAACTGTTATTCCATTCCCCATATCTTTGCCTGTGAGCCCCTTAATTTCAGAATTACGATAATTCAGAGGGAAAGGGGTTGCATTTTTTTTTCCATTCCAAGGGAGGTCCCCTGCCTTCCTTAGCAGACACCTGTCCTTCAAACCAGGACAATCAGAATTTGAGAAAAATTACTTATCAGCATAAAACTTCTTGTTAGCCACAAAGCTGCAAGCTCAAACAACTTGGGGAGAAGAGGAGGATAATAAGACCAAATTTTTATCATTGTGACACCAAGTGACACCAATATAAATTAGAATAACTCCAAAGATCCCCTGTGGAGTTGTGCCAGATGTTCACCAGAGTATCTGTGATCTGAATTCACTCTTAATATTTTAGTAGAAACATTAAGAGAATGCGTCAGTTACCACCAAGCACACCATATAAAATGTGTAGCCTTAGCTGCCTACAGAGCAAAAATCTGTTACTCTGCCATGCTAGCACAATTCTCAAAAGCATTTAGAGATGCACTGCATAGACTGGGTTTTTTCATGCTTATTTTTGGTATTGCATGGCAATATTTCAAAGCTGTATTGATTTCTACTGTTTCTATTTTTGGTTAATATTACAGGAAGTCATCAAGTGTATTAGTATAGAACTGAACAGAGATATCAGCAATTTTCCACAGAAACAAATTAACAAATCCTTTGTGATTTCATCTAAGAATATATGTATGCTAAAAGTTTTACCATTTAAATACCATTACCACAAAGCCTGACAGAATCCTTCATGTGTATTTGCACACCTGTTAGAGAACTTTAAAAAAAAAACTAGTGCCAAATAAAACTGCAGCTTTACAGTTAGGGAATTAATAGACTGGGGCTTTGTTTGTTTGTTTTGTTTTGTTTTGTTTTAGTTTTCAGGGTTTTTTTCCCCACAGAGGTTTCATCTCCAGGTTAAGTGTTTTCCCATTATAAACTTGTAATATGGAATTTATATTCCTTAGTAATTGGGTTGATTGGAATTCAGAGCTCATTATAATCTGGGAATATAAGAGTTAGTGAAGAGATGATTCCTCAAGGGGCATATTTTTCAGCTGACCCTGTTCTAACACATACAATTTCTTAGGATGTTAAACTTGCACCTGCCACGTGCAGGTTTTTTTAATGTTAGTAATTTTGAATCTTTTTCCTCATCATTTCCTCAATCCCTACCAACCATATCAGTTCTGTTCTTATGTCAATAGCAAGGCATGACAGATTATGCTGAAGCTACCAGCATGCTCAGAATATTAGTAACCAGAAAAATCAGATCCAATTAAGGTAAATGAAGCTTTCAGGCTCTAGCAAGAATACAGGGTGATGTCTAAAAATAAGCAACCATTTTCTAACTCAATGCTTATATTTCTGCCTGAATGAGTTACATTTTATAAATAGCTGGTATTTGAGTGAGAAATAGGAATGTTTAAGTTATTTCTGTCTACTGGAATTTGTGAAATAAGGGCTTGTGTGATGGACAAGTCATCTCATATCAAATGTACTCAATTTAATATTGAAGGACATTTTATTTTTCTGTGGAGTGTCTGTTTTGACCAGCTGAATTCTCACGTCCTGCAAATTCTTGTGAAAAAAAATCAAGATGTCAGTATTTCTGGATCTTTATTATTAGCAGGAGATATAGGGAAAACCCAGCAATTTGCCCAAGAAAACTTTTTCAGTTACATATTCAAATATTTTAAATAATGTGTTTTAGCTACAGTGGAGAGGACAAGAAGTACTCTGAAGGAACACTCTGAGATGCTGAGATCGGGAAAAGCAGGCTGCAAGAAATGTTTGCTTAATGACTGTTGCTGAATCGTAGAATCATTGGATGGTGTGGGCTGGAAAGGGACTTCAAAGATCATCTGCTTCCAATCCCCCTGCCTTGGGCAGGGACCCCTTCCTCTAGACCAGGTTGCTCAGTCTCATCCAGCCTGGCTTTGTACATTCCCAGGGATGGGACATCCAGAACAACTCTGGGCAACCTGTTCCAGTGCCACACAACACCCACAGCAAAGAATTTTTTTCCTAATGTTTAAACCTCATCTCTTTCAGTTTGAAGCAATCCCACTACATGCCTTTGTAAAAAGTTTCTCTCCATCTTACTTGTAGGCTCCCTTCAAGTACTGGAAACCTGCAATTAGGTGGCCCCAAAGCCTTCTCTTCACTGTAACCTGACAAACTACTGAAAATTGATAGTTGAGATCCAAATTAAAATGGGGCCATTCTGACAGGATACATGAAAAAGGGGGAATTTCATTTATAAATACTCCTATTTTAATGTTTTACTTCCAATGGGTCATTTTCTCCATTTTTAGTCAAGTATGAACTTGGTGCACCTGAAAACTCTCAGGTTTTTCAGGTGTGTTCATTATAAAGGAAAGGAACTGGTGGGTCTTCAAAACTCTGCTTAAGTCAGGTATCTGTCTTCATGGATGGATGAACTTTTCAACCAAGGTGAACCACAAGCATTGAGAAGAATATGGTACAGCAATGTGGAATCTGTTTGTAGTTTCCAAGATTACACATGACTTTCTCCAAGTTAGCTGCTGGAATGGAGCCTGGAATGGGGAACAGCTCCTGCATTCACTGCTTAAAGCAAACATGCTCAAAGTAATTCAGGGCCCCACATGTTGCTGAAAAACTAGTTAGAATAATTAAGATAAACTCAAGTGTGCTTTACCTCAGAGCTCCATTACAGTTTTAAGTTATGAGGATTTTACACTAGCTTGCTGTACATTTTGCAAATTTGCGGTGTAGATTTCTGTCATATTAAACCTTGTGATAGCATTATCTCTATTTTCTGCTTTGTCCATCTTTTTTTGCTCAGTAGTAGATGATAGTGGAATTTCCTTGCTTCCTGCCCAGAAATATAATGACTACAGGAAGCAAAGAATTTCCTAATGAGGTTNGACTACAGGAAGCAAAGAATCTCCTAATGAGATTTCAAAGCAAAAAAAAACTAGAAAATTAAGATATCTCTGTGTAACAGTGGAATCAACATTAGCTGTTTTTCAACATATCAGAATTTCTATTAAACAAATAACCATACTGGTCTATGCTTACTCCTAGAATATGTCTGCTCTGCTCACCGTTTCACTGTGAATATTTTAATGATAACTAAATCAGCAACAAAAATGATGTGCCCTCGTTCTGGGATGTCACTATGACGGGGCACATGATGTCTAAGATTTTGAACCTGACCACAGGATTATGCACACAGCTCTCAGAGCAGAACTTTCTTTCAGTGACTGGCACCATCTACATGGATGTACCTTTTGCTCTCTCACAAATACATCTCTGGGTATGGGCTTGTCTTCTTACATACTCCTCTGCTTGGTTGCTAGAAAGAATGTGTGTGTGTCTCTTTATGCTCAAGACTGGATTAAAAAAAAAAGTAATTAATCGGGAAGGCTTCTAGCAGAGAGCTGATAGGCCTTTGGAACCATTACCTATATTGGCCATGCACAGGCAGCTTGTATAACATAACTTTGATCCTTATTTTTGTATAATATTTGTATCTATCCTACAAAAATAAGGATCAAAATGAATGCCAGGCACACAACTGTTACATATCAGTTTAACTGCAATTATCCTTTAATTTCATTAACTTTTACACATTCTTCACATGCCTAATTCTCCGTTCAACTTCTTTCCACTGGATGGTAAAAGAAGTAAGTTTCTTGTAACCTTAAGTCAACCCTGGAAGTAAATTATCAGTGAATGGTATTTTCAAGTGGTTCATAGTGCCTGCATCTTACTAAAAAAATTATTGTCTCAATATCATTGCAAATTACAACAGAAATATTATGCATACTAGAGTTGTGGTGAATTTTTTATTTAGAATAATACTGAAACTAAAAAAAAACATATAATCATTTAAAAAATTATACCACAGTGTTCCATACATCCTTAAAAATTAAAGCTGTCTTGGCTGTATTTACTCATGAAAAATATCTCAGCTTTAAATAAAGTAATAAAAATTGCATTCTTCTCATTTTTAGAGGCAATCAGCTATGACATTCAATGACATAAATCTTTTCTCTATTCATTTTCTTATTCTTATAGGAATATAAAAATCCAGTGTTTATAAAGGTGATCAGAGCAGCTGCAATGCAATCTTCACCCTTTCTTTCAGCCATTTTAAAGCTGAATGCATGCTGAGATAATTTGGAGGCTCTTTATAAGATATCCTTTGTTTCTTTAACAAATAAAGTAATATTTTCATTTCTACATGAATGAATATAGAAATAGTGCAGATTTATTCCAAATAATTTATATGGAAGTTGTACAGTGTAAAAGTTAGCTATCATCACTAGATTATGCTGCTTTCTTGAATCTGAAATTAGGCTCACAGTCTTCAAAATCAACAGAAATGAAGTGAAATTTATGATTTTTCTTCTACCAGAAAGGTATTTGATCTTAAAAGTAGATAAAGAAACATAAATACCTAAAAATGTTGACCCTTCTGAGGAGTCTTGAGAAAAAAAAATTAGCGATCTGATGTTTACTTTAAATCTACTTCAAAGTAGGCAGAAAAAAATGCATTACATAAAAAGAGTAAAATTCAAAACTTCAATTAAATCTCTAGATACGTGTTTATTTGTGACATGTGGAAATCAAAAGATTCAAACTAGAATTCTTCTGCATTTATATGACATTATTCTCCATACAGCTTCCTTCATTTTTCCCATGGAGGTGGTAGAGGTGAGCCATTTCAATCAATAGGAGTAATTGCTTAGAATTTGGATAATGACACAAATACAGTTAGAAACAGCACCCCATGACCCAACTCCCCATTTTAATTGTTATTTCACAGATTATTCTGAGTTGGAAGCAAACCACAATCCAGCTCCTAGGTGAATACTCCATAGTAAAATTGAACTCACAACCTCAGTATTATAGTAATAATTACAGTGCCCAGGTCACCTTTTATAAATTGTGGCCCTTTCTGGTAAGTATTCTAAAAAAAAAGGGAAGTATTCTAAAAAACAGCACTGGTGGATTTGTCTCTGACTCTCTGCATAAACATGAAATAATTTGGTTATAGTTAGTATAACTCATCTGCCTTTAACAATTTAAATCTGAGACATTTCAATCAAGCGAATCAACTACATTTCCTCAATGATCGAAATAGATGAAAAATTTATATTCTTGATATCTGTCGNTCCTGGATATATGTCATACAATGGAAAAAAATCCCCCAGAGAAGTTACCTTTATTATTGACTAGACAGAAAAGCTGAATTGCATTTTAGATGCTTAATGTAATGGACAATGAATCCCCTTCCATTTTGTGTTAAGTACTCAAGAAAAACTGGTGATATGTTTCAAAGGACAGTTGAACTCTTCTGTTTGTGTGAGATCATTACCCAACAACTATAGTAATAAAAATACAACAACAACAACAACAACAACAAAATAATAATAATTTGATGTTTTTATTAAGCTGCTGACATTTGTGATTCCGACAGAACCACATTAACTAGGCTTGGGCACAAATAGTCTAAAAATGTATCATGACAAATGTAACTCTGGGTTTATCTCCGTCTGCTTGATACCAAAAAGAGGAATTTTTTCCCCATAGGTATTTAACAGGAAGTCCAACATAATAGTAAACATGAAAAATGCTAAAAGTGTTTATTAATGCAAATGGAACTGTGTGTTTAATAAGAGAGTCTGACATTTTTGACATTTTGACATACAAGTAAGAAATTTGCTGGATCTTGCAAAACTACAAAAATTAGCCAGTATGATCCATATATTCTTGTTGGTTCACAAAAATGTGTATCATGCACCGAGTACCAATGTTGTGTTTTGACTTTCACTACTAAACAGAAAGTCTAGGCAAATTACAGGCATTATGTCATTCAATTATTACAATTCAAAGAGTCTTCCTTGATGTTCAGTGAAAAGATTTTCCAACTACTATTTTTTCAACATTCATAAAATTAGTTATGCCCACACTTTTTCAGTTACTCAACAATAAATCTATCCTCAGTACTTCTACAAACAACCTGAAAATCTTTGAGCCATTGTTTCATTTGTAGAGATACAGCAGGACAATACTAAATTGTGGTAATGTTTATGTATGCAAACACTTTTGAAACAATATTTTGCATCCCTCTTCTTAAATGTTACAAAATACTGCTAATACTGCTAATTTTTGTCCTGTTGAAGAACAAGTGAAAGCGGTGACTTGGATCTGAAACTAGGATATATTTGTCATTAAGATGGTGGGAAAAGGGTATTTAGAAATAAAATATAGATAAGGAGACTTTTCTGGTGCTACTTGGAACAATAATCATATATCAATATGAGGGAGAAAAAAAACCTGACACAGTTGAAAGTAATAGTCTACAAAAATATGGAATAATAAATATGATATACTGCCCAAGAAAAACAAGAAAACCTTCTGTGGATCCACTCTATTGTCTATACATCAGGGTGAAATTTACTCCAAAGAGCTGTAGAATCTGAGATACTGAAAATTAGTCTTTAAAAAAAAAGAAAAAGAAAACAAAAGGCAGCCTTTTGATATATTTTTAAAGACTTCTATAACAATGAATAATTAAATTTGAAGACAGTCACCACACTTGAACCCTGACTGGTTCAATCAATAGCACAGTATTTTCCATGTAGGATTTAGTCACACACAACATCTAAATATTGAGATTGTATGCATACAAATGTGAAACACCACAGTTTCAGCTTTATAAAAACGCAAGTATAAAAACACACATCACAATAATCACAGTTTTCACTAGCAATTGCTGTAGACTTGCTAACAGATGTTGTAATTAAAAAAATTCTTTACATCTTCTATTTTGAGAGAAATTCCTAATGTAGCTTTTCGAGCACATGGAAGTATAAAATTGTGATTTCTATATACTAGCATAATTTTCTGTGTTTTCTTTACATGTAGTCAGTCTCCTTGAGCTACCACTCCTCTAATGGTATATTAGGCAGTAGGCCTAAAAATTGATTTGAAAGAAGGAAAGAAAACCTGAAAGTTAGACAACAGTGGGACTGGAAAGATACAGGACCACACGGGGCAAGTAAGATATTTAGTGCAAAATCATCCAAAGAACACTTAGCCTTACAACTACCATATATGTCATAATATACTGCATAATGCTCTTTGATAAATTTCAGATGTTGGTACAATGATCAAAAACCAGAGTAAATGCAGTGTCCTACAGAAAAAATACAGAAGAAAAACAACTATACCAGATAAAACAGAATTATTTGCCTTCCATAGATCACCACATGGCTCTTTCCTGTATCATTAAAATATTCTTCTAGCAATACCCTCATTGTACAATCCCCATATACTGAGTATTGTCTGCAGAGAAGATCTGGGGCCTCTACAGCTTTTCTTGATGCTAATTTCTTTTGTAATAGTGAAGGCATGTAAAGAAGTAAAAGCTCTCTGATCACAATTATTTAGGAAATATCTTCTTACTGCTTTGTGAGCCTATGTGTTTGCACAAAAAGAGAAAATGTATGTGTACTATGGAAGAACTATTTTTCTGATTGTATTAGAGCATGTGGATGTGGTGTTAAGTCTCCCTTCAGCCCAAGTTTTTTCAGGAATGCGTAAAATGTCTGTTTTAATCCGTAAGTCTTAAATGCTTAAAGCTCAGTAAGGTGTTCTTTCTCTTTAAGCTAATAAATATGGGAAATTGTGAAAGTCTTTTACATTATTTTTATGCTACCAACTTATGTGACATGTATATTCACTATTTATTTTTCTTGTAATCAGCTCTTTGCTAAGAGTTATTCCTTAACATAGCACAACACAAGCAGACTGTTTTTGTGACCACATGAATATGTGGTGTTTTATGGTTTATCTCTGATTCTATTTCTGTGTCATTTTTGGATGGTCTTGAATTTCTCCTACTTATTCAACCAAGGCTGACAGAAAATCTGGAACACAGTTTATATGAGGTGATTCTAAAAAGTGTCATTGTTTTTGTAGTTTGTACAGACTTGCAGATCACACATCATATTTGTTAACTATAGAATTAATATAAATATTCTGGAACAGAAAAGAAAAAGAGAGGCTAGAACTAAACAAGAAATGTTGTAAAATGTCAAACTCCATTACCTTTTTCTGGATGAAAGCGGGATGGTAAGACAAGGCTTAAGGACCCTCATTAAAGCACCCCAGAAATAATTGAAACTTGTGTTTGCTCACACCAACTCATGAAAATTTGTTTTATCTGTAAGTGCATGCATTTTGATGGTGCTTTAGAAGCACATTCTAATGCTAATAACATTAGTTCCACCCCTCCTTTTGGTATGATGAATGACAGGAACTACTTTAAATCATCTGCTTTGTGAACTTCTGGAGTTGGAAAATTGAGGGATTCCCTTTGATTGCTTTGACTTAGATCCAAGCTGCTCATAAATGACCCACACCACTGCCAGAAGATTCGAATCAGAAAGCTGCAATCAGTACTTCTTTTCTGACTCAGTACCTTTTTTTCTCAAATAATCTTAAAATCAAGAATCTCTGAGATCCAAAGTCAGGTTATAAAAATTCATTCATCTGATAGAGTGGAACTAGTTTTCAAGAGTGACCAAAGTTATGTTAAACGTAACTGACAAGGACTCTGCAAAAAGTTTAGCCTGTGTTTTCACAGATCAAGAAATCTCCATCTGTCTTGGTTCTCAGCAGCCAAAGAGCACCAGGACAGTTTGTGCAAGGACTGTAACATCAGGAGTTCATACAGGCTTTAAGGAAATCATGTTTAACTTCTATAAATCCATTGTTACAAAGAATTCAGCTCATATGGAAATTTTTCTGTATATGGCGGCCAACTCTACGGACAACAACTGATACCTCTTGGTTGAAAAGTTTCTGAATGGCAGCTCAAGTTACCTCAGGGTCAAAAAGGGCAACAGAGTGATATGAAGCTGAGGAAGATAAGACAAAAAAAGGATTATGTAAAAGGCAGCTAAAGAGTCTTTCATGCACATTCAGAGGTTATACCAGGATTTAAGTCCTTGGGATTCTACACGGAACACAATCCTTTCCATATAAATGACGTTACTAATATTGGCCATTTCAGTCATAATCAAGAGCAGATGAAAGCAGGAAACAAGCCTCTTTAATGATCTATTCATGTTACTGTGCAGAAAGCATAAGAGAGAAAGATGGCCTGCAGACAGTGATATAAGAGTTCTGTGATGGACAAGTTTTGCACTACATAGTACAGGTTAGACTTTGATTAATTTATGTACTGTTAAGAAATGCACATTTATAGAAATCCTTCATATTACTAACCACTTAAAGTCTGAGCTGTGTAAAGTGGGTCCTTTTATTTTATCATGGCTTTTTCTGTCATATCTTAAAAATACTCATCTCTCTTCCAGTGAAGCTATGCTATCAATTGATATGTGGTAAAGGCAAGCACTTATTTTACAGAAAATAAGATAGATGAAAGCACTGAAATTCCACGGTGATGAACAACATAATGGAATCTACAGGTATAATAAAGTATGAATAAGAGTAGATAACACCATGGAGGAATTAAGAAAGCATCTGTTTACAAGGTTTATTCTAAATATTTAGAAAAAATACCATCTCTTCTGAGAGCAGGTTGTCTCACTTTACAACAACCAAATAGATCCATAACTGTTCTATTTTTATAGAAATGTCATAATGTGAATTTCCCTTAACTGAAGGCTAAGGATAGGTGAGTAGTGCATAATATTTTAAAGAATTTAACTTTTGCAAGAAAAGACAGAGTTTATTAAATACATAAGTTGTACATAAAATTCATATACAAATCACTATTACTTTTTTGTCTGCCAATTTCACACTAAGGATTTCTGCCAGAAAATTAGGTCAAATTATTTAAGATCAGTTTTCATGTGCTGCCTTAGGCTCATGGCTAAGAAAATATGCAATCAGATTTGTTGCTTTTACATTGAAACAGATTTTTATGAAAAATTATGTAAACCAGAAAGTTTATGTGTTTCTATTTTATATATTGCAGTAAACTTTAATAACTAATTACTATCCCCTTGGAACAGCTGAAGGCAGTGATGTTTTCTCACTCAAGAAAAGATACACCAGATCCTGGTCTCCTTTTTTTAATAGATGGATAGGAAGATTTGAAAAAAAACTGGGTATATGAATTCAACATTGAAAATGTGTAAGCCTAGAAATGATCAATTATCGTTTCTAATTATTGTAAGGCAAGAAACTTCCATTATGTCCATGGTAGTGCTTTTCAACTCTTCCAATGGTATTTCTTCGTGGTGGATTGTTGTCTGGGATTCACAGATCAGAAATCATGAGCCTTTCCTTCTAGAAAGAGCTGGACTAAGTCCATCAGTGTGGCTGTAGTATGAGATCTGCCTCACTTCTGTGCTGACACTGTTCTTTTAAGCCATTCAAGTTCTTTGTCTGCACAGCTGCTGCTTCACTTATTAGTATTCTAAAAAGGAGTTCATTCCAGGAGAGTTCACACCAGGACTGCTCTCAAAGGCAATCTGGATGAAATTTCATACTGCGCACTCCTCCAACATTGTTCCAATTAACTTTGTTCTTTCATGTGACCACATGCACCTATCAGGGCATGTACCACCCACTTTTCATCTCCTGCTACAAAAATATTCTCTAGTAAGCTGAAACTTACTTAATGATGTCAGACAGACCAAAAAAATCATCATCTTGTTTTCAGTTGCAATTATTTTCAATCAACACTCTCTCTGTGCTCCATTTCTAAAGACTAAAATTCCCAGTCTTTCATAGTACTTCCCCGAATTTTGTCTTTCTTCTGTCAATAGGATAAAAAAAGCTTTTTCCCTACTGCACAGCTTTCACTGTTACCTCTAGATATTTGGTTTTTCTCTTGACTCTTTCTCCCAGCAGTAACAAAAGGGATGGCTTTGAATGCTGCAAAATATCCCAAACATAAATGAGATCTTAATTTGAAATCAACATTTAAAAGTCATCATTTTCCTTGCTAGTTAAGATCATTGCAATTTTTCAAAAAGAATTTATTTACTTTTAATTGTATGTTTGTTTAGGAATACATAGTG
>VZTR01013418.1:0-35785 GCA_013400775.1 Chaetops frenatus | reverse complement strand
CAGGGTCCCGGCCGCAGCCCCGGCACGGCCCCCAGGCCCTGGGGCCTGGAGCGGCCAGCCAGGGCCATGCCGGAGTTACCTTCCCCGCGGACGGAAGTCGAAGAGAGCTTCAAACTTCCCGCTCCTAAAAATGTAAGCTTCGCAAAGACGCCCCTAATGTTCAAGTGGCTACATGAAGTGCCCATCTTAAAATTAGCCAATCCGTGGGCTCCTCACCTCTGCTGGAAACTGTGCCCCGGCGGAAGTAGAAAAACAAAGAACCACCCCAGGAAGGAGAAAAAAAGTTGTTGTCCTTTAAACCACAACATTTGTCTTATATCAACGTGTGACTATTGCAAATTAAGTAACTCTATAAAAATGAGATATTATATATGTAAAAAAAAAAGTTATACATTGAAATAAAGCTTTTGAAAATCAGTGACATTCAGTTAGGAAGCAACTTAGGTAAAAACTAGCACAGCCATTCCTGAGGAAAACGCATTAAAACTTAACAGATTTTATAGGTACCAATCTTTCATATGATATTCTTCAAGCAGTTGTAGGTTTTAACATAATGAAACCAAAGGAAGAAATATGCAAGATAATGTTAACTTGTAATCCTTAAGCACACACACAAATAGGTGAAATCCTCATTTAGAGCTTCAGGATGAGGGAAGACAGATTGAGAAGGAAGTATGTTCTTTGTCAGGGAGCAGCAATTTTTACTTTTCCAGCAGCCACTAACAGCACAAAAGTCTACTAAAGAATTGCAGAAATAACTTGTGATGGCATTCCCTCACTCATCTTTATTATGGAAAAATAAGCATCCAGCATGCTCACTAAGAATACAAGACAGATTTTAGCAGCCTAAGGCACCTTCCTATAAAGAACTGCTGCCTGAAGCACAGGACTACTACAGAGGGAGCACTCATGGTTGCAGCACTCTACTTATCAAATAGTAACAACAGTGAGCTATTTTATTTTAGCCAGTGACAAACATTGGAACCACCAATTTCAGGGTGTGTACTTTTCCTTTTGATGGAAGTACTTCCCCATCTATTCCCCAGAACAGCCCAACTGACTACCAAGGTGCAGAGCAGTTGTGTAGCACACAAAGATGCACATGCACATAAGTTACATGCTCTGTCCCTCTTTTACTTGGAGGAAAACTATGTCTCTGGCAGAAACAAGTTTTCCAAAAGCACATAGTTTGTACCCAGAAATCAGACTTCAGAATAATACTTTTCCAACCAGAGGAATTACTGGTACTTTAGGTAGAATGGAAGAAAATGTTGTTTCTTTCTCTTCCACTTAACCTTCAAGCAGAATTTCCTTTACACCAAAGACAACTGCCTCATCTTTTCACACAAAGTTTAAGTTGGAAATGCATTGGCACCAAAAAAATAATCATCAATTCCTTATTCTTACCTCATGCCATCCTCCCCTGGCACTGGCACAAGTCTTTATTTGGGTGAAGAAACTGATATGGGCTATCAGTGACCTGGTAGTACTTTACTGGCCTTCTGGTGGCTTCCTTCAGGTTCCTGCAGCTTTGGGGGTAAATCCAGTCCTGCCTTTAATACAAAGGGCTTTAGAAGTCCTCTCTCTCTTACCAGAAGCTTTAAAACCTGAAACAGATTTTTTTGCTGCAAGTTAACTTCCAGGTCATCTTTTTTATTCCCTAATGTTATTAACCATAACCTCGTGTTAATGTTAATGTTACCAAGTAGTAGTCACATTAAGTTGAAACTACTACTCTGGGAGCGTGGGAGGAGAAACAGAACCTGAAAGATATTTGTTGCCAAAAAAAGAAAAAAAGAAAAAAGAAGTGTTGTAGTTAGCTGGCAGACAGTGGAATAGTAGCTATTGGTGTTCAGGCCATTGCTCTGTAACTACTCTTAAAGGCCTTAGGAAACATTCAAATTAAATTTCAACCCCTCAGTCCTGAATTAGAGTCTATCAATGCCAGCAAAACAACAGCCATAGGAAATTAGAGTGCAATGGAAAGAGTTTACTCCTGGTTTACTCTTCAGACCTCACGGGCTTCTGCACATGATGCCACTGCAGCTGTGTTGCTGTACTACATCTTCATGAAAAGAAATGAAGAAAAAGATTTTATAGAAGCCAAGCTAAAAGCACTATTTTAATTTTTTTTTGGTAAGGGTATAAAGCTTTAATTAGCATTACTCAGCTGGAAAGCTTATAAATATTTGAATAGCAGTAAAAAGTAGTTTACTTTTACATATATCTTGGCATAAATTGGAGTCACATGTAATTATCCAAATGACAGCATCCTCTTTGAGCTAGTTCTAAGAGGATCACATTTCCTGATCAATGTTGGAAGTAACTAATATTAACGAATGCCACTGAACCTTTAATGTACTTGCTTTTTATTCTTTAAAATAATTACTTATGTTCAGAACTTCATTCATATTGGAATAAGCTGTTCCATGTCATTTTTTGTGACAATTACTAAAGTTCTGTTTTATTCTGTGGCTCCAAAGATAATTGGCAATGTGTACTAAATATTAAATATGAATCCCCAAGACGGTTCTAAACCTGAATTTTGAGTGAGTGCATAATGTGAGAGATGTTTTGACTATTTTAATTCAGATGTTCTTACACTACCACCAAAAACTGTATTTAGCTGTCAAAATTACAGGTTCATCTTTAAATGCTAACAAGGTCAAAAGATTTTCCTGTGAAAAAACATTAGCTATAATTCAAAAATAGAAAATACTTCTCACAGTGAAGGCTTTCTGATTTGCCTAAGTCTCTTGAATACTAGATATAATTTTGAAGAATTTTAGTCTAAGTGAAACTCCTTTGTGAGTCCATATGAACTAAGTACATGGGTTAAAGGTCTTTCCTTAAAAAGAATGTGTTTTCCCTGTTGCTCTTTTCTGATGACTCATACCAGATTCACTTCCCATCACAGCTCACTATCATTTAATGCACCTTCATTACCAGAGCCAGCCAGAATTACCACTGTGAGCTCCCCAGTGGGGGATCTCACTACAAAATCAGGTACTCCAGATTCTATTAATTTCATTCATAATTATCAGTGGATGAGATCCTCAACCATGTCTATCTGTTAAGATGTTTCTCACTGTATTGTTTAGGACACACTAATATTTAGTTCAGCAGAAGCTAAAGGGCTTCAATTGATACCTAATTTCAAGTCAAGTGGCTTCTCTAGATGCCAAATATTTACTTGTATAAACATGTTTGTTTGGTTAAGTAAATGTGACAAAATTATCACTCAAGAGTGTATCTTAATTGACATTACTGTATTCCTGTTATGCTTTGGTATTGTTCTTGCCAAGATTTTGCATTTTAGTTGTATGGATTTTCTTGGAAAGAATAGTTTTGTTGTATGTTTCAGATCCCCAGGCACCTATGGCAACAATAGGATGAACAGACAGAATTTCCATTTTAAACTAAGCATCAAACACAATCTCAGATTTGATATCCACCTGGCAGGTAGATATTTGAAACAAATGCTTCATGTAGGAGAACTATATCCTGCATGGGATAACTTCTGCTTCCACTGAGGAAAAACTTCTGTTCTTTAAAGTATTCTTTACAAAAACATTCAAGAAACACCAGGCTGGTCCAGCAGGAATTCACTGCAGAAATGCTCAGATTTTTTGATCATTGGTCTAAAGAATATTCACTACAGATACTCACATCATTGTGTATCACAGATACCTTCCCTTCCTTCTTCTGGAACACCCTCACACACCCAGCACTGAAATGGAAGCCAGTCCAGGTCAGTAACTAAAAACTTACTCCAAGTGCTCAGAGCAGAACTGCTGAATTGTTAAGTAATGATAACTGTTCGAATAAACAGCTAGAAACTGCAAACAACTTGATACATTAGAAACCTGTCAAAGCAGCAGGTAAATGCCATACTACAGGACTTGTTAACATCTCTAGATGAAGAGGGTTGAATGTAGAATTAAGTTGATACTTAAGTACAAAGACAACAGATTTACCAATTTTGACAGCTAGTAGTTTGCTTGTGACTCCAGTAGTACCATAAGGTTTTGGTAAGCTCATTATGTATTGTCTATTTTTCCCTTTTTTTTTTTTTTCCTTCTTTTGTTTGATTTAAATGTATGTTTACCTGTTGGGGAAAAATGAAAGGATTGGCACACATGATGTGCTGCAACTTGTTGCATCCTGAGTTTAGGATGGAAGGTCTTGCCTTGAGAAGGCATCTGTGCTGTGCTCCTTTCTCACTGGGATTTAAACAGCTTTCTCCTCAGTGTTACCACTTGGTACCATGTCCTGGGAGTTCAAGACAGATCCCAGTCTCACAATACTTTGCTGTAACTTCTGGTGCTGTCCCATACATACATTCCCATTGCATCCATACCAATATCAGTACTTCAGTTACAAACCTTTACACCATGAAGAGTTACCAATTTAACTCCAGTCTAGTGAGAGAAGACAGTTTACATCAGTAACTCCTATCTAGGCCTCCACTGCAAACCCACCACTTCCTACAATATGGGAAGTATTTATGATAGACACCCTGAATCCCAGGACAGAACTCCTCCTCTTCCAGCAGGCATGGGTTATATTATTAGCCAAAGAGCTGTCACTCACTATTGTGAGTCCCAATGCTTACATGAGACTCCGGATTCCATTGGAATCTTACTCAGGATGGATTAGTTTAAATTTTTTCCTTTTCGTTTAATTTCTTTTCACAGTAACCATGGTGATAAGCTGTTCAGGAATTAACAGAATAGTTTGAAATATATTAATGCCATCCCATATCCATTTTAATGTGTGCCATCCTTCAGAAGCTAGCTCAGAATACTGTGAGTGCTGAGGTCCAGTGGACTTCTGTAATACTATTCAAGTAATTGATCCAGCTCCCAGCTTTAGCAAGAGACATTTGCTACCATTTAAAGTACAGTATTTCACTTTTCTGGACCAGTTCCAAAGGACAGCATCACATATGGGCAAGTCCCAGAGCTTTCTATTTATTTATTTAAGAGGAAAATTAAACCACAGAACTAGAGCATTATCTACAGTTATCAGCAATGAACTTGTGCTGAAAAGGTTTTAAGGATTTATACAGCAGTATCATGAGCAGCTCTATAGGCTGCTTCTCCATTTTATGCCCTTTGCATTGCTGTATAGTGTGGGTTTGCTCATAATACTATTGTGCTACTTGCATTCACTCAATTAGGTGACTGTGGTGAATTTTAAAGATAAAATGCTTCAAGGAACATATATATACCTTGCTATATTTGGAATTGAGGGAAAGACTTTGCAAACAACAAAATATGTAAGTTAGATATATCATAAACAGAATACAGGAAAAATCATTCTTTAATCACAGACAGCAAGACATTGTTATCTTGGAGTTAAGGTTGCTAAGCAACTTAGCTGGCACAAAACCTACAGAGCAGAAATCCTACTGTTAATAAACGAAAAGTGTGGTAATGTCCAAAGTAACACGGATTAAACTGATAACATTATATTTCATATACTCCCTTATCTGTACAAACCAGGCATGTCATAGTCTTATTCTCAGTTTTTCATTTGAATAATTTTTCATTTTGTTGAACCCTTTATTACTGCATAACAATATGGTATAGAAAATATAGTTAAAAGATAATGCACAATGGACAGTATAATAAATATCGAGGGATGGCAGAATTTTCAAGACATTTCCACTTACTATTGAGACTGTGAAAATTGTCTTACCTGAGGACCTCTTGTGTCTGCTCCTTACTTCATTCATAAAAACCCCATAGCTGTAGAACTTGAAGACCTTTTAGAAATGTTGGTCCTTAGGTCTAAATGCTACTTTTCCGGCCAAGTTCATCACTTAATTTGTCTTAAAGACATAAAAATCACTCTGGAAACTACAAATAGAAAGATAAAGGATGTAGATAATAGTAAATCCCCTTTTAAACACTTTATGGACATACTGAATGTGTCATAATAATTACCAATAGTCCTCCAAGTATTTCCTAAATTAGCATTTATTGTGAAAAGAGGCAGGACATGCCAAAGTTATGACTGGAGTTCATCACATAGTTCTTACATATGAGAAAATAAGCCAGGATTTGTGAATCACAGTACAGGAGTGAAGGAGAAAGAAGACTACACTAAAAATTTTATTTTTCCCAAGAGAAGTGAAAACTGAAATCCTCCTCATTCCTGTCCAAACAAAATCCTGCAATTTGAGGAACTACCTCTCAGGCTTCTTTCAGTATTGCCCACATCCCTGTGCATTGAGTTTGTCTGCAGCTGACACTGGTGTCACCAGAGCTTGAATGTGACCCCTTTGTCACCAAGCTCCTCTCTATGACCAGGTCCAGCAGAGCTGGACACAGCCTTTCCTTGTACAACGTGCTCCTCCTGCTTCTCTTCCTTGCCTGTATTCCAGGTTATTATTATAAGTCTTTGTGGGAAAAAAAGGCAAATTCAAGACAGTGTTATCTAATGAAGGTTACGTCTCAAGGAAAGGGTTCCAAAAGTTGAAACGATGGCATTTTCAACTTCGAAATTCAATTGCTTTACCCGATGAAATACAAAGATTTATTGGGTCAGTGTTCAGCTTATCGGGCACTCTATTCTGCAGGTCAGACTATGGGGATAGGTGTAATAAAGGTTAGAATAAATGCATTTAAATTTGATTTACCTTGAGTAAAACAACCTTATTTCCCATATGCTTTTGAACCATCAAGGCTGCAACAGTCTTCACTCTAACACTGTCTCTGTAGGGCTAAAATTACTTTTTAAAAAAGATAAATTATGTGACCTTTCAGATTATTTCTGCTGGATCCCTGTTGCCTCAATACACATCCTAAGAGCTTTTAATCTCAAGCATTTTTTCCTCAGCTGCCCCTCTGACCATAAAACATCTCAGCAAGACAGGGAGGGGAAGACATTAAAAACCCAGTGAGAGATTTCTGCTGACTTCAGTAAACAGTAGATCAAGCAAATAACCATGCATCAAACTCTGCTTCGATTAATGGGTTTCAGTGAGAACATATTTTATAAGCAAAGCCCACAGAAAAAACACATTCATCCTTGTTTCTCTGAACTTCTAGTGGAGGGAGCATGGAGTTAAAACACCATGGTAGTGATCTTTTCTGTTGGTTACCAGCACATGACCATGAGCAAGAGAATTATTACACCAATTTCTCACATCAGAACCACAGAAGAAGTAGGATAACTAACTGTCCAGGGAGCATGGGCTGTCTTTATAAAACCTGAAATAGAATACAAGTCTTCTGCATCCCAGCTAAATGTCTAAGCCAACAGATCAGTTTTATTGACACTGGAACAGCTCTCCCTTTAATGGGTTTCAGCTGTCTGGCCTGTATAACCTATGCTCTTTAATCATGCAGTTTGGATAACATGTTCAGACTCTTGTGCTATGTAGTGCCCCAGACAGTTTCAACTTAGATTTCTTTGGCATGGGTCTACCTTTCTTTGGATGATACCAATTTGAATGCCCAGCTTTCTTCTTTTACTCCTGTGCTCTAAAGGGAAGACTGTCAATCTCTTGTCACATTACTCTCTCCAAAGTAGGAAGTTCAGTTAATTTGGATTAAGAACTTTCAAACCCATGAGTGGAAAGTGTGTTAATAGCAGTAGACTGCCTTGTCTGGATTTTATTCTTCTTCAGTACCAACCAAGTTCATTGTTACACCTTATTTAAGAGCTCTTTAATAAAACGGCTTTCCTGTTTTGCTCTCTGTATGCTCAGGGAAGGGAAGGGAAGCCCAAGAAAATAAGGAAAAAAGAGAGTCATCATTTCGATAGCTCTGCAGTAGTGAATAGTTATTGCTGTCTCCAGACTCCTCAGGTGAATGACCCATCTGGTGATTAGCACATCGCTGGAGGGATTGAACCTGCGATCCCTATGCGGTCTCCTCTCAAGGGCAGCCGTTTAACTCCCAGGCAGAAGCAGTTATCTTTGTCTGATCAGCCCCTGCCCCTTCACTTCCTCAGCAGGGTATTGACCTGAAGCCTCCTTGCAAATCATGGTGATCATTCTCCGCTGTTCTGAGTGCAATTCAGCAGCTGCACAATGCTCCCCTCATAGGGTAACAGAAAAGCAGCTGGTAACTGCCTTACTTTGCAGTGCAAAATAAGTTTAGGACAAAAGCACTCGGAAAAAAGCAGATAAATTACTGCAAATTACTCCAATACATGCTAATCGAACCAAGATTTGCATCAACTTTACCAGTCCTGGACTGAGCAAGAATTTCTTTTCCTCTCCACTTACTTCGCCTTTTTTCCTTCCTTCTTAAGATACAAAGAAGGCTGAACTGAATCCACCAGAGTACCCTGGCAGGATGTCTCTTTGCTCTTCCCCTTGAAGTATCAACTTCAAAGGAGTGAGATACCACCCATGGCACAGTTTGGTGACTGCATCCCACTGCAAAGGAGTTGGTAAAAACTGCCATGGAAGGTACCAACTGGAGAGAAGGAGCATGTTGGCCCAGCACCATTTACCCCTTCCTTTGTCCTTGCAAACCAGATTTGCCCATTCTGCTTCCTGTGTGAGAATTTTTTTATCAGCAAAACAATTTCACTCACCTACATTTCCTCTGATGCACCCCAGAGAGAGACACCTGGGGCAGCTGCCCCTCTGGGGTACCTCCTGCAGAGCTGTGACACTTGGATGCCTTTTCCCACTTCACCGTTCCACTTTGGCACACATAGTAGGGATTCAGGTTAGCTCGTGGCTTCTGCTTCTACAAGAGACTTGTCTTGTTCAGCCAGGAAATAGAAGGCTTATATAACAGTAATTCCCTGTTCCTCAGCTGCTCCATGCTCCCATAGCATCTCAGACAGCAAGTCTGCTTTTGAAATTTCTGCCTGGCAGCCTGCTCCAGTCTCCTGCAGAGCACCTGAAAAATAACATTTATTTTTCCTATAATGTTCCTTTGCAATATTTCCTGTAGTTTTACAGGAGAAAAGATTTAAAAGTACCATGACCAACAGGGAGTTCTGTAGTGGGTGACAATTTAAGGTGCAATTGTGCAATAAGAGATTTTTAGGATGGCAGTTTGTTACAGCATTACAAGAAGCGGTGTGTGACAATGGAGTTTATATATTTAGAAATTGTCACTCTCGACTGTGAAACCTCCACTGCCTTGGTCAACAGTCTCTCCAGTGCTTCAGCATGGTTTTCCTTTAGACTTAACTCACATTTCAGAGGAAATGGTGGAAGATAAGCTCTATTTCTTCCTCATTTAACATCACAGGAAACTTCTTTTGATGATTGACTTTTTTTTTCTCTGAACTTTCTCTCTTGTGCAGAATGGTGGACTGCAAACAGTCCATGAATTAAACACTTATCTTTCCCCTTCATTCATTTTAAAGTCTCTAAAGAAGGGTATATTCCTTACAAAAGATACATTAATACATAAAATGGACATTAATTCAATCGAAATAATAAAAATAATTTCTGATATAATTACGTATAGAATTACATCCAAGAATTATTATCTCTATTTTGAATACAGTACAGTAGTATTGCCTTGGGCACATGGAAGGAGCTTCACTAGAATTTCTGCAGGATTTGCTGTAGATTTCTATCTTTCTAATCTCAATTATCATTCATATTTATAATTCCAGACTGTCGCTACTAAAAATCTTGGAATACACCGCAAAAATGGCATATCCCAGACTCTATATCAGTTTCCACTGATTTAATTTGAGGACTCCCAGCCCTTATGATTTTGTGATTATCTGCATTTCTGAGGCATTGAGTTCACTGGACTATGTCCAATTCTCAGTAGCCTACACTGGAAATATTAAAAATATTGTGATCCAAGACCATTTTTATTCTAAATTCCATACAAAACTTAAAGTTTTGAGGTGGGGGTTTTTGTGGTTGGTGCTTTTTTGTTGTTGTTGTTGTTGGGGGGGGGGGGTTTGGTGGGTTTTTTTTTATGTTTGTTTGGTTTTTAGTTTGTTTGGGTTTTTTCTGTTTTTGTTTTTGTTTAGTTTTGTGGGGGTTTTGTTTCTTTTTGGGTTTGGTGGGGGTTTTTTTGTTTGTTTGAGGTTTTTTTGTTTTTTTCTTTAATGAAAGCCACAAGCCAATGAATTCTCTTCCAATTCTTCATCAGAATTTCCAAAGTGTGCCTATGAAATCTTTACTAAATCAAATAGCTATACCTATTCCTGAAAAACATTTCTAGTTTCAGCAGTTGGCATATTCCATAAAATAACCCCACAGTAAAACAAAACCAAACCAAACAAGCAAACACCAACCAAAAAAAGCCCAAACCAAACAACCCACCATGCAGACATAACTCGCTGCATTGCGTGCCACTGTAGCCTTACATCTCAATTTTCAACTTGCACTAGTGCTTTAAGCCAAGGAATGAACCTGACTGCACAGCTTTGCAGCTTTAATGGCTTCATATTTGATTATATTTATACCCTATTTAGTCTTGCAGAGCATGAGAGAACTACATTTAAGACTCCTTAGAAATCAAGCTGAGCCAGCAGAGCCATAGCTCACGAGACCTGTGCTGCTTCCTTGATGTTACAAGCAAAACCAGCTCAGCCCTTTCAGTTACGAGTTCCCCAAATACTTTATTCTTTCAAAATGACTGTACCCTACATTAACTGCAAGAGTAGGTGTTAAGTTTTGTCATACAATTTAAAACCATACTATTGCAATTTATCTAACAGAGCTGACTAAGCTTCCTGTGGGAAAAGGTGCAAAGCATGGTTCTGCAGGTGGGTAGGGGTAGGAGCATTTCTGGGCCTGAGACTGAAGCACCAACTAGAAGTTACCCTAATTCCCAAGATTAGGCTGTACTTAAAAAAAAATGTAGCCTATGTTGTACTTTAAGTCATAAAATTTTACTTTTAACTCTCTTTCTGAAGCATAGTGAGCCTCATAAGAAATTCTATTTGTAATGGCTGAAACCATATTTTACCATTTGAAGTTAATATAATCAATTTGAGTTTTCTTATATTATTCTGTTTTTGCCAGAGATGATTTTATCCTTAAAGCATCATCAGAAGAACATCCAGTTTACATGAGTGATGGTAAAATGAAAGTATCTTATTTTGCAAACCAACAGTCTTGAAATAGTGTCCTTAGTGCAGCAATAGCAAATACAGAGCTAACAGAAACCCTACACTTTGGTAAATAAGACCATTATTTCTCATTTCTTGTTGGCTTTATATCTGCAGCCACATGAAGGGTGAATTGTTGATCATTTCCAGTGCAAGCCCTGGCAGTGAATTTTTCCAGCTACTGTTCCTTTTTTTACTGAACCATCCAATAATTACTAAGAANCAGCTTCGTTATGTACAGCATAAGCTGGCTGGTTTGATATGTCTGGGTCACTATATACTGCCCTCTTTTCATCTCAGCTTTAGGTGTTACAGTTTGTTAACAACTGCTGTTTGATTAAAAAGATTGAGAAGGACAAAAGTTGAGCATTTAAGCACTAAACTGCGTGTTAGGTAACAAAAGGTTTGGGGGAAACTCTCAGATATTTTGTTAAAACTATCTGGGGGTCTCGGGCGAAACAGGAGCAACACATTAAGCAAGTCATGAAGGCCTGTGTTTTGGGCACAGAAAATCTTAGAAACCAAGCAGAAGATATTAAGCCACTGGCTTCAGCTGGATCCATTTAGATATGTGGATTTCCTAGGCACTCAGCATGTGTAAGTCTTGGACACCAATCATGTTTGTGTTACTACAACAGCAAGGTTTATACAAAAAGTCCTGGGCAAAAAAGGTTTGCTCATTGTGCTCAAGAATGTACTTTTCAAAGCAAATCTCACTGTCCCCATTTACCTGATTTGGTTCACATTGTGGGCCAGTTTTGATGTGCACTAACTCGATTAGTTTAAGGTGAAACTAAATTGAAAGCATGCATCAATCACTAACAGGCATTTAGTTCACAGAAAGAGATCTTAATTAGTCTGATGTAAAGCCACTCCTCACCCCTTCAAAACCCTCACAGTGGGTACCTGCAGCCTGTTTGTTCCTGCAGTTTGTGTGACATCCACTGCTCCGTGCTATCTGCTAACACAGACACAGCCTACAGAACTGAAAAGCTTGTGGAAAAGCACACTGTATTTTAGGACTTCTCAGGGTGGAAGCTGGTTCCTGCACTTGTTTTTACTGTGCCCAGAATAATAAGATTTCAATCCAGATCCTAAGATCCAATATTGTAATAGTTATAAAACCTAGAAATATGAAAGAAAGATAACAGGCTGCAAACAGGGAATCAAAGCAGGTTCTAGGTCTCCAGCAAAAGGGGAACTGAGGCTGCCAGACAACATCAAACTAGAAGAAAGTTCCTTCCTACTTCAGTGCTGTAGGAAAAGCAACTGAATTAGAAGGTGAGACCCTTTTCTTTCTATCCCCACTGTCAGAAAAGAAGGAACAATTCTGACGTATTATGTCAGCATAGTCTGCAAGGTTTTGCAAAGCAATAAGGACCTAAGTACTTCCTTGTGCCTAAGGCTTACCCTCTCAAAAGACATATATATATAACTCATACACACATAAATATATATCTATTCATTAATTTTATACTTTACTGAGCACTTTCAGAGATAGTAGCATCACCTGGGCAGAGCAGGGAATGTATTTTCAATGATAATACTTTGGAACACTGTTTCACGTTTTCACAAAAAGTAACATCTTCCATATATACCAATGCACTGCAACAAGCATTCCAGATTGCTGCTTTGTTTGGTTCTAGCAGAGCTAACCTGACCTTGCTCTTCAGACAGAATTATTTCCTGCTGAAATATCTAACTCTTCACATACTGTCAGTGTGAGTCCTGATTATCAGTGTAAGTCCCGGGGTAGACAAAGGAAAGCACAGAATGGTGGCAGCTTGTAGCAGTACCAAAGCAAAAGTGAAACTTGATTGAAACAGCCCTCTTTGATAAGGGCAGCTTTCAAAAGTTTGCGCCTTGCCATTTCATTGGCTGGGTTATAATCTGGACAATCCCTTCTAGGAGTGACATCTGCTGTGTCTAATTGGTAGAGGTTTTGATAGACAGGCCAGACAGGGGCTGGATTCAGTTTCTGCACGGTAACAACATACTACCTCAAATTCAGCCACTTTCCACCTCCCACGCTAATCTATGGCTATTTTGTCATGAGAAATCTGCTGAGTGGGACTGCATGTACAATAATCAATTTTAGCAAGAGATCAGATTAAAAAGCTAATCAGGGAAACACATTTTTGTGCATTTTAATATTTTTCAATTCATATGCAACCAAATGAAAATGCAGAATATATCAAAATCCTTTCCCCTTTTGGGGGTGAGCAGAAAGACTTATTTCAAAGAAAGCTTTTTACTATTTGATAAAGACAGTCAAAATTGGGCATGCTAATGGTATAGCATTTGGAAAAAAGTATGTATTATTTTGAGGCTAATTTGATAAATTGCCATCATTAAGGACTTGATAATGGCTAAGTCTAATGCAGTTGCTCAGGTGCATAAGGGTACTATGATGACTGGGTTTTGTTCTTTTCCAGAAAAGGCTGTAGCTTCACATGAACACTGGTGACAGAATGGGCTGATTGTCACTCCATCCCAACCTGAAGGACATAATTCAGCTCTTAGAAATCATGCAATTGGTGGCTTAGTTTGAAATCACAATTAGAATGAGCAACAGAATTACCCAAAGAAATCTCTCTAGAATCCAGGCTGAGATAGTTAATAACATACTTACTTTATACTTAAACCATGCCTGAACCAAACTCAAAGAAAAGCAGGAGGTGAATGTAGAGCTTAACTCCAGAGGCACAGGACCAGGTTTCACTGAGCACTTTGGCTACACTGAGCTCAGTGGGGACCACTGAGTTTATATTCCCCCAGCTTTAGGCATTAATAGGGCACTTGGAGCAGGAGAGTGGCTGCCTTGCACAGCCTCATGGGCAGTAAAGGCAGAGAGGTGCTTTCAAGGGTGATGCAAGTCTTAGGTGGGAATCAAATCTCTGAAGAACTAATCCCTCTCTTATTTCTATAGAGCATCTTGACTGATTGATGTTAAATAGGTTGAATTTGGATTTGGGACTCTGGAAGTTCATACGAAAAGAGGTTTGGGTCCACAATGCTTGTCTTGTTCAAATTTTAGAACATGCAGGAGAATTTTTACAAGTAATTTTCATGGATTGATTTGACTCTATGTAGCTGGTGGAAACAGAAATACTATTTTATTATCATTTTTCTCTGTTCCCTGACTCTATTAATATTTAGGTCCCCTGCTGTCCAGATAACCCATAACGAACACAAATCTTGAAAGGAAGTCATTATTACCCAAAGAATGAAAGGATGAAATAGGCAAAAAAATGGATTACCTTTGAATGGAATTTAAGTGGGAAACAAGAGAGCACATTTCATCTTGACATTTTTGATTCTACAATCATATCAACAAGGACAAGATATATTTATTTTATTGACCAAGATTTCTGGAAATAAGTCAGAGTAGCTCTTTTGCCTTTAAAAATTTCATAATGGGAGTTGAAAAAGTGTCATTTCTTATGTTTTTAATATAAAATTTAATCTGCACTTAATTAGGAAAAGAAACCATGTAATCCACTTAATGAGATGGAATTAAAAATAGCAAAAAGGAGTACTATAATATATAATGAATTTTGACAGCTGTTTATATTTAGGGAAATAATAGATTCTATCCAAGAAGTTGAAGAATTGAAAGAGGAAGCAAATTCACATAGAATGCCTGAAGTCTGAAGGGCTATTCACCAGGGCACTAACAATCTTCAGAGCCAAAGCTCAAGATCTCATTAAAGCATAGGATACTTTATGCATATTAAAACACTGAGATCTGGCTTGTTGCTTAGCTGTGCTGCAGAAGTGTAAAATCCCGCTTAGTTCTACTGCTACTTTTCTGTCCAACTTTCCCAAAGTGCTTTTGAACTGTAAATCTGCTCTAAGAACTACTGTACTGTATAGTTTCTTTCTCACTGGTGAAATCAATCCACATTTAGTCCTGAGAATGCAGGTGTTCTGTCATCAAAGGCTTTATTCTGTGATCAGTTCACAAAATAACATGTGCTATGAAGCTTTATGCATATTAAAAATGATGCACAGCAGGCCTTCACATCCTTAGGTTGTGCAACCATACCTCTCACTCACATAATCATCATACATGAATGTTCTTTGCATCAGAAGTTATCTACTCTGTACCATATCTACAGTCAGTAAAACTGTAAAAGAAAAAAAATGTCTTTAGCTAAATGAATCTCTTCTAGAAAAAAAAAAAGTCATCATATTCCCTCAAAAAATTGAAAGAAATTAAGCATAAAAATTGAGGGAAATGGGTAAAAAGATCTCTCCGGTTAAATTTACAGTACTTAGTTCAATTAAATGCTATTTAAAGAATAAGCAATGCTAAAGGCATTTATTTTATTTTTCATCCAAGTGTGTTAAAACATAATTTGATCACCATCCACTCTCAGGGGTACTTTTACTCTGAAGGGCTACAGTCTTACATAGCAATCCACAATCAATGCAACGGCTGCAAGCTCCAGATTTAAGGCTGAAAGTAAGGTCCACCTTTTTAAAATAGTGAATAATCAGCCATTGCAAATAAGGCCTGTGGTAGCTTCTCTGGCATTTGAGCTCTCAAATCAAGATTAAATGTCTTTTGGGTCCTTTACTGAAGTCACCAAGGCTTCTTCAGTATTCTGAAGGACATCCCGAAGAGGTGATGCCCCAAAGACAGATATCAAGCTCCTGAAGACCCCAGGCACAAAAAGTTTTACCAATCAGCATGAAAACTCTGAGAAACTTTCAAGCCAGCACGACTCAAAAACTAATGGACTGTATCGTATGAAGCTGCCATTGTGAAACTGACATCCTGAAGTACTTGCTCACCTTAAATCAATCCTACTGACAGATATTATTTTACTATTGTACCGAGGAAAAGTTTTTATTCGGAAAACAGAAACATACCTGCTTATCTGTTTATCTGTCCATTAAAACCAATTAGTATTGTTGATGCCTTCTCAAGTGATTTAATCCCTGTCTGTGTTCTTACCTTTCTTTCACAATTTGAATGATGTCTTTCCTCATTTTTATGCACTATTATCAAAGCAAGAAATTACTGGGGGGAGGGGGGGGGGGGAGGGGAGACANACAGGAGTCAGTTTTCATCCTCTCTGGGAAAGGAAATTTATTTTCCCTTCACCTCTTAGGCATTAAAACTCAACCTTGTTCACAGTGCCAAGAAATACTGAGCTGACCGTGAATTTCACATAGAGTAGGAGTCAGCTTACACCACTCCCCACACTGACTCCTCATTTTCAGCTTCTCACCTTCATCACTGAACCTGTTCCAGTCAACCTCTCTCCAAAATTTTCCAGGGTTTTATATAGCAAAGTAATTCCTGTTGCTCTACTACTTCTAATTCTTTTCAATCTACAACATTTTCCTTTCCTTCACTGAAATTTGACATATCCGAGTGACCAGGATAATAAAGTGCAAATCTATCTTCATAGTAACTTTTAAAATATTTTCAATGATTGCACCTATGAATCTATATAATGTCAAAGAAGAAAGGAGAAGCAATAACTACTTCTCCTCCTAAAACTTAACCCAATTGAATAAGCTGATACAAAGACAGATTTCCTTTTCCTGCAGCCTCTTTTGGTGCACTTTCTCTCTTTCACCTAAATGACATCACCTGTTCTCAGTATTTCCAAAAGTAATTTCTGCCTTTGAGTGATCTAAATATCTCCTGGCTGTACTCCAAACTCCCATTTTTAGCAGCAGAATTGAAGGTGTGCCTTGTCACCTTCAGCTAACTAACAAAAAGAAAGTTTCCAGTTTGTCAGATCCCTTTCCCCTCATTCAAACTTGTTGTTCCCTTCCATCATTAGAACACTCAAACGTATTTCTCCTTTAGCAAAGCTGTTGCTAAATCCTATCTGCCTTCCCTTCATGTTGTTCTATAAACCTGTTTTCCTCTCTCTCTCTGATCCTGAAACCATAGTAGATACTTTTGACAGTACTCCTTTCCTTGCTTGTCACCCTAAGTTCTTTGGTGTATTGGGAATCCAGCTGCTGAACAGCCCACCCTTGACAGCTGCCTTTACCATTCCTTTACCTTTGACACTTAGGCTTTGCATTTTCAGATTCAAAAGTCTCTGACTCTTATGTGAACTGATATCTTAGGCTTTAGCTTAGCCTGTGGTTCCCTCTGAGCTCTCCCCTCCAAATGCCTCATGTTTCCCAGTCCTTTTCATAGTGTTCTCTGTCAATACTCTCTGCAATCACATGGAAGCAATTCAGCTTCCCTTGCATAGCTGCAAACATCACTACCTTAACAATGCTTTTTATTTTTGCTAACAAGAAGAGGAAACAAAAATGCTTTCTTTGAGTCAGGTCCCAAAACAAGGGTTTTGCCCTCAGAAGTCCCTCTACATTCCAGCTAAACACAGAACTATAACAAATGTGCTGCTCTGAACAGCTTTAATTCTGCTTGGGGGAAAAAAAAGTCTCAGAAACTTTCAAGCCACTTAGCAACCTTGGCACTTCAGGGCCTGAGCAACAAGGAGCAAACAGAGAGTACAACTAAGATTCATTCCTCAATTCTTTGTGCCTTCTGCCTTTCCTTTGCAGAGGTTCCTTCATCAATTTCCATCCCTGCAACTATCTCAGACTGCTTAGAACAATGACATTATTTATATGTTGGACACAGTTTCACTGTTTGTTTGTAGCTGTACCCTTTGTTCCCTTTCAGAGCAGCATATGATAACAATCACCAGCTTCAAAAACCACTTCCAAATGCCTGCAGCAAAGGAAAACAACTGCAGTAACTTGGCGATCCAGAGGTCAAAGTTCCAGACCTGTTCCAGCCAAACAGCTGCATGACCTGTCAGATTATACATGCAACTAATTTCTGCATAAGAAATAAAAATACCTGAGCTCCAGCAGGCTCTATGTCTAACTAACCAAACTCCAGATCTGCAGCCATATATCTTCACTTTGCACCTTTTTCCTTATATTTTTCGGTGAATTTGATTTATTGGTATCAGGGCACTTCTTGCATTTACTTTCCAGGAGTGCTCAAACAATTGAGTGTTCCTGATATAAATGGCTGTGGAGAAGGAATTAATGTCAAGGTCTTAAGCCTAAGCATTTGTGGCAACCTAACATATGAATCAATGCAGAAACGATTCAGAAATGACTCTGTCATTCAGTAAATGAAAAGAAAGACACCATTGTGATATATATTTGAGTTCCTCTAAGTAACACAGCTTAGAAATGAAAAACTAGCAGAGAGTTGTATACAGTATATAAAGGGAAAGGCAGGGCATGACAAGGTGAAATGGAAAAACACACATGACCATCTAAATTATTAAAGAAGGTTAATGAAAAATAGGATACTTTACTTTTTAAAGTCTTGAGCTAGTAATAACCTGTATCTCTCCTTAGTTTTGAGTGTGAATTTCAACATTTAGGTTATGAGTAACCTTTCTTTTCTTAGCTTCCTTCCCTTGCCTTCACTATTCCAGTTCTCAGTGAAAGAGGCAGGTCTTCATGGTTATCTCACATATCCCTCTATCAAAGATGTACCTTTCCAAATTACATTTTCCTTCCATCATCAATTTCATTCTCCTGTGGTCACTTTATAGTGTGTTGCTGAGTAAACTTTACCAGAACAGGGATTTTCATAATTCATTTTATAAATAATTATGCCTTTTAATAAAAAAGTTAATTACAGACAGCAACATACTGTTAGCTGTGTTCCACAAAGCTGGACAAGTTGCAAAATAGCTTAATACAAGTGACAATAACTGCAACTACAGACAAAAAAAAAGTAATCACATTCAGCACTTATGTAAAGTACATTTTAAAAAATGAAATGTGCATGCTTTACTAAAATAGAAAACATATATGGTCCATAGAATGCTGAATTTAATGTCCTTATTACTGTTAAATTATTTGTTTCTCATGGTACCGTTTCACAAAAATAGTCAGTTAATGGCACCATATTAGAGTTGAAATCACTATTATTTTTTTAAATGAAGTCTACTCAGAAATTCAGTTCTGCAAGAACACTGCTGAAAACATGATTACTAGGAGAACAGTAGGAGGAAAGGTGTCTTTCCCAAGCAGCATCTTCCTAACATCACAATCCCATTTTCACTTAAAACCTCTGTATAGGATTGAGCAACTTTTACCCATTTTCATTTCAATTTCTCTATTACATAAGAGGAGGCAAGTGGAAGGCAGTACTGACACAGCACAGACCTACTTCAACAGCTAATTATTCATTTCAGAGCACAAGTGCTCTGCTTCCAAGAGATGGTAAAAGCCTGTGCTGAAAAAAAATTCACAGAAGAGAAAAATCAACACAATTATTTTTACAAGCAATAATGTTGCTCTACTTACCTGACCTTACAGCCAACTTCCAAATTTACCCATATGTCCATTTTTAACTTCTGAAACTTCTTGGGAAACAGGGGTTTGCCTTGTGCCTACATCTGGTTCTATTTTGTCAGCCACAAAGCATTTTATGGGAGAAATACATTATCATTTCCTCTTTAGTAAGATTACAGAATCATGGAATGGTTTGGGTTTAAAGGCCCTCTAGTCCAATCTCTCTGCAATGAGCAAGGCCACCTTCAACCAGACCAGGTTGCTCACAGTCCCATCCAGCTTGACCACCTTTCCAGAGATGGGAACTTAAAAACTATTTTTTTTTTTTTTAGTTTTTTGCTTGCAGAGGTGAGGGCAGCCCTGAAACACTTCTAGTGCTTGGGAGCAGCTACCCCTGTGAGCACAGCCACAAAAACCAGCCCCTTCCTGCACTTCCCACTTCCTGCCTGTGAATAACTTTATTCCTATGATCAGGACTAAGTGAGGTGGTTCTCACATTCCAAGTCAAACACACCCAAATTCCTACACAGACCAACAAAATATTTTATTTCTTACTACTCCTACTCCCAAAACACTCTTATCATAGAGTCACATCTTCAGTCTGGAGCTACTAGTGAAGAGAGATGCACTGATTTATCAGGTTATATATTAATACACTCTCCCAANTTTCTATGACTCCATCTGAACAAAAGACCTTAGAACACTTCTCCTCCATAAGAAGTTCTATTTTAGCAGAGTACAGCTCAGTCTGAGGGAGGCCAGCAGTAGAGTACTCCATGCTTTCCTCCCCTTGCTGTGGAGTTCACATTAAGTTCAGGAACTCAAAAAAACCCTTTTTTTAATACCTACTTTAAAATACTATTTCTTGAACAAACCAACTTTAGAAATCCCATAGGATTAGCATTCATTTGGTTTAACCTGGAACAGAATTGTTAATTATGTGCTAATATATTTTAATAAAATAATTTACACTGCCCTGAATTAACTCCTAGAAATGTAAAGATACATCTTTTAATGGCCCTACAACCAAGTAAACTGAACACACTGCCTGGTTTTTTTGGCAGGCTGCTAGTCACAGAGTACACACAGTGGCCCACCAGCTCTCCAGAGCAGCCCAGGACCTGCAAACTATTTCATTTCCTCAGTGATAAGGCAAAAGAGGAAGGTAGGCAAGTGCAGTATATGAAATTATCAGACTGGGAAAAGTGTGGTAGGGCATAAATCCCTAAGAAAGTTGCTGTTCTAATGCACAAGAAATAACTTGCTATTTTCACAGTCGCAGCTATAATTTTATCCATTGTACTTAACAGAATAATGCAATAAAAGTACCTTTAAAATGGATGCACTCCTGAAGAAATTAAAGGATTTTCATGATTGGTAAGTTTGTCTTAGAGAAAAGTCTTTTACATTTATTTCTTTTTCCAGTAATATGAGCTTGTGCTACGGTGAAATCAAAAATCCATCATGAAAACATACTTTGAAGAACATGGTCCTAATCTTCAAGCCTCAGGCTTGGTTTTTTTGTTTGTTTATTCACTCTCTAGGGAACAGACAAAGCAGAAGAAACTTCATGTTTTTCTAAGTATGTGTTCTCTCATGAAGCATCAATTTTCACCACTTTAGTCTCAGCAGGTCACCACAGCTTTGCTTTGTCTGAGGTTACTGTACTAGATGAAAATACACTCACATAGAGAATTTCCCATCATAAACAGATCGGGGTAGACAGTAGGGAAAATCATCCTTTGGATTGCATCATCTAGAACTTCTGAAATGCCCCACAGCTGGTTACATCCAACCAACTGCACAAGTGCTGGCATCAGCCTGAATCATGATTTGAGAACCTCTGCATCAGCTGAGGGACTCCAGAATCCCTTCCAGTTTATTAAATAGTATTTTATTAACTTTATTATCAGCTGTGTGTATATTCTGTGTGTATATTGTACCTTTAGAACAACCTATCCAGCTATTTTTATGAGGCTACACATAGAACTGGCCACATCCTCACATATACTACAAATCTGAACTTACAGTCAGAATACCATCTTTAAAAGGTAAAAAACCCTACTGCCAACCCAGCCAAAAAATTTCTCTGATTGAAGGAACTTTCAAACTTACTGGCATGTCTGTTTGAACCAATACTTTAAAAACTCCATGTGCTAAACAGATGTGATTGGTATTTTACAGTAATGCCTTCTGTCAAGGAAGCATCCAATGGGAGCAAGTTACTGTATGAACTCAAATACAGCTTGCCATGTTTTTACTAGTGTTTTCCATGTCCACACAAGAAATAGCCCATTAAATTTATAGACCAATTTTATGCTAATTGTACTCATTATATTCTGTGAGAAAACTAGGTAATTGGGTTGTTGTAATTCTATCTTTAGAAATAAATTAGAATTCCTGCTTAGTTAGAATAATTTAAAATGTCTGACTGTGCCTGTTCAAAGCATCCATTAACAAATGCTGGCTTCTACTCGACTTCCCACTGCATTAAACAGACCATTTCTGCACACAAGACAAAGCAGCTAATCAACTGGAAGTTGAAAATAAATATGCAGGGAGCAGGCATAGAAACTGCAGCGTTAAAATGCATTTGCCTTATGCCAAGATTCATTTGTAAATTCATCAAGTGTTACACTTACTAAGTCATGTTGATGTGTTTTCAAGATGGTTAACTGCTCGAAAACAAATAATATTTACAGTACAGTTAAATGGAGTTATTCAGCAATACTCAAAAGCAGAGACTGAACAAGTAGGTGCACAGAGGCATTTGTAATGCTGCAGCACTCAGGGCTGTGCTCTGGTGAAAGGTGTTCCTGCCCACAGCAGGTGGGTTGGAACTAGATGAGCTTTAAGGTCCCTTCCAACCCAAGCCATTCTGTGATCTAACTCTCAGATCGTTTCTACACCTAAGGGGCTCTGATTTCAATTCTCAAGACTTCCAAAATTATGCACAGTCTCTATGTGACTGTTCAGAGGTCCAGGAGAAGCAGTATAAGAAAGCCAAGCTGTCCAGCAGAAAATGCCAGAAAGGACCGCAGGGACTGAGTAATTTTGTATTTGTGAAGCTTTACTAACTCTCTGCAGGGAAACATTTCCCTCCACTTTGCACTTTGGAAGCCTTTGCATTCATAAACCTGAATTCTTTCCCAAAGCAGAAGAACTAAGTCTGCTCCAAACACAGGCTAATAAATAATCATACTATTATCTTAAGGCCATATCTTTTGAATAGAATTTAATTTAAAACTCTGTGCCTAGTTATTTTCAAAGGGATAATAAACTTTTAGGTACCAAAGAATACCAGCCACCACGTTGTAAAACATCCTGAATAGAGATGCAATCACCCAATACATTCAGTGCTCAAAGATTCACTTTCCATACAATGAAGATTCAGTGAGTCAGAACACACACACCAGAAATAAACAGAAGAAAATTGTATACTCCTCCTTGGGAAGCTCACATATAAATAAAAGAACAGATGTTTTCTTTTGTTTTGTGAAAGGTGGTAATCGAAGATCAGTCATCCATGCATCAAACAAGTGCTCTACGTCTGTTGACTCAGCTCCTCCTGAGAGTGCCATCCAAGTTGAATCCTTGAGGCAAAATCATCTGAGGAATGCTTCGTTTGAGATGTGATTAACAAAATCTCCTGGCAGTAGGTCAAGCTCAGCTATTCTTTTAGAATTTCAGAAACAATTATAGGTTAAAAAAAAAAATCACAGGCAAGAAGTCAGGCATGGACAAGATGCTATGCAAATCTGTGTTAACTAGATACTGAGTTATGATTTTGGCTTATATTTTGAATTTAGCTACCAATGAAGTTCAGCATTAGTTTACCAAGTAATGCTTACTACAGCTGCTGCCTCAGAACTGCAATATTACTCTAAGATTTGGCATCCTGCTTTTGAGTCTGAAAAGATATTGACTGGGAATATAATCACCAAATCTGAAGTGGTACTTGATGGGAATTACATTTTTAATTACAGAAGTGAAAGCAACTGACATTAGGAAATAACATCAAGAGCTCTGTGACAAATATAAGTTCTACATCAAATTAAAGCAATCAATAGTTCTAGAACTGGAATAAAGTAATAGATCTTCACAAAACTAAAAGTAGAATACATTGGAAACTTTCCTTCAGTAGCTTTTGATAAGAACTGATGCCCCTGGCACCTGCATGCTACAGCAATACACACTTTATGAAGTCAAGATGATGGAATGACTAAAAAAATGGGCATTACATACAACCATCAGTGGCTCAGTTAAGAGAGAAAACAATTCCAGGAGGAATAAACTTCAGGGAGAAAAAACCTCAGGGAGTACAACAATTTCACTATCAACAAAAACTTTAGGTATTACTTCTAAGACCTGTTACCTAGTAGATTCCCTTAATAAATTGTTCATTTTGGCTAGTAGTTCCCCACAGAATGAATAATATTTTAATATTAGGATGTTTTACTTTAGGTGTAAAAAATTCAAGGTTAGAGATTCAAACCATTAAATTAATGCATGTACTGAGTAAACTAATAACTTCTTTTACATTGTTAATTTGGCTAAAAAGGTGGTATTTTACACAAAGGATCATGGAATGGTTTGGGTTGAGAGAAATGCTAAAGCTTGCCTTGTTCCAACCCCCTGCCACTGGCAGGGAGACCTTCTCCCAGACAAGATTGCTACAAGCCCCATCCAACTTGGCCTTGAACATTTCTCCAGGGATGGGGCATCCACAGCTCCCCTGGGCAACCTGTTCAAGGGCCTCACCACCCTCACAGGGAATAATTTCTTCCTATCAATTAATCTAAACCCACCCTCTGTAAATTTAAAGCCATCACCCCTTGTCACTACATGCCCTTAAAAAGCCCCTCACCAGCTCTTTTGCAGCCACTTTGGTACTGGAAGGCTGCTGAAATGTATCCAATGTATTTCTGTCCCTGTAGTTTTGTCATCTATGAAACCAGAAATTACATTTCACCAGAAGTATGGAATTTTTCATGACAAATTCGCAAGGGTAGATTTATTCTTTGTTTGTAAACTTGTTTTCTTAGTGTATTCACATGAACTGTATGTGCAATATTAAAAGAATAAATCAATAATGAGAAGTCACACATTAATGTGCAGATCTCAACGTTAAGCTGCTCTTCAACTTGCACAAATTCTAAGGAATGCCTGCAGAATGCAGAAAAATAAATGCATGAATTGGGATTTATTACCATGATAACAATCAAACCTCCTTAATTTAAGTATTATTATTAGAAAACTTTAAAGTTTTAATATATTCTGGCCTATCATGAACAGTCTGAGGGTAAATAAGATTCCCCAGTATTCATCATTTAGTGCTTCAAAATAAGGTTCCAAACAGGAACACCTTTTCTGAGGAATTAGTCTCTTCCTTTATCAACATACCTTGTATCACAACAAACAGCTCCAAATAATGGGGGAAACCTACATGGAGTACAATGTGGCAAAAAATCCTGGACATCAGCTGCTGTGATAGAAATACAAGTGCAATTTTCTGAACAAAACATCCAGGGCTGAGAGGGTGTTTGCTCAAAATCTGCTGAGATTGTCTGAAAATGAAGATACCATCAAACACATGAAAAAGTAATCAGGCAGTTATCAAGAGACCTCAGGTGAGAAAGAAAAATCAGCTTAAAAATCAAATATAAAAAGCCCCAACATTTCTACCTTAGAGAGGAAAGCAGTGAAAACCTTATCTGACACCTCAAGCTCTGTGGAGGCCTGAGGGAACATCCTCCCCTGGCAGCTGGCTGAGAGCACAGGGTACAACAAGCATGGGTCACTCCTGGGGTGTCACCTTTGGGGTGCTGCCCCAACAGCTGGGCTGATTAGTGGGTGATAGAAACAGCCCAGGTGATAATGTAGCCACAGCATCCACATCTCCTGAGATGATGGATGCACACAGGATAACATATCCTGAGAAGGGTGGGCTCATACCACTGAAATCTCCTGGTAAAGGGACAGGGGTGAGCAAATTTGGGTGTATGTGTGGGGGGTTGCTACAGGAGTGTGTTTATGTATGTGAAGGTATTCACTAAGGTTTTGTAAGGGTCTAGTAGTCATTTATCTGTTATATTGCTGCTATTAACCCTGCATGTATAGTTCATGGACTAACAGTTAATTACAAGCTATCAATAAATCACCAAATCACCTCAATTCTAACTTGATTTAAGTTGTTTTTCCCCTACAAGCAGCAAATGCACTCCTTCAGTGTTTCTGCTTTACACTGATGTAAAGCCTTCAGCTAAACTTACCTATCTCAGGTTTTTATTTTTTTCTTTTTTATTCTTGTCTTCCTTTTCCTTTACCTGAAGGCACCCAAGATATTCAGGAAATCAAACCACTATCTACATAGGTCACACTTGCTTCAGCACTCAGACTGATTCCAATCAAAGCACTATAATAATTGCACTCCTCCAAAGTAATGGCTCCAAAACCTGGGCAAAAATGGATCACGTCTTTGAAAAGTGCACATTAAGTTTTTGGGTTAGACAACTGAAAACTTAAGAGGTTTAACAAACATGCTTGTTTTCTAAAATGTGGCTTCTCAAACAAGATGCCCCAATGAATTTAATCCCTGAGATCAGGTTTTTACTTCAGGAAATTCCAATTAAACACCATATAAAAGCTTGGTGTGTTTCTCCCCCTGAAACTGAAAGTTCAGCGTTAGGTCTTAGTTTTCCTAGAGAACATTAAAAGAGTGTCCTTCATATTTTTCTTTTTTAAACAGTGTAAAGAAATACAGTTACATTTAATTTTGTATGGTTCACTTCTGTACTGCTGATGACATTTTCATAAATTAGAGGTAATGAAGAATCCTCTGTCATGTTTTAACTTCACAAATTCTTAGTCTTCAAAGTATGGGATCTCATTCCTTTATCCTAAACAGACTTGAATAAAACTATACATTGACAGATCTTGTAACCAAAGACACAGACCAAACATACTCACTGATCTGTGACTCAAACCCTAAAATAAAAATACTCATGTTCATTAAGTGCAACCATGCTTCTTCTAAACTTATTTGTATTTTATTTATGGGCTCCTAGCTTTTGATTAATCAAAAACATTATCTCCTTGAATTCTTTCCTCATTCTGTAATCAGGAGAAAAACACTGTATTACACATGAAGATTTTTTAAACTAACTAAGCCTACAAAAGACGTATCTCCTTCACTACTATTTTTTAGAAGTTACTTACTGTGCAAAAGCTAACTCTCAGCATACACAAAGTACTAAGCTAGCAACTGGCAACCACGTTCTTCTTCATTACAATTTTAGAAAGCCATAGAGGCTTCAATCTGCAAAAGAATTAAAATGAAACAGAACCTTGTGACAAAAACATCTTTTCATAGTAAACTAAGTGTTTTCAAAATTACTTATTCAGGCAACTAGTAGAAACTAGGAGTAACCCAGAATTCCAAGAAGTATTACAGAAAAAAAACCCCATAATTGCAGTTAAAGACCTCCACAAAAGGCATATTCAAACACAGCCAGGGAAATGAACATCTTGCCTGCCTGTTACATGTCCCCTAATTCCAACCCACACTGCTCCAATGCCATATTTACTACTCCTTACTTCTATTACTCCCCAGCCCTTTTCCAAATTAATGGAATATCTAAACCTTTTTCCTCCCCAAGTGCTAGGAGGAAAGCTACTCATCTTTTCTCCCTGTTCAGAAGGTATGTTTCTCCACTATCATAACACTTTACTATTTATATATGCTATCTATGAAATATGGAATCAAAGAAATGGAAATCCTTCTTTTTCTCCATAACTTGAGAACTTCAAAGGAGCACAGTAGGAGCACTTCTCCAATTAACATTTACCCAGCACATTCCACCTCCTCATTCCCTTAACACATCTGAGTCACAACCACCAGCTCAAGTGACTGGAAATTAACCTACTAAAGCAATGATTTATAAAGCTACATTAATTTGACATATAACGTCATACAAACCTACATCTGGGAAACCAGAGATTCCTCCAGAAACAAGGGAATTTTATTTAAGCCAGAGAAGACCTGAAGAGAGATGCAGCATCTAGTACTGAGTCCACTGATGTAGCATTAAAAAAAAAAAGCTTTCCCAGAAACAAGCTCTTGTTTTAGATTTAGTCTTTAGAGGACTTTAAAGGTTATCAGACCATTTAGAGTCCTTCCCCCTTTTTTCAGCAACGTTAGTGTTCTTTACTAGGAAAACAAAGGGTGAACTCATTTCCCTCCAATAACTATGGGTTAGGTTTGTAAGCAAAAACAGAACAGAATATTGCTGCCCTCCTTCTCATGATTTATACCTTCTCCATCCATTTCTTAACCAAAGTCAAAGCCTGATAGTTAAAATAACCCCCCAAATCAGGACCTTACAGCTGGGAAGGCTTCTGTCTACCTGGCCTGCTGAGTTTGTGCCACACACAAATTCTGTCAAACTCCACCTGGTGGATAATCTTTAAAAAGCCTAGGAAATGAGCTTAAAGAGGCTTTAGTTCCACCAGCATTGATATACTAATTGGATATTATGATAAAACTTATTGAAATGTGTATGTGGTTATATAGTCTTCATCCTTTTTGTTTCTCCCCACCTGAGTGCTACAATCAAGCAAAATCTCTGGGCAGATATTTTTCTAAACCTCTCATATTAATGGGTCATAGTTGCAATTAATATCAATCTCAGGTAATACAGTTATAGACAAAAAAATCATAGTTCTATGCCAGAGCTAAGGAGAAAATTAATCTTCCTGCTCTTTAGACTCTGACATAGAAAAGTAGAAAATAATGTGTAGATGTAATTTTCAACTGAATTTAAATAAAGTATCACCCAATTATTCAAATCTCGAACAATACTTACAGTAACTTTTTACCCATACTTTCCAACTCATAAAAACCATAATAATTTATATCTTTGTATTTGCTGGTAGTTTCTCTTATAGGCTATCTTATGAATATACCTGTTAACATTCTTTACTTTTATAGTACACTATTATTTATTATGATCTACTATCCTTGAGAAATAGTTCAAAAATACATTCAAGACATGTAAACCATACCTGGAGCAGTCTGTGTTACTGAAATGCTGGAAGAGGCATTATTTTTGAAAACAGTAAATTTAATAAAAATTGGAGAGTTGCATTGCTCTCTCAAAGACTTGAGAAAGCAAACTACTCAAATATTTATCTAAAAAAAATGAAAACCACGTCACACAGATGATGTTATGGAACAGTCCAAACAAGCTCAACTGGGTATACTTTACTATCATTTCAGGATGCCATCACTAAATAAGCACAAGTGAAGACTGTCTGCAATTAAAAGTTTTATAGAAGTTTCAAGACCATTATTATTTCTGATGAACAACTATTTTTTTTCTCTTTTAAGAAGTCCTTCTATTTTTGCTAGATCTCCAAATGAAACTGTTGCAGAACCTCGCTGGGCTGGTTTTGCCTAAGGAAAAAAAAAAAAAAAGAAAAAAATACATATAGGGCTAATTTTACATTAAAATGTTTCGTAAAAAGCTTTTAAACTTATTTAAAACATCACTTATTTAAATAGTAGCTTCAAAGAGAAAATAACAGCTTCACATTACCTGTGATTCATGGTATTTCCAGCCAATCATGTAGTAGATCTGAAACGTGGCAGGTACTGAGCCATCGCTGTTTCCGTACATTTCTGTTAGGGCAGGAAGGGAGAGAGAAAAGGTACAGATTGTCAGCTCTAGGAAACACTCAGTTCTCAGAACATCAGAACTGAGTGTGACATATTCATCATAATAACTCCTGGTGAAAGATTTGGGACAATAAAAATATCTCATACTGCTGCATCAATATAGTTCAAATCCTGGCATTATAATTGAGGTTTAAAATAGCTTATGATAATGGCATTTTGTTCTGAAGTATTTGGGGTTTTTGGTTTTGCTTTGGGTTTGTTTTGGTTTTTGGGTTTTTTTTTTACACAAAGGTTAGAGAAAAAAGACACAGAAAAAATGTCATTTTAGATTAACTCATTGCCTCTCAAATACTGACCTTGGTATATTGCAGCAGCTGCCAGCATTGTCTCCCTGTGTAGCAGTGGTTTTCTATTCCAAGAGCAATTACTCTCCCCCATACCTAAAAATATGTTTCAGCTTTAAGAAAAAGAAGATACAGCACATGCCATGAGTTAAGTGTCATGCACTAACGACAGATTCTTACTAAACCAGAGTAAGTGCAGAATCCTCTGCACTTCACTGTAAGAGAGAACATACCACAAATTATTAGGTGAGTTTCTTATGTGTAAGAATCCAAAACTTGTAATTTCTGTGCTTTGCAATTTACAGTTTGCATTGCCAGGAATCACTTCAAATTATTCTTCAGCCTGAGTCTTCAAATATTTAGGCTTTTAAGTATAACTAGTTTTAAGAATGAGTACAAAGTGTTTATTCAGACACATCACCATACTGTTTTAACAGACAATCATTAAAATTACTTGCCCAAGAGATTTAAAACACAAAATAAAATAACCACAATTCTGATCTTTTTAATCACTTACTGCATCTGAATGTTTCTGCTGAGAAAAAAGGTTGCCTTTCCATTAAGGAATTACTCCAAACAGCAGTCAATCCAGATAAGAAATGCCCTGAGTTGCTGTCAGTAACAACAGACTGCACGTGAATGACTGCTTTACAATCCATGACAAATGCAATCAGAATATTAACAAAACTGTTACTCAATTGTTTGCTGTTCCTCAGTAAATTAAGGATACATTTATTCCCATTCCAAAGCAGTTTGCTGACTGCCCTGGCAATTAGAAAGGCTCACTGGAAAAGTCAGTGCATGAGATATGGGCTTCTGTCTCCCTTTCAGGGATTTTCTTCACCTTACACTGAACAGGCTCACGCAGAACAGGAACCCCATGGAACATTCACAGCAGACCACAAAGTAGCAAATCTTTGCCTTGTGCTTCCCAACACAAATCTCCTGACAGGCATAATCACCTGACTCACTAGACAGCAGGAAAAAAACTAATGCTTCCCCTGTTGCAGTAAGATTTACTTGTATTTTTTTAAGAAATTTTTTGTGATGAAGATAGTGAAACACTGGCTCAGGTTGCTCAGAGAGGTGGTTGATGCCCTGCATCTAAAAACATCCAAGACCAGGTCAGATGGAGCTTTGAGCAACCTGATCTAGTTCAAGATGTCCCTGCTCACTGCAGGGAGTTGGATGAGATGGCCTTTAAAGGCTCTTCCCAACCCACATGATTCTATGATTTGGAGTTAAGAAAACACACAGTAAACCTCTTCTGTGTCTGCACCACTGATACAGAAAACATTTACGTTTTCACTAAGAATATACTTGCCTTGTAAGTCTTCCATAACCTCAAATAACCCTGGGTAGTTGACTTGGATTTCATCAGTATCCTAGAAAAATTGAGAAGTTACGTTTTAGAGCAAATTAGGTCAAACCAACAGCCTTATGTTAACCTTGTTGTACTACCAAACTATTCTCTGCCCATGGTAGGAGGGTTGAACTAGATGATTTTTCAGGTCCCTTCCAACCCAAACCATTCTACAATGCTACTCATCTGCCTCTTCTGCTCAAATCATGTATTTCTAGGAAGTATGTACTATTTTGACATTTTTAAGACGTTTTGCTTAGTAGTCCAAATGCAATCAAATTTTTATTTAAATGCCATTATCTTCTTCTTGGTTTTACAAGAAAGAGCAAGTGTCTACAGTTTTTTCATGCAGGTCTAACATTCTCTGACATTTCTCCAAGTAAACCATCCAAATGCTACTGGGCCATGAGCCAAAGATATACTTCAGTTGGTTCCATTAATCACCACAAAGCCAAAACCAGTGGCAGTTCAGGCTATTTCTGCAGCCTGTTCAGCGAGGTGCACCACACACAGAAGGGAGCAGTATGTCATTAATACATTAGCAAACAGTGATTTTTATATTCCAGCAGCTCTGATGTTCCAGACTGTTCTGCCTGATTGTTCCCTTACTTATAATTACCACAGTGAGGGTGTTAAAGCCAGCCCTGGACAGCAGATGTCCCAGATCAGCGACAGCAGTGAAGGGTGAGACGTGAGGAGAGAAGCCCCCTTCCCTCTCCAGCTCAGCCAGCTGCAGAGAGCAGCGCAGCTCGTACAGGGTGTCCCCCCCAAACATGGCTCCGATGAACACTCCGTTGGCCTTCAGGACCTGGTGAATCTACAGTGCACAAACACACAGGTCATGGCTTTGCTGGGGGAAGCCTGCAGAACTAAGGGGTTCTTACTCTTCTCTTCTTAACCATCTCAAAAGCAATCATCACAAGAGCTGTAACAAACTTTCAATACTGACTGTGGCAAGCTGTGCCACAGCTTCTGGTCACACTGCAAACAAATACGCTGGCTGAAGGGAGACTATTTTCTATTTTTAACAGTAAATCCTCAGAAATTACACTTACAGGCAAGAAACATTGAACAAACTGTGGAAATTGAGGGTTACTCCTAAAACAATATTCTCAATTAAAAAGGAGAGTAGATTAAGGTAAGTATGCTATTTACTTTTGCTTTCTGAGAGCAGAAAAAGCACTTTTTAATGGCTTGATTTAAAAGAAACAGAGGCTTTAGTTTTCAGTAGTTATCGCTGCACTTCTGAGACAATAGAGCAATGCCATTTTTATTATGTCTACCACGACTATTAACTTGCCAGAACAGCAAAATCATAACTCAAACATCAAGGCTGACAAGCTGCTTTCTGGTCTCCTAAGTCCTAGCCCCCTTCCTAGTGAGGAGCCCAATAAATTAATGATTTCTTTTTTTCTTTAAGAATTGGAAATTATCTCTGTTTTAGACATCCAGAAGAGCCTGACTACATAATCGGGCTAACAAGACAGCAAGTGCTTACAACACTTTTGAAACACAAGTATTTTCAATAGTTTTTAAATGAAATATTAACCAAGCTACCTTTTCTGTGCTAGTAAAAAAGCCTGTTTAAAGGACAGGTAAGTTAAAGGCAGTTTCCATCAGTTAAAGACACTGGTACCAGCACAGGAAATCATAGAAGTTGGCCAAGAAGCCCAGTTTCCTCCCAACTGTGAAACAGTGTCAGCTATATTTACTGTGGGAAAAAGTATTTGACACTCTATAAAATACTTAAATTCCAGTGAAAATTGTATATTTCTTTTGAAGAATTTTTTTGTAGATACTGAATGCATTTCAATTGATTTTTATTGTTTTGGTAACAGCAGGGGAGTCCTATTCCCACCAACAGGTAGGACAGCACTGCAATGACTGATCAATTTGAAATAAATGAAAAAACAGCAAACTGGTTAATGTGTTCCTTGTTCTTGCTTCACATTTTTGATTTGACTAAAGTTTACACCTGCGGGAAAGAGTTGAACTAATCCAAAACGACCAAAACTGTTACTGAAAAAAAAAAATAAATTCCATTCTCAACAACTATTTGCTTCATTTCAAAATCACAAGGCCTTTACCAAAGCTGTATTTCAAAATAAACAGCTGAGACATAAAAATAACTCAAGCTCTACAAAGTAGTTCTGGAGAAGTGCAGTATTGTACTACAAACAGTAAGACCTAACAACACTAAAAATCAATAGTACTGCCTCAGGTGACATTGGTTGCCATGATCTCTGATGTGGAGAATCCAAAATATTGTACAAACATGTTGTTTCAGTTATTTATACCAAATTGATTTGAGGGAGAAGATTAGTAGCAATATGAACTGATGCTCCTCAAACTGCCAAAACTATTGCAAAAAATACTTGTGTGCAACGTGAGTTATTTGTGTGCCTCTTCTTTAAATAAGACCTGGAAATACAGAGTCCTCTCAATGCAAGTAATGGCAAGTGCTAATTTAACAGCATTAAAAACCAGTTTCTTACCTCTCTGAAAACTTTAGGAAGGTCATTCACCCAATGTAAACTGAAATAACAGAAGTGTACATTTTATAATTTCAGATTATATCAAAGTTAGGGCATGCAAATAACTATTTAGTTAGCTAAGTAAATTTCAGAAGCCAAAGCCACAAACTGGTTTCTCAAGCTGCAACCATGCTGAAACAGCTGCTTGAAACTAATAATAAACAAAAATAAAAGCTTTTCCACACAGTGCTTTTTTCTCTCTTTTTTGGTCAAGAAAATGCAAGTCATGGAAACTCATTTGTCAAAACGTAGTTTGTTTTGAAGAAAATAACCAAAACAGGAAGAATCACCAGGACAGCAGTTTTTCCAAATGCATGCTCACATGAATTGATGAAGTACATTTCTTACTGCTTTTAATGGACTAGTAATCTTTGTTGGATTTATTTTCCTAAAGCTACTCTGAAAGGAACATTATTAACAACTTAAACAAAACAAAATAAATTATCAATACATACCTCAAGCTGCTGACAACAAGATCGAATGTATCTTCTTTGAAAGGAAGGAATTCTTCATCAGCTACAACCCTCACCGTTGGGATTTCAGATTCTACAGCATTTTTCTAATGTTGGGTTAGAAGAAAAACAACTCATTAGAAACTCACTTTTTTTACTTTCCTGTATTACAGAACTGAAGCACTTTAGCATTCAAAAGGTACTTACTAAAGCATTCTCTGCGATATCAACTTGAATAAGTTTTTCAACTGTTTCCTGAAATAAAATTTTAAAAGTCTGTTAATATTTAAATAGTTTTGTAAATGGACATAGGTCATTTTTTGTCACTTACACCTATTTATAATAAGTTAGGAAAAGTCTTTTCAACTCTTGATAAAAGCTTTATATAGAGCAGAATGTGTTTTTCCCCACCCAATACGGCACCTGCTCCCAGGGAGAACAGCTGAGGCAGAAGTGGTGACAGAAAACATTCTGTAATTTTAGGCATAAATTTAGTTACATATAAACCATGGATTAACAGCCAAGGAAGCACCTGTACTTACAGTGTGGTCCATGAAGGGTAAACTGTTAATGGCTTCAAAGTCTCCACAATGACACTTCTCTTTAATAACTAACTAGCCAATAAATTCACCAAAAACCTGCATCTTCCTACAGAAAACTAAAAGTTAACTGTTATATAACTTCCCTTGCACTACCATTTGTCAAGTTTTCAGTGGCAATAAATTAAGAATAGCCTGCTCAACACACAGCTTTGAACTGTAACTACACATATAGGGGGCCAAGATTTACCTCAAGACTCAGATGATTGTTTTAAGTTGTAATAGAGCCCTCTTCGAAAGGGAGGGACACACATAAACTTCTTTTCAATACTGTTAAGTATGAAGACACAGTACCTTGGTTAAGTGCTGAGCTATGTAACCTCTTCCAGAGCCAACATCCAAAGCGAGAGGAAACGTTCTAAAGGGTAAGATCAGCAATACAGAACAGAGCCAAGTCTTAAAATATTTTTAGTTTCAGACTATATCAAGTTTCACCTCCTAATCTCTAAGGGCCTTACTGAACTCAGCCCATGGAGCAGCCTTCAGTGAGACCGCGGGGAAAGGCGCTTCCAGCGGTTCTCCCCGGAGTCCCGTTCCTTGGGGATGAGGGGAGGGTGCGGGACACGGCGGGGCTCACCTGGTGATGTCAAACACCCGGTCCGCGATCCTGCCGCCGACCTGGGGGGAGAATCACAGGATCAATGAGGCTGGAAAAGACCTCGGAGGTCACCAAGTCCAACCTATGAGTAAACACCACCTTGTCAACTAAACCACGGCACTGAGTGCCACGTCCAGTCCTTCCTTAAACACCTCCAGCGACGGTGACTCCACTACCTCCCTGGGCAGTCCATTCTAATGTCTGATCACTCTTTTCTGTGAAGGAATTCCTAATGTCCAACCTAAACACAGCTTGAGACGATGTCCTCTTATCCTGTCGCTGGCTGCCTGGGAGAAGAGACCGACCCCCAGCTGGCTACACCCTCCATCCAGGGAGTTCTAGAGAGTGATAAGGCCACCTCTGAGCCTCATTTGCTCCAGGCTGAACACTCACAGAACTCGTGCTCCAGCCCCTTCACCAGCCCCGCTGCCCCTCCCTGGACCCGCTCCGGCTCCTCAATATCCTCCCTGAACTGCGGGGCCCAGAACTGGCTCCAGCACTCGAGGTGACCCCCGCCAGCGCTGCCAGCCCCGCACCTCCTCCCGCAGGTAATCGCACTTGGCGGGCTCGGCCTGCAACGCCGCCCAGTTCTTCTGCTTCCGCTTCAGCCGGCGGTCGAAGGGGTTCAGCGCGCCTGAGCCCGGCGAGGCTCCGGCGGGAGAAGGAGGAGGCGAAGCGGCGGCGGCCCGTGCCGGCAGCGCCCACAGCCCGCGGCACCATCGCGCCCTCAGCGCCGGCCGGGCCAGGCCCCTCATCGGCTCGGCCTGGCGCGTCCCTCTGCGCACGCGCCGTGAGGAAGCTGGTCCCGCCGCGGCCGCCGTAGCGCTGCCGGAAGTGGCGGGGCGGTGGCG
>VZTR01013416.1:23238-43414 GCA_013400775.1 Chaetops frenatus | reverse complement strand
TATTCACTTCTTATAGATTTTCAGGATGACTTGGGACAGGTGTCATAAAATATTGAAAGATATTTTTGTGACTTAAGATTTACAGTGGATTGACATAGAATTCAAGAGACCTAAACAACTAAGATGTATCTCCAATTATGTAATTAGGTAGATTAGAAAGGTTTAAGCCTGACTTTAAGAACTATGAAACTTCAGCCTCTTGGATTATATGAGAAGTGAGTAAATGCCACACTATTTTTGTGAGAAGGGTATAAACTCTCGGTTGCATGCCTGGCTGTGATGGCTGCTCCACTGCAGTTCAATGAACGGCAGCAGTGACACACAGGCAGCTGGAATACCAAAACAGCTCTGTTATCTGATCCTACCACTCCTTTGAAAATGACACAAGGCATCGTATTCAGCCCATAATCAAGCTGGTGGTAGTCTTCTCAATTTTAAACAATTGCTTTTTATCCAGAAAATTGGTCACACACTCTACAATCTACAGATTTAAAATGACTTCTGTCCCTACCCAGAATAAATCTCACCTGATTATACACTGGTCTTACTCTGTCCTTCCTGTTGAAAGTGAGCCACTCTCCAAAAGCATGAAAGATTCATGGTACTAGAGAGAGGAAGTAGAAACAAAAAGGGTCTGGATTTATAGCCCACTGCCAGGAAAAACCTGGAAATGAGGTGTCCTAAGTTCTAACATTCATTCCTTCAGGGATGGCAAATGTTTTTTCATCTAATAATTCTGGATGCTTGAATAGTGTAGTTGAGTGCAGCTCCATATCTCAGTAATCCCTTTCTACAAAGCAAGAACTCTTCCCTTTTCCTGCCCTTTATCCATCCTGACATTATATTAACTTTTTCCAAATGGGAATTTTCAGGCAAGGACAGCTCTCTGTAAAACCCATGTGGAAAGAGTTCCATGTAATGAGGCCTGTTCTACACCGAAGACACTTTTTTCTCAGCTGCAGACTCACAAACCTCTCCATAACCTCTCCATTCAATGCCCTAGAACAAAATCTCTCCATGTAACTCNAAAAAAAAAAAAGAAGAGCAAACAGAAAACGCAGACTGCAGTTACCGACTGTGTTGATAGCCCTGTTCCCAGCACAGCCCTGCTGCAGCAGCACAGCTGCCACCTCCCCGGTCAGCTGGGCTCATTGTCAGGCAGGAATGCCCCGGGAGGCACAGCTGATGTTTGTGTCCTGCACAGATGGGCGCTTCCCCTCCTGCCCTGGTGTTTGCAGGAGTCCTGAGCAGGGGCTGCTGCGGGGTGGAGCTGAACCGATTTGTCCCCCAGCCATCCTTGTCCTCCACCATCGTTCCCCGCTGCCCTTCAGCTGGGGACCTCTGCTGCCTTTCCCCATTGGACACTGGCACTAGGGTGACCTCTGCAGCCTCCGATTCCTTTGCAGCACACACCAAAGCCCCTTTTACATTCTTACAAGGTCAATTCAGAAACCACCAGCAGCAAGATATGGACATTCCCCAGCTTTCAGTTACACATAAGAAAATAAAAACACAACAGTTATAAAAATGAAAGGACTCCAACCCCGATGGATTTCATTTTACTTCCCCTTACATCCCTGACTCCTGTCAGCATTTCTGGAATTTCAAGAGGGGGAGCTAGTTAGCTAACAGAGTTCAGGCTGTTAGAGAGACTTCCCTTGGCAGCAGCCCACAGCTTTCAGATTTTAAGCGAAGCGGAATGAAAACGGAGTTCACAGCTTCAGCTCATCCCCAAGAAGCACTTTGTACAGCATTGCTGCTCCTGCTTTCCCCATAAACCTAACTGATTATTGAAGATATCACATAGACACAGCATGAAAGCTGATTATATCTTGACAAGCGAAAAAACATAAACAGAATTTTTAATCGTGAGACACACAAATGAGCTTGTAAAAAGCTTAAGAACGTATAATATACAGATCTAAATAACCAAGGGAATATAACCTCACATACAGAACGACCTGTGACTGAAATTTTCGTATCAAAGATTTTAACACAGTACAGAATTTCACATAAGAAATGTCAAGGAAGGAAAGTCACTCATATTTATTCAGACAAGAACTTTTCTTCTAGCAAAATGAAAGACATTCATTTGTCCTTAAGAAACATGGAGGAGTCCTGGGCCTTTGCAGAATCTTATACCAGTTACCTCATTATGTGGAACAGCAAGTAACTTTCACAGCTCTTGCTGTCTCTGAGTTTTCATAACAAAGCTCAAACGTAGTCCCTTTGTGTGGTTTATCTCTCCATTTGCTATTCTTCTCCCTTAGTTATACACTCCCCACCCACGCACACACCTGTGTGCTCATCTGCCTTTGGAGGTGTTGTCAGTGGCAGAGCTCTGACTGCTGTAAGAGCTTACTGTCAAATAACATGCAAGGTTTTCTGCAAGATAACTCTTCTACTGTGCCTTTTTTTCCCCTTAGATATACTCTTTTAATTGAAAACAATGTAGCAAAATTTCCGGTTGCTACCTCAATGGCTGGAAGCCTCCAGCAGGCTACAAGTGTTTTGCTGCTTTTTCCCCATCCAGCTTTATCAAGCCAGGCAGTTCAAATGGCAAATGACTTCAGTAAAACCTTTTCCCCACCAAGGTCTTGTTCTAAACATTTAGGCCTGGCAACAGTGGAGGTGGAAAAGGCTCACTCTCTGCTCTGAAAGTCACACGTGGCAACTCTGGTTCTAATTTCATGTTTATTTCTTCTTCTTGCTACAAAGCCATGCCGTGACAGGTCAGGTCCCCCTACATGTAACTGTTGCCATACACTGATCCCATTCCCCTACATTCCATTGCTGACTCTCGCTTTGCTAAAGCACTGTTTTATGGCCAAAATCTTTTGCTGAACTGAAACATGTAGAGAATCACATTGCCATTGTCAACATTCCTCCACAATTGTGCAAGGAAAATATCCCACAATTGATACATTAACCCTTGTCTTTTGTAACATTATTTTCCGTGAGGAGACAAATGTTTTTTGTTCTATGGCAAAACTGATGGTATTTACATGTGTCTTTTGCTAAGAAGGAAATGCTGAAATCAGTGGAATTATTGTCATTGATTTCTTTCAAGTCTTGGCTTGGAATTATAAAGTTATTAGGGATTATAGGGAAAGTCACAGAAAACAGATATTGTTCTCTGGAAACATAACTCATTTTTCTTTCATGTTTGCATTATTTTATGTTTTCCTTTCCTTTCTATGTTTGACCCATATGATGTAATTTTTTGCTTCACATGTCAACTGCTTTACATATGAACTTTCCTCACTTAGACACCTGTCAAAAGAGAGTAAGAACTGATTGTTACTCAAAAAATAATATTATTATACATTTCCCAACAAATTCTATTTCTGAGGTATGAAGGTATAAGCAAAGTAGATCAGAACAATCTGGCCGAGGCTGGCCACCATAGTCATTGCATCCTAAATTCATTTGGGACTCTCAGCTGTAAACATGAAAGGTGAAGAAGCTTCCATTACTCTGTAGTTGATTTGCAAATATTAGACACTAGTGAAACATTCTAATAGTAGGAAAGGTGGAGTAGTATATGACATCTCCAGAAACAACAGTAAAGCAGGAATAATTTAAATAAATAACATAGTAAAGCAAAATAAATATCTTTAATTTTTAAAGTATTATACCTTTTACATTTTATTCTTGGAGACATAGAGCTAATTTTTGTGTTTGCTTAGGGTACTCAGTAATCAATGCCTATTAAGGTGATCATGATTTGTTGCAGGCTTGGAAGATGCAAAACCACTGATGCAATTTAATTTGGTCATAATGCTTAAGTGTGAGAGTGCTTGGCTCTCCTAGGGGACTGAACACAATCCTGCTCTTCTGTCTGTGGATGCAATGCACGGTTGGATTGCTGTCCATGGGCACTTGTGAAGTGCTGGGGAAGAGGCAGAGCTCTGCCTTCACCTGGCAGGCACCTGCCAGACAGCCGAGTGGATTGCATGGCAACCTTTTCAAGGGCACTGCAGGTGCAGAAACAGAGGGTCACATGGACAAGGCCAGAGCCAAAAGGGAAGCATGTATCAACTGAATCTTTGCAGATTACATTGTGAGTAGATATAATGAATTTAATCCTTTTTCCATAGCAAATTGCATCACTATGGTTGCACACCATGGCTCACAGTTAAGAAGCAAACTTTCCCTGAGCTCTTTATGAGTTTAAAATACAGAAGCAACCTGAATCACTATTGTCTAAAATTTTTCTGAACTGAAATTTAATATAGCTCTTACAATTATCAAGTTAAAGAACTGAAACCAGAGTGTTATTTCCTTTACTGTTAAGTTTCCTACTTCGTGAAAATAAGGCTCTCAATTTCAGCTGAATGGTTTCTTTCAAGATATAAGATAAGGTCCATCAAATCACATTGTTTTATAATTATTTGATAGTGTTTTCTGCTTTGATGGAGGTACTTGAAATATGAAACTAGCTGGCAGTGGGGGTAGAAACACAGCTTATCATTCATTGTTGCTGTGGATGAAGATGAGAAGTCTCTAGGTTTTGCAAAAGGGCACAGTCCGTGTTCAGAATATGAAACTTCAAATGAATTAGTTTGGTACTCAGAAGATAAAAATCTTTCAAGTCTTTGGTATGGGAAAGGCATCTGAGTATCTGCTCCCAGGCCTTTCCTTCCTGTGCCTCAAATCCTTGTTTTTGCCAACTGCAGTAGTCACTGACAGGACAAGAAAAGAGTGATGTCCTTTGTTCAAAGTATGGTGTTTCAAGGTGATGTCAGCCCTGGTTTCAGCAAATAAAACTGATGAACAAAGCAGGGGAAGCAAAAGCATGACTTGTAGAAAGAAATAAACTTTCAGATGATCCTGTCTCTATCTTGCTACATTAAATGATTCCTGAATTGGAAGCCTCCATGATAGTAGCATGAGGGGAAGTGGGGGTTGACAATAAAATAAAGAAGAGGGGCATCTCATCACGCAGTAAGACCTGTTTGGAATCATGAAGAGAAGGCTGCAGTCCCCACTCTAGTGGTTTGTCCTAGGACACGCTGCTGCAGGGTTATTTACTACCCCATTCCTCACTTCTGCAGCACTTGCCACAGCCAAAGAACAGATGCCATAGCACATGGTCCACTGAAGATGATTCACTTCAGCCATTCCTAAACACCTTTTCTATCTTCTCTCTAGTTAAAGCTATCTTTTACCACCACATTATTATTTTCTTCTGTGATAAAAATACAAAGCTTAGTAGCAGCATTTAAGACTAGCTAACAGAATTTTACTTCTTTATAGAGAGTTTTGTTACTCTCTGGTTTTCTTTCTTTTTATTTAGAGTCCATGGCTTTTACAACTATTACAGGATGGGGCCATCAGCAGAACAGCAGTGGACTTGCTAGCTGAAGCCTATGAGCTTTGTGGGACTTGTTTATCAGGCTTGTGAATTCTGGCAAAGAGGCAGCTGTAGAGTTTCAATTAAATTAACAGATTTGCACAGTCCTAATATCTGATCTGAACTGCTCAGTAGTAGGAAAATTACTGCATTCCTTTTTTTTAATTCCTTAGTTTTCTCAGCTCTTAATAGAAGCAGGTAAGAACAACTGCTTTTAAGCTCATGAGCTACATTCCATCCTCCCACACCAATAATAAGATTTCCATGGGGCAGTTCAAAGTTGTTCTACAGAGCAGTTTTCTTGATCATAGAGAAGACATCTACAAAATCCAGTCTAGAAAATTCAACTAATTTGTGGTGGACCTCTCAAATATCAGGGAGCTAGGTATCATATATCTAGACATCCAAACTACTCTGTTCACAAGTTTGGGCTTCTGGAGCCACCTTCCAGCCTCTGGGAGTTGTGAATTTGTCAGGACATCATGCCATTTAACTGTTTCACCCAGGGGCTGTCTTTGAATGCCAAATGTCTCAATGCAGAGCAGGGTTGCTTTCTTTAACTTTAGGATTTCTGCTACTCTGGATGAGTCATGATCCACTACAATCTTAATTATCTTGTTAACATATTTCCTTTATTCTAGCCTAGCCTTTACCTATTAAAGAGGTGGCTGAATACCCCAAATAAGTCAAAAGCCCACTGGCATTTTGCAGAGTGCTTCACACTGCAGGAATCCTAACAAAAGCACTCTATAGGCTCAAGTCATTGTGTTTCAAGCTGAGCAATCATAAAAGGGATGTGGGGAATCACAGGGTCACAAAAACATCAAGTTGGAAAGAGACCTTCAGGATCATCCAGTCCAATCATCAGTGCAGCACCACCATAATCACCCTTAAATCATATTCCCAAGCGCCACATCCATATGCCTTTGGAAAACTTTCAGTGATGGTGTTTTCACTACCTCTCTGAAAAACCTATTCTAATTCCTGACCACTCTTTCAGTCTTTCAGTGATATTTTTTTTTTTTTTTTTTTTTTTTTTGGTGTCTAACATGAACCTCCCGAGGTGCAATGTGAGACCATTTCATCTCACCTGTCACTTGAGACACGGCAGAAGAGAACAACCCTCCACCTGGGTATAACCCCCTTCCAGGCAGTTGTAAAGAGAAACCTCTTCTCCAGACAAAGCAACCCCAGTTCCCTCAGCTGTTCCTCATAAGACCTGTTTTCTAGAACTTTTGTCAGCTTCATTGGCCACCTTGGACACACTCCAGCACCTCAGTGTCCTTTTTGATGTGACAGGGGAAAGCCAACCCTTCAGATGAAGCTGCAATGCTTACTACGAGACCAATAGTCAGTCCCATGGCACCATCTGGGTATGGTGTATGAAAGGCAGCCAACTGCTGAGGGAAATACCTCCTGGAGGGTGTTTGTAGGTGCAGTACCACATTTCCAGCTGTGTGACTGGCATTGTGCTAATTGCCAGCTGGCTGTTGTACTCTGTGCACAAAAGGTGTCTTGTGACTGTCCATCAGTGATGTCACAACTACGTCAGTAATCTTCAGTAAATACACAAAGTTTGACTATTATCCTTTCCCTTACAATTTCCATTACATAATACCTAAGAGACTCTCCAGGCATTGCATTTCTAAGGCGATTAGTGCATTTCTTGAGCAGCTAATGTCACTTGGCTTCTGGCTCTGTGCCTCAAAGCTCCACAACTGGTGCAAGTGTTAACCCTCCAAATAGCACTGCTTGTTGTGTCTGCTGCCTAATCAAACTGTTTCATAAATTCCTTCAATGTAAATTGCTGTAGTGTCACCCTAAACACAGAAAAATATTGAGAATAATTACCAAAAATTACCCTCTTATCCCCTGGTAAAGAACATGGGAAGCCCCAAAGTCAAAGCTAGTTTTGCTGAGAATTCACAATTAAAATCTTAAGTCTGCTCTGTGTGAAAAAAAATACTTATTTTCTTTCTCATACAGTGGGATTAAATTGAGCCTGTTTAATATGTCTCCTTACAGACACTACAAGCAGATCAGAATCTGGAGCAGTTATAGTAAAACCTCAGAATGAAATAATGTGTTCACTATCTGAAGTGCTGGAGGACTCTCTGTGGTAGCAGAAAACGGCATATTCCAATTCACTTACTGCCAAAAATATGTACATAAAACCAATGGGACCAGCATGCTGCTTCAGCTCAGTTATAAAGAAAAGATCTGCAGTTTCCTCACTATCCCAGCCACCTTTCTGCCCTGTCTTACTGCTCCAACAAGCCTTGGGTTTGCTGTGAGTTGTCTTGTAACAGGTGATAGGGAAAGAGATGCAAGACAAGATCCATGCTGCCTGAGTTTCTGGGATGCAGAGGTCTTACTGTCACTGGTAGGAGAGATAAAAGAAAACACAATGCCTCATAACACCTCAGGTCTTTGAAAAGTGGATTTGAATGTATTATAGTACAAGAAGACAGCTGGGGAATTTATTAACCATGATTTTAGAAAACCAAAACTCTGCTTTATAAACTGGGTTGTTCTTTTTTTTGTTTTTGAAGAATAAGACAGATGAGTTCAGTGCTCACTGACTGGATCTCCATTTTGAACTAACAGCACAATCCCATGTTATGAAAGAAATACTCTTCTAATTCTCCTACCAAATCTCTGCTAGCTCCTGTACCTGAAGCTTGAGCCTAGAGAATATAAAAGTTTAGTAGCAGAGGAATATAAATGAGTATTGACCTCAAAAGATTCTTCTTCATGTTCTGAAACAGTGATGCTCTTTTTCCAAATTTTAAATTTTATTCCTTCTGGTTTGGGGGTGGTAGTTTATTTTGCACAGCCTGTTTTTCACAATGAGATGTATGTTTCAATATTTGAATATCAATCTTTTGATATTTTGTAGTTCAGTTTGGCTGAATCAACAATCAGCCAAATCAACTGCCATTTTGTGAGTTAAAACTGTCTTGTTTTAACAAAGAAAGAGAAGCTGAGTATTTTTACATTCCCAGTGGTAACTTCCCAGGGTTCTGGTTTTCTTCAAACTCTTATAAAGCAGAACCATGTAAGATGCAATACCATTGATTTTAACATTTTGCATTGCATGTAGTTAAGGATTACATTTGGTGGCAAAGGCTCAAAGGATAATGACAGAACCAATACCAGTCAATATGGACCTACCACTGGCCGAGGCTGAGCCCATCAGCAACAGAAGTTGGACCCTCATAGTTTAGAAGGAGAAAAAGGTGCACAGCAAGAGTCAGATGAGACTGAAGTGAGAATGTGTGAGAGGAACAACCCTGCGGGCCCTAAGGTCAGTCAAGGATGAGGGGCAGGAGGTGCTCCAGGTATTGGAGCAGAGATTCCCCTGCAGCCCCTGGTGCAGCCCATGGCGAGGCAGCTGAGCCCCTGCAGCCCAGGGAGGTCCCTGGTGCAGCAGGTCCTGCACCTGCAGCCTGTGCAGGACCCCACAGCAGAGCAGGGGGATGCCTGAAGGAGGCTGTAGGAAGCCCACACTGGAGCAGTCTGTCCCTGGCAGCAGCTGTGGCCCCAAGGAGAGAGGAGCCCTCTCTGGAGCAGGTTTACTGACAGGACCTCTGACCACACAGGGGACCCACACTGGAGCAGCCTGTGCCTGAAGGACTGTGCCCCATGGAAAGGGATCCACTTTGGAGCAGCTCATGAACTGCAGCCTACAGGAAGGACTCACACTGCAGAAGTTCATGGAGGACTGTCTCTTCTGGAAGGGACTTCAGGCTAGAGCAGGGAGAGTGTGTGGAGTGCTGTCACTTAGGCAGAAAGAGTGGCAGAAACGTGTGATGAACTGATTGCAGTCCCCATTCCCCACCCCCCTGTGCCATTGGAGGAAAGGACAGAGAGAAAATTGGAGTGAAGTTGAGCCCAGGAATAAAGGTGGTGTCAGGGGAATATGTTTTAAGATTTGGATTTATTTCTCATTACTCTGATTTGATTGGCAAGAAATTAAACTAATTTCTCCAAGAAGATTCTGTTTCCCCTGATGGTTCCTGGTGAATGATCTCACCCTGCCCTTATCTCAACCCACAAGCCTTTCATTATACTTTCTCTCCTTTGCCCAGCTGAGGAGGGCAGTGATAGAGAAGCTTTGGTGGGCACCTGGCATCGAGCCAGGGTCAACCAACAGCTGTTTCTTGGTCGATGATATTAAAAGAATTGTTCATTTGTATTTTCTTTCCTTAATTCACTATTTAAAAATTATACTATATTCCAAGATTGCTCTAAGATAAACCAATTTAAGATAATGAACCTGATTCTTCCTTTTGTTTAACGCTGCTTATTGCTCCTCTGCTAGAGATAATAACATTTTGTAGGTGACAGCTACTAACTTCAGAGGCACAGGGATTTGAAACAAAAAGAACCTTCCCATCGCTAGCTGCTGGTATTGTTCCTCTTCTGCCCTTCCCTCAAAGTTTTGCCTTGCAGATCTCCTTTGCAATGTACTTCAGAAGCACAGTATTTCACTGGCATGTTTATCACTCTCTGTTCTGTACTGGATTTATTTTTTTTTGGTTCTGTGAAAGTGAGTATTAGATGCTGAGGCCATCCTGATACCCTGGCATGCATGTAGTTTGCCATGCTAAAGACAATTGCAGTATTTAGATAGGTAGGATACACTCACCTTAAGAGAATAAAGTCCCACCTGGCCAAAAAGTTTCTTCTGCCCAGGGAATGATGGAAGGTTCAGCTGTCCAAAAAATTTAGATCAAAGATTTTTTCTTTCTTTTGAACTTTCAACTTCTCTTGGAAATAGTGACCTTCAATAAAATTCTGGTTGCCCTGCATCACCCAGACACCTGTATCACTGATACCTTCTGTGCAGACTTATTCCATTAAGAGAGAAGCCCAAACCTTCCCTGACCCAGAACATCAGGGCAAGCATGAAGACAAGCTGTCTTTAACACAGATTGTTCAGGGCTTCCCAAAGCTTCCCAGGTCTGCAACTCTCATGAGCTTCAAAGTCCTAAAGTTCAGATAGCAAAGGTGATCTTGGTGTCAATTATGTCAATTATGTCAAATTCCTATCTGCTCACTAGGCAGACTCACTCTTCAAGGGTTTCTAAATCTGTGTCAGTCAGCCAGGAAAATGCAAATATTTCATTCTTCCCCTTCTCCTTTTTTCTTTGTCAGCCCTATTACAAAAAGCAAGCAAAATTCATTCTTGGTGGAAAATATAATGATCACAACGTGCTATGTTATGATAAAGAAATTAGTCTTGCTGGCCTAGTTTAGTCCATTTATTTTATGCTCTCTTCCAATTTGCTACTTTGCTGCAAATTAATATATAATCTGGATATCCAAACATCCTTCAATCTTGGTAATAGTCTGTGCTGATAAATTGAGACATAAGATGTTTTCTGCATAACAGCTAAAATAAAGCAACTTCAAGTAGCACTACATTGGTAAAAGTGATTTTCATATCTGGTACAACTCGTTGGAGGAACTGCCAACACCATTTGCATAGAAATAGAAAGCATTATCTGTCCTTCAAATTTCCAGTAATACATACATCAATAGCAAGTTTTTAGGGAACCTAGAGGAGTTTTTTCCATATACATCACACTCCTGTATCTACACAGACTGGTTTCCTTATCAAACAACTGGCTTGATCAATGGATGTAATCAGAGTGATTCCTCATGGGTTAGCTAAGGCAGTGCTAGCTTATTTTATTACTTGACTTATTTTTTTCTCAGCTGACAGGAGTACTATATAGGATGCAAAAAGCAGAGGACAAATGTTAACTTCATGTGACATGTAGCAAACAGAAAAGAACAAAGCAGGGTCGAAGGAGGGATATGGGACATATTTCTGCCATGTCCATAAGAGCAGCTGGCAGCTGCATATCACCAAAACGTTCTACTACATTCATTTCAAGATTTTGCAGCAGTTTCTGAACTATACTAAGCTGATCCTATATTTTTTTTACAGCTAGGCTCTCAGAATTCATTTCCAAAATCATATACAGGCATGGTAATGTACTGCCTTGAAAGCACTTTACATAACTGCTTCAGTAATTTAGTAGGTAACTAAAGTTATAATCACAGTGACCCAAAGCAGCTAACAAGGAATCCATTTAGAATGCCATCTTTCCAGTTTCACAGGCATCCATGGAGCTATAAAAAATCTGTACTGTAATATGCTTTTCAGGTGACTAATGACCAGAATTAATTTGTTTTCACATCCCAAGATTCCTTTTCTGTTTTATCAACATTTAATTAAAACCATTCAAACCCCTTTGTAGAGTGCAAGTAGCTACACAAATTCAACTACTATAAAGACTGTGAAAACAAGTAATAATGAATCTGGATGTACAGCAGTATTTGCCACAGCAATGAGATCTGGTCCTGATCTGAGCTTCTAGCTTTGGGCTTATCTCTGAAAACAGCAACACTTTTCAGGATAGACTTGAAGCATAGGTGAATTATCTTGTTCAGGGATATGGTCAAATAGAAAATGATTGCTAGCATGTCTGGTCTTATTTTCTGTTGTCAATTTCAAAAGTTTGTTTTTGATTTTTTTTTATTATTTTTTTATTTCTTTGGAGGAAAAAACATTTCACCTTAAAAAGAGTGAAAATAATAGACTGATTAGGTAGTGAAGGTCTCCTGGTTCCATTCAATAACCATCCACACTATGAGGCTTACAGTGTGATGCAAACACAGCAAAAGGTTTGCAAACTGTGCAACTTTGTCTCAGCAGCAGCACTTGGGAAGGTAAATTTACCCTGCCTCCAGAAAAAAGTTTGATAGAGCAGTTTTAATTTTCACACTGCTATTGTACTTGCACCTGTAATACCATCCATAATCCAGCAACATATTCTGATCCCAGTGAGGATCCTACTGTCTCAAGAATGCATAGACATGGCCTTTGTTCCACTGATTTTGTGATGGAGTGATCCAAACAGAAATCATTTTCAAGAGCACCTGTGTTAGAAAAAAGATCCTTTTCCAGAATGTCAGCTGCAATGGATAGATTCAAATGACGACCTAATACTTAGAGAATATACCAGTTCAAAAGGCTGTATTTGCTGGCATGCCATTAACATACAATAGCAGCTTTGTACAACAGCATTAAAATTACCAACTTGTCAAGTATTCATCCAGTCAGATATTCACTTTTTAAGTTCTTGTCTGTACTCTCGGTATTACAGGAAATGAGGGAGGTAAGCTCCAAATCACATATGCTTTTCTGAGGATGTTCCCTAAGGAGGACAATTTGAGTATCATCACCTTAAGTTCATAAAGAGGGATTTAAGGCAAATACAGATTAAATCACTTCTCAAAGTTCAAGAAGAATATTTGCAGCACAGATGGGATTTCACCCAAATTTCTTGAGTTCTCATCCAAAATATCATCTCTCCGTTTTATTTTAATGATTTCATGTCTGGTTTAAAAACTCTATTAAACAAAAGTTTTTGTCTTTTTAATCACATGATAACACACTGGAACCTTCTGCTAACAGCTTTGGAAAAAAAATTATAAATTGGATGCCTTTTTCTATATAATACGGGAAGTTATATGATTTAATTCAGACAGCTACAGCCAACATTTCTCTCATGAGATATTTACATCGGGTTTGTCTTGCACACATTGTTATAGCTCTGTACAAATATGCTTCCTACCAGCAATGATGTAAAGTGTTAAAAGATGCCAAGTTATTGCTTAAAATGTTGCACCAATTCCCAACATTTGTTCCCCGGAGATAGGGAAAAGTCTGGCATTACATATCACTGTCTTCTAAATATGAACATCTTGAACAAACAATCCCAGGGAAGTGCTGTGACTGTTGTGATGGCTGTAAAGCCATTATTTCAGCAGAGTAGCAATAGGAGCTCCAGCTCCCCAGATTAGAGTTTTATCAACCTTGTAAAGGTGAATGCAAAGAAACAGAACATGCAGGGGTTTGTTTTGGAGTACTCACATCTCTGCAAGCCACTGAAAGTCAAGTAAAGTAAGGGTGTTCCAAAACTGACTCAAAAAAGTTGAGGAATTTACAGTTTCTTGTCAAATTGGCAATTTCATATCTTCTCTAAGGAAGATTATAGTAATTTCTTCTGAATTGTAAGTAAAAACCAAAATACTACTTAACAATGTAATACACTTTACATTGCTAAAACTAAGTCTCATAAGAGTGGAAGAGTGCAATCTGATTTATAATTTTTTGCTAATTAACTCTTTTTCAGCCATCTAATGAAATGACACAAAGAAAAATTGTGGCAAAACCCTAGCCATTTACGCAAAATGTGAGGTTTAATGTTGATCTGAATTTTATTTATGTTGCTTAATTTCCGCTTTTGCCTAAGGAAACAAAACAAACAACACACCCCAGATCTCAAAAAAAAAAAAAAAAAAAAAATCATTAAAAACAACAAGAAGCAAAAGTCTTCCTCGTCAGAGGCAATTTGGCCTCAAAAGAAATTGTAACAATTAACATAAAGGGTATTGTCCTTAAATAGAATAGGCATATCAGTTTTTCCAAAAGGCTTGGCCTACAGAAAATTGTTGACAGCTAAAAACGATCATATTTTAAACAAGAAAACAATTTGTTCAAAAAGTTCAAGTACCTCACTGGAGTTAATGGAAATTATCTTTTTTTATTTTTTCCACTATTTCCCATTAAACTTTTAGTGATCTTTAACTTAGGAACTATTTGGTGAGTTGCTTTCAAACAACACAGAAATATTTATCTTTACATTTTACCAAGAGAAAATCTGGCAATTTGCAAACAAAACATATTTTCCCATCCTAAATTAAAGGATGAGGATATCTAAAATAAAATTTTTCAAAAGTTGCTTTGATGCAGACCTTAAAACTGGACAGACAGGTTTTTCCTCCTCCATGACCTAGAGAAAAACCTGTCACAGCTCTCTTGGCAAGTGTGGCACTCTCTGGGATTCAGCTACGTGACAGTGATGGCATTTCTGCATTTCCTCTGTCCTTTTTGATTCATTTATTATCCTACTAAGACAGACCATTATAGAGCCCATTTTTGATTGTTAATAAATTATTAATCATAACCTACCAGATAATTTGAAGAAAAATTGTATCTGTCACAGTAAGATCTGCAATTCTGTCAGCTGCAGACAGCACTTAAACAGAAATATTTTCTCTAAATATTAGAAATATCATGTCTAATATTCCCACAATTTCTTTAAAACTCATGCATCATCCCACTCCTGAAACATAAATGCAATGCAACAGGAACATAAAACTGAGTAAGAAATGCCTTGAGTTGCTCCCTGCAGAGTTCTGTAGAGCTGTGGACACATGGAGGCTCTGTCATTTTACTCCTCCTTTTTTGTCCTCAAGACTGGCCCCTGAAAGGGCAGGTTTTCCTTGGGTGCCGCACACCAGCACACTCCTGCTCCCTCACAGCCCTCCTAACATCCATGCAATGAGTTCACACAGAACAACTGAGAACAACATCCTTGTGCCAGAATAACTAGAGTTCGTTTTCACTCTAGCAGATGCTGAACTTAGCCAGTTAGGGCTTCTGAAAATTGGGATAGCTTTGATCCACAGGCTATGATATTAATACAGGAGCTTGATCATTGACCTGAACTCTGAGCTGTTACTTTAAGACAACAGCAATGCTATTATTACAAGAATGAAAAAAAAAAAAAAAATGAGTAATAAAACCATGGAGACATCATGATTTTCCCACAGTGAGTTCTGTGACTTCCCATTATGAGATTATGCAGAGGAGTAGAAGATGAAATCGTAACATTTTAACATCTTGTGCTCCTAATGTTCCAACATTAAGTACAGGGATGCAGATACAGTAGAAACACCACCGATATTGGCACAGTTCACAGGTCAGTTTGTGCTTCATTTAAGCATCAAGATATTTTTAGAATTAATAAAAATGTGCCATAAGCATCTTTTTTTTTATTAAAACTTCATAGCTAGAAATCTTTTTAGTTACAATTACTCCTTACTTTCAAAAATAAAATTTTAAATGGAAATTGTTGGCATCTATTTTACTTCACTTCTTCAATACCCCTGTGCAGAAACTTTTTACTTCTGGGGCTGATTTCTTTGTAGGGTCATACACTTGAAAAGAACGTTTTACAGTATAGCAGAAAATATAAATATTCGTGGACATGGAAAGCAACCAGGAGTAATGGTAACAACTTTGACATCTTTTTCCAGACAGATGTCTCTTCTTTATGAGATAGACTTGCACATTTTGATGATGTTTAATATTAAGATCAATCAGCTTCCCAAGAGTTAGAGCTAACAAGGAAGAAGGGAAACTGTTTGTCTGTCTGCATGCTGCCTGGGGGCCTCTGCAGCAGAAAGAGAGGTGCAGCACATGTGGCTTTCAGAGGATTGGACTGAGGTAGCCCTAGAGCAGCTTCCCAATGATCCTGGCTAGGGAACTGGTGGGATGTCAGGACAAAATATCCTGTTCTCAGCACAGCAACAGCTCACAACCACAGCTTTTATTAAAGAGCACTGCTGAATTGCTGAAAACTAAGCATTTTGCTTGCTCTGGCAAAAAGTCAATGAGTGAAAGTAAAACTGCACACACACCCCCTTCTATTGTTCTGCTTGGAAACCTTCCATTGCTTAACAACCCTCTTCAATGAAAGGTAAGAATTGATGAAAATAATATCCTTATCTGAGGATTTGATAACACTCATTTATGCCTCACCTCAAAATATCACTGCAAAAATCCAGGTGAAAATTTCTTTTGTGAGATCTTTAGTTCTGCAATCATTATCACAATAGCTTTCACTCCACCCACTTGAAAGAACTACCAGTATTTTGTACTGAAAGTTCTTTTTACAGAGATCATTATAACTTACATATTAATGAACTAATTTAATAGAATTATTCTACACAGTAAGTCATACCACAGCTAAAAGTCATATCAAAAGGGCTAACTTCTGTGTCTCTGATTATTTTTGCAAAATCCTTAATCTGTGCCTGACAGATTCACTGTAATTTTGCTTCTCCGGGGAAACCTTTATCTCCCGTACAAGTTCAGACTCCCCATTTTCATTATCTGTACAATGTGTTGACATATGATATAACCAGCAGCCGCACAGAATAGCAGCCCTGAATGGAGGGAGAATGTCTCCCTGTTTATATTACATGAAGGTTGATTTGATGGGCTGCAGCAATTGCCTCTGAGAGCAGACATAAGAGCAGCCTGACTCTTTCAAGTTGACACTTTGCAAATACCATGCAGGGCTTGCCGCGGCTGCATGCTTTGTATCAGTTGCACCAGGAGATACAGCAAATGTCACTCCCTAAAACCGCACATTACTAAATTAGTCCTGGTGTCAATTGTTATCTGGCAGCGGTCAGTTGCCAAGCCAGCATTGTATTTTCAAGGGCTTGCTGTTTTACAGTGAAAAAGCCCAGGCCCGAGAGCTCTGAGCAGCTACAGGCGCGGGCGGCAGGAACACGTGAGGGCTGCCAAGCGCCACTATTTCCTTCTTGTGCTGCCTAATAAGGCAACTCGTGTCATTCCCTGGCTGCCTGCTTACAAACAGAGAACCAAATTTGTCCCTCTCTTGTACTCTTCCATAAGCACCACTGAGTGTAACCAGTGGCAGAACCTGGTCCAAAGGGCACAACTGCAAAAGCAAATAGAGTGTGACACAGCCCAGACAGGAGACATACTTTTCCTGATGAGGAGATTACTGTGAACTGCTAAAGCCCCACCTCTGTTCCCTAAAGAACAAAGTATGTTATGACTTAGGGGTTTCTTATTCTTCTGCACTTCTAATGTTGCAGAAAATAAACTTGTCTAGGAGACATGCACAAAAGCCCAGCTTATTTTATATTTCATATATACAATATTTTTTTAAGGAGGTCATAGAAAAAATACCTCTGCCCATCTTTGAATGTTGTTTTTATAACACTTCCATTCTGATCATAAAAACAGTCCATACTACCAGAAAAGCAAAAAAAGTACTGCTTCAAATGATTAGTGTCACTAAGGAAAATTTCTGTTTATGTATAATTAAATTAAAATTAGTTCAGAGTTACATATCAATTATTTGCCTCCACGTTGCAATCTTACTTTACTCACCATATCTTCTTTCTCCCACATTATGGCTAACTATGGCTTCAATTTAACAACCAAAGTTAGCTGATTGACAAGACAACCTCAGAAGGCTTGCCCTTGTGCCTTGTCTTCATTAAACATTTTTACAAGAATGTAGAAACAGTCACAGACACAGATTCAGGCCCCTCGCCTTCAGCATGGTATGAAAGACCTCTTGTAGGCCAGCGTAGGATAATCTTTTTCCTGTATTAGGTCTCAGTCTTTATACTTGCAATTAGGATTAAGTCCACAAAATATGAAGAAGTTTAGAGATTTGTAAAGATATGTTCAAACCCTATCTTTAGTGCTGGGAGTGGGGAGCTGTGTTTTCTGTAGAAGCCCTAGCCTTGGCAAAGAATCTTAGAGATGATACAGCAGCCAAATAGGAAATCACAGATGTATAATTTCACCCTCTCTGATTTAAACAGAAGATATTGGGTCTTAGAAATTCAAAGCCTCTCTTTAGCCACAGACCCTGTTCCGATCTTCTCTCCCTGTTTCCCCACTCCCACATATCCTTAACATCTGTTTCACACAGTAGAGCTGTTGTTAGCAGTGTGCACAGATTTTCACATCCAGATCTGGCTTGTGGGTCTGGACCTCCAATGATTGCAAGATAGACCTCCACTATAATTCATATCCATTTTCCTGCCATAAAAAAAGAGGAGTAAAAGGCTGGACAAGGAACAAATTTACTGGACTGGGAGAGTGGACCATGAGACTGTGATACTTGGTACAGAATAATGGGAGCAACCTCAGAGCAGCACATTCCCACATTCCACCTGGATGCTGCAGGCAGCTGGCTCTAGAGTCCTGAAATAATGGCATTCTGGAGGGGTTTATTGTTTGCTTGGTGTCCAGCAAAGGCAACAAAGACATATAAATCCTATTTCTCTCTTACCTGGTGTAAATCTGAGTTTCCTGATGCCAAAAGAGATGCTCTGAATATACATCAGTGCAACTGAGTGAATGCAATGAAAGGAAAATGTCCCACAGATATATAACTTTTTTTTCAAGTGTGTTAGCAGATAGCTAAATAGATATCTGACCTAAACAATAATATCTTGTGAGACATTTATGAAAAAAAGAGAACATTTTGCAGAATAAAACATCAGAGTGTTACACATTTTCAGAGACACCCACTGCCTTCTTCTTGGAACTGTTGCTGCTGCTTTATCTCAGTGCTAGGATTTGTGACTGATACTTGCTAGGGTGCCAAATCTACCATGGGGATACCCTTGTTAAGGAGAAGAGATGGAATTAATGGTGTTATAAGAACTTGTGCCAAGATACAGGTGTCCTAAACAAAGGGAGACTTCAAGAGTACAGACAGGCAAATGGGTTTGTCTAAGTACACTACCATTCACTTTCTGTCCAGACATGTTCTCTTATATGTATTTTCAACTAATAATACTTTGAAACACTACAAAGTCTCATCTTCTTTTGCAACTTTATTTAACTTTAAAAAGGCTGAAGAAAAAATTGAATTGTAAATAGGCTGAAGGACATGTCTGCCACAAGCACCTACTGACAGTCTCCTGAAGTTGTTGGAGTTTTCTGAGTTCTTATTGTAAATAAATAGGGAAGGAAGAGAAAGGCTTTGCCTATTGTTGTGGAACCTAAGGAAGTTTTGTAATAGCCATTAGTGAACAATGGGACATTATTCCTTACTTATCCTTGCAAGAGAATAACATGGCCCTGTTAGTATGGCAAAGAGGGATGGAGTCTCTAGTATACCAAATTTCTGTACTTTTATTAGCAAGTCACATGTACTCTCTTCCTCATCTTCCAAGCACTACAAAGAACAAATGTGGAGAGAAAAAAAACCACCTCTCACAGATACAGCTTTTCAGAAAGTTTTAGCATATCTGTGTTGAGATGCAGACTAAATTTTCAGTGTAGCATTTTAAATCTCAACATAAAGGGACAAGAGACAAGGATGGGTCCCCTGTCCTCTTTTGGGAAAGGTCAGTCCTGATTCCATTAATTTCACCTCAAAAATGTAAAAGTATATCACTTTTAGGTCCTCACAAAAATTCGGAGATCTGTAAAGAAGATTATAAATCATATTTCAGTAAGTTTGTCCTGCTATTATCCTAAGCCTCAAGAAAACTTGTTTCATAATTAATATTTGCTTAATAGGAACACTTACTAAAGGATTTAAAAATAAAACTTACAATTATTAAAATATATGGTTTTCTATCATGCCTGTGAGGTGGTACCCATCTAACATTGTAATGAAGAAAAAGGAGTGAGCACAGGAGTTAAAATACTCATGCCAAGTCACAAACTAGCACTCAGTGGTAGATCTTGGAATATAAACCAGACCTCTCAACAGCCAGTGCTTTGCTTTTGCAACATATTCACTCTTACATGTACTAGGTGGCCAAAATAGAAGGTGATGTTTCTCACTGCTTAATTCAGTAGTCACTGGCATGACAGGGAGTAAGGCAGAACTGGCTTTAGTGGGCCAGATTCCCTGTCAGGCCAGTTGTCTTGGTTTAGGACAAATTTGGGAGGAAAGTTTAAGGCCATTTACTTGTACAAGTTATTCTTAGTTCATTCTGATGCAGCTAATAGAAGAATCAGACATAGTTAGAATAAGAATATTTCAAATAAACTTTCAAAGTGACTATAACCAACTTTACACCTCATATATAGGCATTCAATGACTTTGAGGGACGAGCAGGGGTTGATATTTCTGGGATATATATATATATATTTTTTTT
>VZTR01013416.1:0-23213 GCA_013400775.1 Chaetops frenatus | reverse complement strand
TTTTTTTTTTTTTTGGCAAAATTTCAGAAATTTTGGTCTGTTTCTTCAGCTACACAACTTAAATCACACCCAGTTTTGTCTTGCAATTCTCAGCCAATAGTGATGCAAAGTTTTTTTAGACTTTCCCTGTTTTCCTCCTGACATCTGATATCATTAAATTAATAAAAACAATATCCCATTTCCCCTTTCAGTTATTCTTGTCCCACCTAGTGCTACAAAAGAATAGAACATGCAAACCATGCTCAGCATTACAAATCTACATCCTATTTAGGAATATGCACAAAACCAGCATGCCAAAATACACATACAGTAGGAACAGGGAGGAAAGCAACTCCTGCATTGCCAAAATATACATAGAAGCATGCCATTCATGATTCATTCATCATTACCAATACACATCTATAAACATGCAGGGAACTAACCCTCTTCACTTTAAATGATGCTTTGCTACCCAACTCTTGGACAGATCTGTGCTGCAAATGCATACTGAAACAGGCATGTTTTTACTATAAGAAACTTGTTTATGTGTATAACAAGAATACTTCCACAAACATGCAATTTGGTTTATTTTAATAACCTTTCGGAGTGCAGACACTGATTCAGTGGTCAGTAACAGAAAGCCTCAGCGACAATGGAAAATATGAAATTGCCCGATTTGGACATCTCCATACATCAAGAAAAAAATAAGCTTCAAAGTTCCCAGTGCTTCTTCCCATTCATCTTTGCAAGACATCATTAAGTAAATCCTTTTTTCTTCAATACTTCTCATTTTTATTTTCATGATAGATCCCAGAGTTAGTTATCTCTTATTCTGCAACCCTCTCAAGTAAGCCCCAATATACTGTTAATCTAATCCACTATTTTCATGATTTTTCAGCTATGCCAAATCAACACAGTCAACTCCAATGAATGTTATCTAAATCCACTAGATAAACAAACTCAATAAATTCTGTTTTAGGCCACGGTACCTAAAACCTGCCATAATTTCAATTATATTGAGTCATTGGTAATGTAGACCTTAAAATACCTTTTGGAAGGTAAGAAGTGTTACTTCTATGTTTCCTCTGCTTACCTCAGAGAATTGCATTCCTCAGAGTTCAACAATGGCTGTATCTCTGACTGGACAAAAATTATATGTGTCTCATACATATGCATTTGAGAAGATTTAGGTTTCTTCTATGCAGTTGCATTTAGTCTATGAATTGTTTTGTCATATTTGGAAAAAAAAAATTCAGGAAACTGCCAGAACGCTTCCAGGAATTTCCCTTCCTCCCCACCTTTTCACCTTCTTTTTTCACTTGAAGGGTGGGTCTTAACTGCAAAGTTGCAGAACCTTACCCAAAGGATGAATATTCATGAGAAAGAAGACAGAGGGATGACAGCAGTCTCTCTGGCCTAATCTTGCTTAACTTCTGAACCTTTTCTTTCATCGTGTTGTCATAGTTTAGGAATAGTATTCCCCCATTTAGTGCTCCCACTGAAACACCCTAGATCATGTACTGCTCTCTCACTTCCCCCCCCACAGCCCCTGTGGCAGGATGGAGAGGAGAACAGGCACAAAAAGTTAAAGATCATGGGTGGAGATAAGAGCAATTTACTGGAAACAGCAATGAGATAAGAAAATGAACAGTAACAACAACAATACTAATAACAGAGTGTAATGTTATGCAAGAAAGTTATCTAATGTACTGGAAGCAATTTAACAGTAACACAAAACCAACATTCAAGGGAATTATTTTGCACCATAGGTTTTCATGTAAGGTAATTTGGAAGATATTCCTTTTAGAAGGTTCAAAACATACGAAAAATGTGAAATTGACTTAGAGGACTGATTTAATATCCAAAAGATACCATTCAAAAAGCTTTCATATGCTCCATTTATCGTTTAAACTTGTAAAAGGGGAGGAATTTGAATCTAAGGCATTATAACTGTTCTGAAAAAAGAAGTCTGTTCGGACACTGTTTCCTTTATGTACTAAACTGCTTTAGACACTTCAAAGAATTTTAAGTTGTATATCAAGAACTGCCTAAAGATCAATTAAGGTTATTCAAATTTTACTTTATCTCTGGCCAGAACAGTTCCCTCAGATCCTCAAGTCATTTACAGTAATTTCTGGAGTGTGTTTCTGCTATGCAGCCAATATTTTTCCATTTTTACATGGAAAAGTTTGAAAAAAAGAGTAATCATGTCTCAATCACTCTTTCTCATTGGTAATTGCCTCATTCCTTTTTTGTTTGTTTGGAGGAATTTTGGATTTTTTAAATTGCTGCTGTTGTTATTAGTAATTTTTTTTCAAATCTCCTTAGATTTCTGAGATTAAAGACAAATTAATAATGCTTTTCTATAAGTTAGAGAAAAACTTTGAATAAATATTAATTAATGCTTTCCAACTTCACAGTTGCATTTCCAAGTACATCCAAGTGAAAAATTGTAGATTAAAATTAGACAAGAATTACAGGTATTCAAACTTCAAAGGGCACAGCATGAAAAGCTACACCCAGTCTGGTGGGTTAACTTTGGCTAAGAGCTAAACTCATCAGCCACTTGCCCACTCCCCACCTCACCTCTCACATCAGGGTAATGGAAAACATTGAAAGAAGATGAAGCACCTGGGTTGAGACAAAAACAGGGTGATTGCTTACTGGTTACTCTTGTGATAAAACAGACATGGCTTGAGGAAAATTAGTGGTGGACTTGGCAGAGCTGCGTTAAAGGCTGGACAGGATGATCTCAGATGTCTTTTCCAAACTAAAAGATTCTAGGATTCTGTGTTCCCAGCAGGGGCTAATGCAATCAGCTGTGTTCTCTGGTGGGGCCATTGGGGCTGGCTGGAACCAGCTGTGTCTGGTATGTGTCACTCCTGGCCTCTCCTCACAGAGACCCCTGTGGCCTCAGCCACACAGGAATTCAGCCTTTTCTGTGAGAAGAATCTGCTCTTCTGTGATTTAAGGACTCAGCATAGTTCAACACCACTGCTTTTGGCTACCCATAGATCAGTCACCACCATTATCCCTTTTTGCTTGTAGATGTGTGTGTCTGCATTTTTAAAGTATTAAGGTTGGTATGGTTGGCATTTATTCCTACAGCAGTTGTTTTGACTGCACTGCTAGAGTTGGTTCCTTATTCAGGAAAATGTAGCTACTTCAGAATGGCAGATAAGTATATGTGTTTAAGCACACTCAAAAATCTGACTGGAATCTTAAGGTACAGCCTGGTGTTCAGATGTTGATATGGGTCACTAGTTAAGGGAAGGTTGTCCTACTGGTTTAGTAGCCTAAGTAATAATCCTATTGCTGATTGAAACTGAAAATAAAGAAGTCTTTTGTCCATGTGGCTTATGCATCTAAGTTTTCTTCTTTCAACAGAGTTTTAGAATGTCTCAAGAGGCAAAATCTTCCTAATTTCTCATAAGTGAAATTCTTCTGGCATATAAGTGTATAATAACCACACCGTAAATTTACACAATGACGAGTTAGCACTGTATCAAAAAAAGATTGCTGTGAAGAGCTATAATTTTATTCTTATCACTACCATTAAGGCATGAAAACTGGGTCTCAATGTGCTCATCAAGGGGCCACTCTAATTATTAGACCTATAACCTTTGAGAAGGAAAGAAAGAAGGTAACAGAGCAGCATTGATTTGTGAAGATCCAAACCACACAATGGCATTTCATGTGGTCATTACCAAAGGCAGACCTGCAGTGCTTGAAATAACTTTCTACTAGACCAACAGTGAAGGGAAACTGTGAGCCATCTAAGCCTGAAGGAAATGGATAGAAAACGAGAAAATCAAGGAGAATTAGGATCAGTAAGGGTGTATTATTACTCTTTGGTTACTTCTCCTGAGATTCATGGGAGATGCATGAGCATATATGTCATGCATGAATTAAGGTGCAAAAAATTTCTGGGCCCAATTACACAGAATCACAGAATTTTTAGGGTTGAAAGGTAGCTCTGGAGACCTTTAGAGTAGATTGCACAGGAAAATATTCTGGTGTGTTTTGACTATCTGAAGAGAAAGACACTCCACACCCTCTCTGGGCAGCCTGTTCTACTGCTATCAGCCTAACAGTAAAGCTTTTCCTCATATTCAGATGGATTTTCCTGTGCATCAGTTTGCATCCATTGCCCTCTGCTCTGACTCAGCATCATTGAAAAGAGTCTTGCCCATCCTATTGACATCCACCCTTAAATATTTGTATGCATTGATAAAATCCCCTCTCAGTCATGTCTTCTCCAGGCTAAACAGGCAGTCGCAGCCTTGCCTCATAAGAGAGATGCTCCCATCCCCTTGTCATCTTCACAACCCTTCTCTGGGCCCTCTTCAGTAGTTTTTTGTCCTTCTTGAACTGGGAATCCCAGAACTGTACACAGCACCCCAGATGTGCCTCACCAGGGCTGAGTAGAGGGGCAGGGTTATCTCCTGTGACCTACTGGCAATGTTTTTCCCAATGCACCCCAGGATACCTTTGGCCTTCTTGGCCACAGGGACACACTGCTGGCTCAGGGACAGCTTGTTGTCCACCAGGATCCCCAGGAATTTCTCCCCAGTGCTGCAGCCCAGCAGTTTAGCCCCACGCCGTACTGGAGGCTGGAGTTTTTCCTCCCCGGGTGCAGGACCTTGCATTGGCCTTTGCTGAACTTCATCAGTTCCTCTCCACCCAACTTCACATCCTGTCCAAATCATGCTGAATGGTAGCACAACCTTCTTTTGTATCAGCCACTCCTCCTAGTTTTGTATCACCAGCAAATTTGCTGAGGGTGTACCCTGTCCCCTCTTCCAACTTCACTTAGCACTGACACCTGGGGAACACTGTTAACTGCAGGCCTCCAGCTGTGCTCTGCACCTTGGGCCACAACCCTCTGAGCTCTGCCACTCACTGCACCTCACTGTCCATTCATTTAATGCATATTTACTGAACTTACCTGTGAGGATATTATGGGAGACAATATCAAAAGCCTTGCTTTTGCTTCTCTGTGCTTCCTTTCTCTACCCATCAAAGAAGGCTATCAGACTGGTTAAGCATGATTTCCCTTTATGAATCCATGTTGACTATTCCTGATGACCTTTCCCTCCACGTGCCTAGAGATGCCACCCACATGCTTAGACATGACATCCAGGGTGAAGGTGAGGCTGACTGGCCTGTAGTTTCCTGGGTCCTCCTTTTTTGACTTTTTGAAAATTGGGGTGACATTGGTTTTCCTCCACTCCTCAGGCACTTCTCTTCTCCATGACCTTTTAAAGATGATGGAGAGTGGCTTAGCAGTAACATCTGCCAGCTCTTTCAGCATTCATGGGAGTAATTCATTATGACTCCTAGATTTGTGGGTGTCAGTTTTGTATAAATGACTTCTAATTCGATCCTCCTAGACCAAGGGAAAGTCTTCCCTTTCTCCAGACTGTCTCTCTTACCACCAAGGTCTGGGATTCCTGAGGACTGGCCTTAGGAGTAAAGACTGAAGCAAAGAGCACATTCAGTAACCTCACCTTCTCTATCCTTTGTCACCAGGGTCTCCACCTCATTCAGCACCAGGCCCACATTCTCCCTAGTCTTCCCTTTCCTTTGGATGTACTTGATGAAACCCTTCTTGTTGTCCCTGACTTCCCCTGACAAATTTATTTCGTAATGGACCTTAGCCTTCCTTGTTGCACCTTTTCATAGTCTGACAACATTCCTATACGCTTCCCAAGTGCTCTGCCCCTTTCCTCATGTTCTGCATAAATTTCTTTCTTCTGTCTGAGTTTTGCCAGAAGCTCCTTGTGCATTTATGCAGTTCTGCTCCTTTTGTTTGATTTCTTACTCATAAGAGATGCACTTTGCACTTGGAGGAAGTGATGCTTGAATATTGCCAGCTTTCTTGGGTCGTTATTCTCTCTGGGTTTTTATCTCATGATACTTTATCAAGCAGTTTCCTGAAGATGCCAAAGTCTGCTCTTCCTGAAGTCCAGGGTAGGGAGCTTGCTGCATGCCCTCTTTGCTACCATGAGGATCTCAAACTCTACCAAGGCTTTCCTCGAGTTTTACATTGCCCACCAGCCCCTCTTTGTTGGTCAGAATAAGGTCCAGCACACCACGTCTCCTTTTTAGCTTTTCTATGACTTAGAGAAAGACATTTTCATCAAAACATTCTAGAGATCTCCTGGGTTGCTTATTCCCTGCTGAGCTGTCCCTAATAACGTAGCTACCTAGGGCATACCTTCCCTGAGACTCCCTCTGCAGCTTGAGTCATCACTGCATTACCTCTTAATCATGAAACACCCCTTTCACATCACATTGATGTGACAGTCTGTGAACTAAGGGGAACCAGGGACAAAAATCAGATTTATCTGATTAAAGAAGTTGTAGATAGTTCAAGTTTTTAGATGTACACCACTTCTCTTAAATGTATACCACTTAAATATATACCTCTTCTCCTCCCATCCTAAAGAGAAATCCAAAATAAACTTGAGAACTTGTACTGCAAAGTATTTCTCACTGTTTTGATTAAAGAGGGAGCACAAAGAGACTGCCTCTGCTGTAGATCCATATGTTTTGTCAGATTAATATCAGAATTTAAAACAGTCAAATATGTCTCATATGAGACTAAGGGATCTTACCACTTCAGATACCTTCTCTGAGCTCTAATCACTTATATTTTACTGCCACAAGAAATGCTACAGCTATGTTACTTTTATGGTGGGAAACAATTTTTTATTCTTCTATTGTGTGCATACTTTAAAATAACCATAGTTTTTTTTAGTAATTTTCAAATTCCCAAGAAATTAATGATCCAGGAGAGGCCAAGCATGATAAAAATCCCATTTAAATGTGATTCTTTGGGAATATTGTATTACTGAAGACAGAAATTATTAGTTACTGAAAAATAATTAGCTAGTGAACAAGAAAGAAATTTGGTGAGCAAGACCAGTTATTTGGAAGGGGAAATAGATACAAAATTAGTAGTGTCTGAAAGATTATGAAGTGGAGAGGACAATAAAAAAAGGATAGATTATTACTAGTCTGGTAGTACATATCTCTCCAACCATTCCTGTCTATAGTTTTTCATACATTCCCTATTTAGGCTTCAGTCCCACAGAGAGATGTGAGAATAAAAGTTGACTCAACATGATTGCATTTATGTTTATACTTCATTACAGCTCCAGGATCTGAAGAAGTGGGAGTGACCTACTTCTCACTGTTTGTAAATAGTTGAGGTTTGTGAGTGGTAAGACTCAAAGGGAGTTTACATGGATGGCAAGAATCTAGAGCCAGGACAACAAATGCAATTATTGAAATCATAACTAATTACTTCTTCAGAATCTTATATAATCTTAAAAATTTATTAGAAGGCCTTAATATAACATGTACTATATCCTGTCTGTATTTGTCTTGGAGTGTTCTTAGAGGCAATTGCTTTAAAAGACAAAAGTTTTGGTCAAATGACTTAATGCCTGATCCAGTATTATAATTTAAGTGATCTAATCACTTACAGTACTTTTACCCACGTTTTAAAATGTGCTAAGGCCTTGCAATTACCACTGAAGTCAGAAAACTCTAGATTTGGAGATTCCACACCATATCAAACTGAACAAAGGCTAAGAAATGATACATGCAAAACCCATGAATGTACTTCATTGTGTAGGCAACAAGTCATGCTCAGCTGAGGAATATCTTAGTGGGTTTTCTATATTTCAATATGTTGTAAGCCTTCCTTGTACTTGGGAGAGGAGTTGGCAGTATACTGTATCTGCATAACTTGTTTCTCAACACTGCAAATCAAATGCAGAAGTTATGTCCTAAGCTAAATTCCTAACATCCCTTGTATCAGCTGCCCCATTTACACTTTTTCTGTTTTCTCCCAGAGCTGGGGAAACAGTCCTTCCTTGTCGTGTTGTCTCACCACCTCCAAGATGTTCAACTTAGCAGGCAGGTGATGTAAAGGAGAGAATGAAGAGAGTGGGAGCCCAAGCATGTGTTAGCACTGTGTGTAGCTATAGATCTGACACATTCCCTCCCAGAATTTCTCCACTTACCCACACTCTTCCCTAGGTATGTTAAAATCCACACTGCTTCAACATAGGGAAGTACAGATGAGAAATACAATTATATTCCCAGCTTCACAACCTCGAGTGAAAATACTGTCCTTTGAAAGGCTGTTTGCTAGGCAGAATCCTCCTTTGAACTCTCATGCATATATACACTTGCTTGCAGTCAGGCTCATTGCCTTCAGGATTGATCAAAATCATACATTTTTGGTATAAAAGGTAAGAAATGTGCTTGGAAACAGGTAGCAGAGTTTATACTTTTGCCATAATATTTGCACTAGAAATCATCCCTCTTGAAGTGCTGTGCCACCACTCAGCATATTGATGTTTTGTAGCTAGGTTTAACTTTGAGAAATCAGCATGTCCCTGAGATTTTACACATCACTTCCCTTAATGATAATTCTGAGTTCTCCTGACGAGGAAAACTAAGAGTGGAAGATTTTTCTGTTTAGGTTTCAAAATAATCAGATTTACAGAGGTGCTGTACAGAGTTTATTTAAAGGCCACATTTTTAGATTCAAAGCTAAAAAAATCTTTCCTAGATGGGATGTTAAGTTTTAATCCCCTCACAGAAGTCAAATTCTTCCCAGTGTCCTCCCACACATAGTCTTCTTCACACCCACATGGGTATGTGACATGTACCCACACTCACTCAGCTTAGCAGTGGCACCATGTACCCTATTACCTCCTTCAATTTATACATTTTTAACATTTTTTGCACCTTCACAGAAGGACTTGACTGTTTTTCAAACACCAAAATAGCTTTAATGTAGTGGTTTAGTGTGCGTTCTCATTAGGATTTGTCTGCAATGCAGGGCATTTCCCCTTGACCCAAATACAAAAGAAACATAATCTAAATAAATAAAATAGAATAATTTTTATTTATGAAACAGAATTGTAAACTTGGCTGGATGTTATCTAATTAATACATTTTTTAAACTAGTGCTTATCTTTCTGTGGCCCTTCTAGCTATATCCTTGGTACTTCTACACTGGACAAATTCATTTATATTTCTCTGAAGCTTTAAATGCTGCCCTGAAGTTCAGAGTGATGTATCACAAGAGACACTGTGTGATTTCTTCCATAATCCTATTGTTTACAAGATATATGCCTTCCATGATTCTTGACTGATGAATATTTGCACCCTAATATTTTAATTCACCAACTGCATGTTCTACCATTTATATTTTGTACCAGTAGTGAGAAAGGTGCAAATGCTCAAAGGTGCTTGAGGTTTTATATCTCACTCTGTTTAATGAAGCTGGCAGTTCTTATGTATTTCACCTCATCCAGCTGAAGTGACCGAGTGCATGTCACACAGGCTTCAAGGATACAGAAATTACCTCATTTGAATGTATGTCAGCTGTACTCCCTAAGCTCTGAGGAAATACTGAAGAAAATATAAATATGCCTGCAGTGTCTGATGTCAGCCATGATCTGCTCTCCCTGATTTAAACTTCTATATTTCATTTGAATTCACACTGCATTAACCATACATGAGGAGTGCATTATGTGAGGATTTAGGTGATGCATATCCTTCTTTTTTTAGCAGTACAGTAATCCATTATTTTATAGCACTAATTTCTCTCCTTCATTTTGATTGTTTCATGCAGATGTGGAAAGGTGAGTAATTGGTCAGTGCCTGTATTGATATTTGTTACTCAGAACACAGACTCAACATATTTCTTAAGAAAATGGAGGCAGTAATAGGAGACACCAGAGTCTCTCCATTGAAAGAAGAACATCAGAATGAATTAGGACATTATAAAATTAGACAAGTTAAAAGAAATAATTTCAAGATTCTTTTATCAATTATTTTTCCTTCCTTTACAGGGAAAATAATTGTTTTACATAAACTACTTTCACTTTATTTCTTGCTAGATTGAGTGCACTTATAGATTTTCAGTAAAGCAGCAATAGACAACAAAGTTCTTCAGCAGAGCTGGCTCTAATATTATTGAGAGAATAGACTCTGCATACATGTGGGTCTACTCAAGTACTTCTTGAAATTAACCAGTATTTCATTTTCAATAAATAAAAGGAGGTGGCAAAAATTATGACCATTTAAACAATTCCATTTCTGTGTGCTTCTATGAGGGTTTCTCATTTGTCTACTTTAAATGGTTTTTTTATGGTTTTTTTTAAGTGTTTTTTGCATAAAGAAAAGCTAAAATAAAATCAAAGTATTTAAATGTTGTTTAAACAGAAGGCTTTTAAAGAAATAACAGCTTGTACTATTTATTTTAAAAAGAAATTCGAAATCATCAGGTTTTGCATTGATTCTGCACGCAGACAAGTTTTGAAATCATTGAATATGGCATTTCTGCTCCTGGTACTAAATTCTAATGAATTTCAGCTTGATTCTGCTTTTGTTGCTGCTGACAACAAAGGCTGTGCTGACCTCAATCTAATCCCCTTTAGCAAATTATTCCACTACAATATTTCTCCCTTTAGTTTGGTAAATTCAAGTTCCTGCTCATTACTGTTCATTTATTCTTTTGGCTAAGCATTACATAGAAATTTAGAGCACAAGATTCTTCTAATTCTTTTTTCCTTCTTTCCAGTCAGATGGCTGCCTTAAAGCAATCTGTTTTGATTAAAAACAGGGTTTCTTTTAAGATATGAGATTTTCTTTTTTTCCACTCCCATAATTTTTGATGGCACCTGGGGTAGGGAGGCCTGTTGCCTGCAAGAAGGAATGTTATATATGTGGTGCTTGGGAGAGAGGCAGCACACGGGAATGGAATGTGGAAAATTGTCTTGCTTTTCGTTTCTCCATTTACTTTTGCCTGCTTGTGTTACAGTCCTTTCCCTCGCTCAGTTGTTTAGTGGGGTTTGTGGTTTTTTTCTTTCTTTTTTTTTCCTTCTTTCTCTATGACTTTTTAGAAGAACTTTGAGGAAAGTTAGATCAGTTTATGCTAGTAATTATCTCAGAAGGGTAGGGACTAATTGCTGTAATTATTACTTGAGGTCATATGGGGAGATTTAAAGCCTGAGGCTGGCTATAAAGGAGCAGGTTAAAAATTAGCTTTCTTGAATTTGAGAGGCAGTTGATAAATCCTGGTCTTGCAATGTTCTTATCTGCTGGGGGAGAATCTGACAGAATAGATGAAGCAAATGGAACAGAAATATGTTTATTTCTATTTACCTGATTTTCCAATTGGAAAATAGTTTTACAAGGCATGGATGCAATGAGATTCTACTTTGTTTACAGAAATCATTTTCAAGAGTAAGTCTGCCTCATGAGAACACCAATATACAGAAGTAGTGAAAGGACTAGTTCCTACCATCACAATAACAAGGTGATTTGGCTTACTTAAACAGAACAAATTCTAGGATAAGGATGAAATGTAAGAAAAGTAGTCTCAGTGTCCAAAATAGGAATCAGTAGTTACTAAAGTGACAATTCAGTCACTCATGTAAGATATTTGCTAAAGTCCAGCAGCCATGTCCAGCACTGAAGATTTGCTTAGGCAAAGTTTTAATACCTTTAGGTTCTTAAACCTTTTACAAGTCTTTGTAAAAGAAAAGACTTTCTAGTTGTTGGCATAACATCTAGTGTAAACAAAAACCTGGTTGGACATTTTTTTGTCCCTTTTATCATTTATACAAATGCTCATAATCAATACAAACCTAAAATAGGTCCTTTGAGGGGTCCGCCTTCATCTTTCAGAAATAAAAGTTCAACTTGCTGTCAAACATTAGGAAAAAAAAAAAAGGAAGAAAAGAAAAGGAAAAGGAAAAAAAGGAGGGAAAAAAGATCCATGGGAATAAAGCAGGTAAGAATTGTTTTAGTTATTTCTGTTTGGACATGATTTTTCTTTCTTGTCTGGACAAGGTCTGAAGATAGGTTTACACCAGTCTTGATTAATAGGTTAAAACACATCCTTGTTTTCATGCCAGAGCTTTCCCTTGTGTTAAGTGACGGAATGCATCCTGACCTGGCAATAGGTTGCATATGTGAAATGGGAAGGAAAATTTGTCTTCCAATTTCTAATCCCTACTGTAAATCTTGTATGCACATGTACTCACCAGGGCGTTTTTGGGGTACTTTTTTAATATATATTAAGAGATAAAGAGGACTTAGCTGGTACTAGCAGGTACCAGTAAATGTAGCTTAGTTTGCTGTCACCTCATTCATTAACAGCTGACTGTAATGGTGAGCAGTGGGCATGAGATTCTAATGGGAAGGCAGATTGCCTGTCTTGTCAAGGTTTAGGAAGTGAGTGAGAACTTAGTCAAAAGTGTAACAGAAAAGCTGTTATGTAGGTTATGTATAATCACCAGGCTCTGTGAGGTGTTGATGTAGATTGTACTCAAGCCTTCACCTCACATAAAATGGTGCTTGCACATTTAATAAGGAGACTTGATTAAAATGCCATAAACACACACTTCTGTAAGAAAACAGAGGTTAAAGCAGCAGGAGGCATTAGAAGCAGCCAATAGAACACTATGGGGGTGTTTTCTAAAGGTTAGAAGAAATCACTCCTGAGTAATTCTATCTTCCCCGTACACGTGTAAAGGATATTTTGATATTTTGACATTTCAGTTGAAAGAGGCAAAAAACAAAAACAACAACTAAACAAGATAACATCTGACAAAAATGCAAGTGACAATTTCCTGTCAACAAAACACTCCCTGAATTTTTGTGCTTGGGGTCTTGGAGACTGGTGATGTTTGAAAATAGTTTCTCTCAGCATTTGAGTTGTTTGTTTTCAAGGACTCATGGAAAACTAGGCCAAATGGGACATAGTAGAGAGTCATCCTCCTCCCTCTGTCCAAAACTAAGAGCTATTCTAGCTCCATCAGCCCTGAGAAGGACTTGCAAGAGCAGCTGCTACATTGAGGCAGGAGAGTCCCAACTGGAACTTTGCCCCTCTCAGTAAGAGCACCTGAGCCTCACCTGCTGTGGAAAAGCACAAGCAGAACAGGTGCTCCCTCCAGCCCTGGCACAAGAGGGCACAGAGCAGGAAGCATCCTGTGCCTTTGGAGCAGCCCTTGGAGTAGATGTTACTGGCTGTGCCCAAGCTTGTAAAGAAAAAGTGTCACCTTGACCTCTGTGTAAGAAGCTGTGCACAGGACAAATTCATAACATCCTTTACAAAGTAATTGTTTTTCTTTAATATTTTCTGGCATGTAACCACTAAATATTCCCATAAGTAGTATTGTCTTGGTAATGGATAATCTAGGATGTTCTTGTTTTATAAGAATTTGTTCTCTTAAACCCCTATCTTGTGCATACATATACTGAACACACATAAATGCACAAGTTACTACGAAAAATTCAGTTGAAATCTCAAGCAGCTGAAAAGTGTTAAAAACACCACTGAATGCATGTGCAAGACCTACTTAAAAGCCAAGATTATGTAGCCCTGCCAGTCAACTGAATTTTTATTTCTCTTAATTTTAATTTGCCTACTTTTCTTCCTGTTTTCTTTTTCTGGGATCAGAGTCCTGTTACATGCTTATTACAGATTACATTGTGCCATTTGGACACTGGAAATTATAGTAGTGAAAACTTGGGCCTATCCAAGGGAAGCATCTACTGAGGGTACAGAGAAGCTCTCCCTTCATTACTATGTAATGTGGTAAGAGATTGTCTGATGCCCTGTCCTACCACTAATACAAGTGCATTTTTGGAGGGGATAATTTTCTCCTTCTCTCACAGATGTCTTTGGTTGTTTTTCAAGTGCCAGGACATCAGCAGTGAATAGGCTGCACCATCTTGTGGGGTGCAGGCTTCCCTTAAAACAGTCCCTGTGCGGAGAAGAGAGGAGCATACTTCTCCTTTGGTCACATAAAACAGTGGCTTGTGTGTTGCCCTGTAAGTGAAAGGTAGAGGAATAAGACATCACAAAGACATCTGAAGTTTCATGGATCCAATATACTGTGTTTCTCTGAAATGGCAAGGAAACACATAAGAGCAGCAGATTCAGACAACTCTGGGCTGTGTGATGTTTCTCCAGAAAGTATTTTGTTTTTTAGTCAGCTTTTTGGTAGGAGAAATCCCTGACTGAGCCAAACTCATCCTGGTGCATCTGATCTTTAATCTCATTAGCTCCAACTTTTCTCCAGCTGTATCAAAGAAGACTGAATTCAAAACGAAAAAGCATTAAGCCCTCAGCATCTTATTGTGCTTTATTACAAAGAAGAGACTTAGATGTGCACCCTCCACCATTACATCCAATACATACCAATTGGAATACTCCCAATGAGCTTTAATACATTTTGAAATGTTAATTAAATTAATTAATTAAATATCAAAGTATTAAACATGAAATTAATAATTAATCAGGTACTAGTGCTTTTAACAGAACAAGCCCATATAATCCAACAGCATACCAAAATACAAAATATTCAGACACAAGTGGTCTCCTTTTCAGATTTTGGTCAGATTTTACTGTTAATGTAGGTGGAACAGCCTTGCAGAATGATCTGTGCAATTCTGCCTTTAAAATCCTATATAACCTTGGAAAAAATTTTGCCTGTTTCGAGTCTTCTGTTGGTATCTGTTCTGTTTGTATATTCAACAAGCTCTTTAAAGCACAAGTACTTTTAGAGTGACTTGGAAAAATATTCTCTGCCTTCCATGGTATCTACTGATCCAGAATAAGTGGGGAGTGGACAGCCAAACCCATGATTTAATGATTTAATGTTAGATGATCTTTGGTTTTATGATTTCTTACCACATTACAGTTGGATAACAGAAAAGTGTATGACCTGCCAAACCTACTGGAGATGTGCTCTCCGCAACAAAAACTTTTCTCAAATGGGTTACAGAGATACCAACAGGAATTTATAAGCACATAATTCTACCCATCAGAAAAATATGTTGTAATTGCCAGCATAGTGTGACCTGCCACACAAAAAATGCTGGTTGGATTGAAGAACAGAGTGCACAGTAGCCTCAAAGTTAGTAAATTTCCAGAGAAAATTAAATTGTGTAAGGTTTAGATGAAAAGCCCGTACAGTACTAATACATTCCAGCTGGTGCGAGAATGTAGGCTGAATGCACACAGTAACAGGATAATTTTATTTTGAGATATGTTTCATTCCAGCCTTTACCACAGATTTATGTGGGCTTGGCATATATGCTCCTAACTGTACTTTTAACTTCAGAAGTGGATAATGATCAATTATAGGATCCCATACAGCTGTGAGGAGACAGGGACAAAAGGTTGGGGGCAATGTACTGAGCAGCTTCAGCAGCCAGCACCAGTGGCAGTCACGAGCACCATGCTCTGCCTCTGTGGGCTGAACCCATGACATAGAAAAGAGTAGAGAAAAAGTCCACAAGCTCATGGATCTTTATTAACATGGAGCTTATGTAAATTGCACATTAAATAGGTTACAATACTTCCACTTGGCAAGAAGAGAGCCAACCATCTGGACTGATGTGATTAGCAATGTTCATTCTAATATTCTTTGACTAAAAAACACATAGTTTTCTGGAAACAGATATACATGAGGAGAAATGGAGGGTTTCTTTAAGCTGTATTAATAATGGAAGTTGTGCTGTGTAATTCCAATTCATTTGGGTAATGAGGTGTACTAATTTCTAGACTCGGTCCGGTTTAGACACACAGCATGCATATGCCCTGTAATAGGAGTGTTTATTAATTATATTTAATTGTCATCATTCTTCCTAATGATAACTGTGTTCACCCCTGTTCATTTTGTTTCTGAAATGGCGATTTTTGAGAATGGGGTACATGAATGAATAGGCCTCTGAAACTAAGGAACCATGGGTGTCTGCATTAGAAAAATTGGCCTTCAACAAGCCAGCCATCAACACAGTCATCCAGGGCCATCATGCTCCACTGGCTGGGAAAGGAAAGCTTGTCCAAACCCATTGCTGCTCTCCAGTGGCAAGCAGGCTGGTCATAAAGACAAGTGCCTTTCGTATATGGATGTCTGCACCATGAGCACAGGCTTAATTAGAATTTTCCAATTAGCCGATTGCACATTTTTATGGGGTTAAGTAGTGGTAACCTCCACAGCACTTCTAGGAGGGGCACTTAGGGCTTTTAGGCCTTAAAAATGCCACCAGTAGGTGGAGAACAAGCAACATGAATCATGCACATGGGCACACATGCACTCAATCTTGGGACGTTTCTGTAACATGCAGAACTGCATTTTGTCACTAGGATACCAGTTCCCAAGTCCTTTGCAGCTGTAACTTTACACTTAGTTGCAAACTGAGCTTCTGGCTTAGGTCCAGAAATGAGAACCACCATCATGATTCCTTGAAGCTGTAGTTTGTATATCTGGAAAAGCTGCATCTGAGCCGTGATGGTAGGCTCCACACATGCTAATGCCCATCTGCAGTGGTTGTATATTTAAATGCTCTGTAGCTTCTCTGAAAGTGCATCATGTGTGGTCTGCTCAAGGTAGTTTTTTCAGGTTCAAAAAAACAGAAAATTATTGGCAGTATTCATGATATTCTGGCAAGTACAAGGACCTTGAATTCTGTGTATGTCAGAGGAGAGCTGATGAATGCTCCATGCATCCTCTTGCCTGCACATTCACTTGCACAATATAATGTGATACATTGAGAAATACTTCCTAATTTAATAGAATAAAACTGAGGTAGAGGGCAGATATGATGGTTGCTTGTTGCAGTCCTCTCTTTCTTAGTGCTGGACATCAAAAATTCAATTCATATATTAATACAACGATGAATAATTTAATTGTACATCAAACTATGGGAGAGAACATTTATGAAATCCAGCTAGTTCTGTAGCAAACATTTTCCTGTCAGAATAACTGACACAGACCACATCAAGGCCTCTCAATTTATGAGTCCACAAAAAGTCCCTACATATTGTTTTCTCTTTTTTTTTTTTTTTTTTCAACCATGTGTTTCTGGGAGATTAAGCTCATTAAAAAGGAGAAGTTCCATAGACTACTTTCATTTTGTGTGAGGCTGGGTATTCTATTCTTCCACCCTATGGCAAAATGCAGTATCTTTGACTGTCGTGGACTTTATATTTCTATGTTGCAACTCATTCCCATTTTGCTTTCTGTGTCTTCTATGACAATAGAAAAGGCACTGCATCTTGTGGTGCTGCAGCTTTTTCTTTGTAGGGTCTTCTTTCTGAGAAAAATTCTTGGGCCTTCCAGGAATGTATATATATCAAAAACATGTCATATCTAAAGACTAAGAACTAGGACATGTCAGGTGGATATATAAATAGTTTTTAGTGAAAAAACATCTTTAACTGCAAGGATTTCAAAAAGGTTTTTAAAGGCACATGCCCTTCTGACACAGTGTGACACAACATCTGTCCCTCAGCATGTTTAGCCAGACCCACCAGCCAGGACAAAGGACCATTTGTGCCAACACTGCATAATTCTATCTCCCTCTCTTGATCAATGCTTGCACATCTCTTGCCAACCTTAACTAGATCCACAGCATTTTTCAACTGTTCCACAAACATTTCAAATCATAAGTATGATGTGTTGGAGGGGGAAAAGCAATTTTATTTTGGCAATTGAAATGTACTCCCATCTTTGTTCCTCAGTCAGCAGCATCCTGTTAACTGTAGTCATGATGACAAGTTTCACATTCCAGTTGGGATGTCTAGTCCTTTTGTTACAGCATTTTGCTGGAGTCTGAGGCCACATGCCTTATCATATGCAATTGGGAAGCTGTCACACATATCACCCAACAAAAGTGTGGTGCCCTGGGAGAGCTCCAGAAACACTGTACACCCATGCTACCAAAAGCCTGCAGCACACTCCTAAAAGAGCAGCTCCACATTTCAGGAAGTAACACATTACAGAATGATTCTTCCATTAATATTTATGCCTAAAATAGAGGAGCCACAACCTCATGCAACAGCGGAGTTTTCATCAGCTGATTAAGCATGACAGATGAAGCAGGCTCCTGACCTTTCTGAGGCTGTGGGGGAAAAGGGAAAAAAAGAGAAATGGCCTCTCTTTCACCTCCATATTCAATTGGGCACTTCCTCAAACAAATAAAAAGACACTCTTGCAGCTGAACAAGAGGCCATGCAGTTAACCATGGGCCCCTGAAATTGTTCAATCAAGAAGGAACATGATACTTTGTGATTTGTGTGTTCATTGCTCCTGGGGTGGGCCATTGCTCCTAAGTGAAGAATAATAGTTGTCAATTACATTCAGATCACAGTAAGGGCCCTGGCATTCTTAGGCAACCTGTTACTAAATTGTTAACTTTCTGATGTCTACCTTATTACTTGAAACACACATACCAGACTGACTTTAAATATACACACTGAAACCAGTAATAAATCTTTCTCAACACTACACTAAGGATGTATGCACAGTCCTTAACTTTAAATTATTTTTTTAACTTTGTGAAGAGTTCTGCATGTGTAAGTTTCTTTCAGTGAAGTCATACCATGTATCTTACAAGATTATTTTGTCCCGGAAGTGTCCACAGGGCTCTTTTAGAGAACAGGAACTAATATTTGGGGACAAGGAATTGTTCGCCAGCTTGTTCATAAGCAGGAACATCTTCTCTGGTGGAAAGTACCTACCAAATTCTCTGATCACCATGGAGGAGATGTAAACCCTCAGAAAGAGAAAAAACAGCTCACAGAAAATTTTAACAGAAGGCAGAAACTTTGATTCAAACTTTGAAGTCCTAGAGAGCTGGCATAGAATGAAGCAGTAAAGCAACATGTTCATGCTGGCTCATGAATTACCTTTCACTAATTCCCAAATCAATGTTTCTTCAGTCACAATGTGCTTTTCAGAGCAGGAATTTGAACAGAAATCCCTTACCTCATGCCTCCTTTTTTTTTTTTCCTTCTGTTCTCCACCAAAAATCTTTATAAGCTCCCTGATCATCCCAAAGGAGAGTGAAAATACAGAAATATGTCTGCAGAGTTTTACTAGAACAGAATAGCAGCTCTATATTCAGTTTTAGGCAGATCTGGAATCTGGAATTGTTCATCTATGTGAAGGCTCTGAGACAGCTGGATTAGGAGTGTGGTTACTTTGAGCTTTTCTGGAGGCACTGAAAAAGTCACCAGCAGAATAGAATGCTTGCAAGTGCCAATATCTGTTCCATGCTTATATTGATTGAACACAGGGAGAAGAGCATTCATTTAGGTTTTTAATTTCAGTAAGGGATCCTGTGGTCCCCCTCTCAGGACAACTCAGCCCTCACTCTAGTTGACCCCTTGCTCTAGAGAACCTGTGTCATCTACTATTTATCTGGAAAGCAAGCACTTGGCTAACCAAGTAAACACAGTACATCCAGTCCTTGCCAGCCAATGTCAAGACCTATTCAAAAATACAGTAATTCAGATAAATATTTTCAGATGTTTTCTATGCATGCTGGTTTATTCTATTAAGCAGAGTTTAATCAGGCTGACTGTTTCATTTTCAAATGCAATAAATTAATCCTGAAAAGTCAAAAAGTACACATAGATGTTGCCAGGTCTGCAACTGACAGATAGAAATGGGAATTTTTCATCTGTGGAACATTTATTTTCCTGTGATGGATGCAAATTACAAAACTGCTCTTTAAAGGAATGGAAATGGCATAATTTTAAAAATTCAAAATACACTACAAAAATGGTACCTTACTGCAAATTTTAACTTCAGTTTGTTGAACTGAATCATCATGTTACACTTTTGCTCCATTTAAGAACAGGCATTACCTGAATTACTGCAGTATCCTGTATTCCTCTTGTTCTATTTTCTACCAAGAATCTCTAAATTCCAAGATATCTGAAACAAAACTTTGAGCAGGAAACTTGGCAGGTAAATTGAACATAAACAAAAGTAAAACCTGGCCAGAATTAAATGTTGCTGTTTAAATTCAGATTGCTTAATCCCAAAATGTTATGTTAATTTTCCCTGAGAAGTATCCCAAAATCTTTGCAAAGTCTGAATTTCCCCAAAAGATTTTCTGTCTGTGATTTACATATCTCTGAAGCCAAGGAGACATCCAAGAAGAAAGTGAAGTAACTGAGACAGCATTTTACTAACCTCGCAGTCACCTTCTTTGCAGAAGAAATAGGCTAAGTGGTTATTTTTGAGACTCATATTGTGCAGTGATTCACCCACGGATGTCTTCTTTTTTTTTCCCAGTGATCAGATTTTTGGAGCATTAGAGGCTTTATGGTACCCTCACCAAAGCCCATTGTTTGCAGGGGTCTCAAGTATTGACTGATGATTTTACTGTCCAGGAAGGACAGAGGTCAGAGCCACAGTTGGAGGTTTAGCCAGTGACAATGCTTTTGTGACAGTGTGGGAACAGCCTGACTAGCAAAAAGAGGACATTGTGTCTTTGTCTATTCTCAACTTAAGAAAAAGAAGTTGTCCTGTAAGGCCATTTCAGCTGTTAGTAAAATAAGACATTAAATGATTCTATTGCAAAAAATGTGCATCATCAGATGCAAATTGGATTCATGAAGACACTTCTGGTACAGAAATATTCTCCACGGTTTAACTTTGCTCCTCCTCATTGCTGTGGCCCAAAGTAAAGATCACCTTGCTCCAATCTTTCTTTAGGGAGACACAAAAGAATAGCTGCTCATGTCTAGGCTGTGTAGGCCCTCATGTTAAATGTTTATAATTTGAGAAGGAAACAGTCCATTATCATTAAGTAGTCTCATAAAAACTGATGGTGTTTAATACAGGAGCTTCCCACTCTGAAAAAAATATCTCCTACTGTCTTCCCATGAGAGACAGAGTCCATCCCTTTCCTGCTGGGACACCCAATGAGCTATCCTTGCCTGATCTTCAGTGTCAGAAATGAGAGGAACAAGGAATTTCTCATAACAGGACACAGGTGATTCCTCCTTGCTTATACCAGTTCACATCTGCACCATCATGAAAAATGCACATCCATGCACAATCTGCTCTGAGCTGCATTTCAGTAGGAATGAAACAGCCTTTCCCTCTCCTCTTCCCTCCATATCAAGCACCAAAAAGACCTGAGCACACGTTCTGTATCCTGGGCACCTCTCATGGAAGGTGATTTTTACAGCTCAAGTATATTGTGCATTATCAACCTGAAAGGATGTTTACGTCCTCAATATTTAGGGTCTACAAGATAGAAGATTTGTTTTGTTCCCTGTTCAACTGCAGTCTTCCGATGTGACATTTGACAAGTTATACAGCTTTTCTTAGCTCTAGTTTACTGTCTGTTTAAGGAGATAATTCTACTTGCTCCTCTCAGAGAATTTAAAATTTGTGAGGCACTCAGGTATTACAACAACAGTGTACACACCAACCCCAACCTAGACATTTAGGGGTGCCCTATTTTGGCTAGGTAGACCAGAGAATCTGGCTCTCCATCAGAGCAATCAGAACAGGAGAAAGGAAATCTGGATGGTGCATGAGGTTCTGCAGTTGTTCTGGAAATCACAAACAGCTACTTCACATGTGCCCATTTCAAACAAAACTCAGGAAATTATTTTAATGTTAGTCAACACAAGTTTTCTGGTCAGTAAATGTTTGCATTCATGATTATTTTTGCTAGGAAGCCACAGATGTTATTCAGAATTAATCTGAAAGAAGCAGCATTTGTCCCATCAGAATTATCTGTTTAACATATACTCAATACCAGGGGGGAAAAAGCAATCCTGATTTTGCCCACCAGCACAAAAGCAGGAAAGTTTGAATGCAAGCAAAACTAATTGTTATCAGCTAATGACTGTAACTATTTTCTGTTCTCCACTCTTCTGCCTCTCATAGGAGTTTCAGGCATATGATGAGAGAGTCAAAACGGCTCCAGAAACTTTAGCGATCTGTCACATACTGCAAGAGTGAACAGCCAAAATGATCAATGTTTGAACACGCCGTGTGATGGTAATTGACACAAGGAAAGCTTTTACCCATACTGAATAATTAAGAATAATCAATACATTGGCAGGATTGACTCCCTGCTAATCCACAAACAGGGAAAAAGCCATATTCCTCAAATCATTTATTTACCAAGACTGGTTCTGTCATATCAAACGGCAGTGTTGCAATAGCACTTTATAAATGAGCATTGATTTCCATCAAGCATTTAGTGAAAGTTTACAGCACAGTTAGGCTATGACATGTGTTACTTCAGAAACAAAGCCAAATGCCTGTTTTTCAGACTGGAGTCACAAATCCCATCTTCCAGCTGGAACAAAGAAAGTAGGTATAGAAACAGCATGCCAAAGAGCAGCAGTTCTTAACAAAATAGGAGAGATTGGTGTGACCAGTCTGTATGCCCATCTCCAAAGTTTGATTTTCTTGATGCATTACAAGTACAGAGAAGATGAATAGCACATTTCACTAAATTGCATGTTAAAATATGTAGTGGCCCATACATAATATAGTTATGTGACAGAATATATTAATTATGAAACACAAGCCTGTCTATGGCTTCCTTACTTTCTGGGGTTCTTTTTTCATCCTTGCTGGCCATGTTGACACTTCTCTCACATTTCTCCAAATTAAGCATCACATGTAATCTCACAAGCAGTATTTGGTGTCATCTAGGTAAACTATATTTTTGTAAGTTTTTCATGGATACCTCACTGATTAAACAATTTGCTGTAGAAGTAGTACCTTTCCCCTCTTCCTTTGCACTGATGTATTCAGCACAATCCGTTTCCTAATCACTGTTGTCATTTATCTCTTCGTTTTACCTTGTCACCTACTTAATTCCACTAGAGGCATTTCTAACATCTCTGTCTAATAATCTCCACTAACAATGCAGAACACTATTAGCATAATAAGCATTTCCCATCTGCACAAATGAAACTCCTTCTCATCAGTCTGAAAACTAACTACTGCACATAAAAATAGCCAGGAATCATTAGAATTAAAGAGAGAACACATTCCCCTGCAAACAAGCTTCTCTTTCTGCTCGTGGTGGTAGCCACCTCAACTGTCTGTAATAGTAAAATCTACAAGTCCAGGACTGAGCACAAGGTCCCCTGCACCTGCCCTGTTTAATATTAGTATGATCCCTAACACTGTTTTGAGCTAGGAAAAACTATCAATGATGCCCAAAACCATCTTAGGGGTTTAAGACAAACTATGGGTTCATCTCAGTTACCAGTGTGAAGATTCACAGTGTTCCACAGGTGAGCACTGTTTTCCTGTACAGACCATTGTCATGGTTCAGGAATTCAGTCCCAAATTCAGTGCCCCCACTGCTCCCTATGTCCCCTCCAACTGCAGGCACAAAAGGCAAATATCATG
>VZTR01013410.1:66483-114212 GCA_013400775.1 Chaetops frenatus | reverse complement strand
AAGACCTTCTCACTAATAAATGGCCCCTGGGATCTCATTACGTGGAGGAGGGGGTATGCCTGCATCTCCACGGACACCGGAATGTGTTGGATACCTGCCAGGTGCAGCTGAACCTGCCCTGCGTCCTGCTCGAGACCCCAAGCAAAATCTCCCTGATAGTACCACAAGAGACAACGTGGAACAGAGCGTGGAACAGTGACTGAGACAGTTTATTCATATACCTCAGGAAAGTTTGGGACTGTTGAATTGATAAGTCTGTTTACAAGCTACTTCTTTCATTATTTATTAATAGTTCTAAAAGTGAATGTTTTTATTTATAGAGTTAAGTTGTAGTTCTGGGTTGAATGTTTTCTCTGTTGCTGTTTACAATAGTTTAAGTTTGTAATAGTTACAAGGGTTAAATTATTTTTTGCTTTGTAGAGTTAAGTAGTAAATTGTAACTTAAAAGCGTTTAAACCTGTGGTGTGCTGACCTGAAAAGCTGTTGGGTGTCTGAGCAGTTCCTGAACATCAGTGCTGCAGCTTCAGTGATGCACGAACGTATCCCTAACTGAGAAAAACCAAGTTTGTTAAATTGGATGAAAAACATCAATCAGATTAGACCTATGCTGTTCCATGCCACTCCATCTGCCATGGGCCCTTGCCAATAGAGTCACATAGAAACATTCTGTATTTTTTAATAAAAGGAAAAAGAGGAGGTGTTGCAGTGTACAGCTTGCTCCTGGCTAAGCTTGTCTGTCACAGACCTCTACCAATGGGAGAGGTGTCACAGCATGTGCCACTGCCCAGGCTGTAACCTGAGCCAGTCAGGAGGCAAGGTGGGAGCTTTTGAATCTTCCCTATATGAAGGGGCTCCCGAAAAATAAATCTCTCTTGATCTGCTACCGCGCTGAGGGTCAGTGTATTTCCTTCTCCTCTCGGGCCCCCTCACGTAACTAGGGATAAAAGCAATACTGGGAATTTGTTAATAGTATCTCATGCTAAATTTTAAAATGCATTTGCAGGTGCAGCATTTAAAGATGAGGCTGTTTAAGTGGTGGGATCATTAGCTTCCCTGTGTCTGGGAGCTGTCATTGGAGGGATGGGACTGAGTGCTCTGCTGTGACTGGATATTGCTGTGGTGACATAATGTTGGGAAGAGCTTGGTGGATATACCTGGATGGACAGGGAGAGCTCTTCCTCACAGCCAGAAAAGCAAGGAAATCAATGATTTGTCAAAGGGAATAGAAATAGTTATAGTTTAAGGCCTAGGCTCTCCTGTGAAGTTCATTAAAGTCAGAGAAGAGCCCCAAAAATAGCTCCTTCTGTCAGTATTACTGACCAGTCTGGAGAGAACCATCCAAAACTTTTAATTTTAGAAGGAGAAAATTCATTTATTGACATTTTAGAGCATATTGACTGCTTTGGGGAGGCTAGAAGATAATACTTCAAAATATCTCAGTTGTGCAGGTTTTTTTATGTCATCATTCCAGTGTCAGAGCCCTGGGCAGAGCACAAAGACACCAAAGCTGTGATCTTAGGGATTCCCATGTACACCAATATATAACATATAATATATAATTAATATATAATAGTTGCTCCTGGAGGTGCAATGGGAAAGGGGTGAGCACTGCAATGAGAAATGCAGTCCAGGGGTCTTCCAGCAGTGAATGTAGTACAGAAGGCAAATTAAAAATAAATCAACTAAAAATAGACTGTACATCAACAAACCTGGAACTCAACAGACTGTCAGTCATCAGTCCCCAAAAGAGCCCCAGGTGCCCTGACAATGAGGGGAGGGGACAGCACTGCCCAGCTGCTGCTGCTGCTGCCCAAAATGCAGCCCTGCCAGAGAAGCTGGGAATTGTTTCCACATGAGGGCATGGGGCTGCTTCGGGAGGAGCTGGTCACACAACCCCCTCTCTCTCTCTAGCTGCCAGGGGACAATTGTCAGGTGTGGAGGCCTGTGGAGCTGATAGAATGCCCTGGAAGGTTGTCCCCTAGGCTTTGGCTTCTCCCATGGAAATTTCTAGGACAACATGTCAATCAGTTCCACTGCCCCTGTTGGCCCATTGGCCGTTCCACCCCGTTAACCATATATGTTTAGGTTCTAGTAAGTTCCTTGTATTCTGTACCCCTGTTGGTGTGTACCCCTGTCAGTTTGTGTTGACTGTTCCCTGCTGGTTGCTGCAACCCTTTGTCCCATCCCTATCTCCAGATAATTTGCCCTTGCAGCTTCACTTGGCCCCCTGCTACCCATATATAACCCTGCACCCTCGGCTTTCGCTCGTCTTCATCCCTGGACCCCTCCATGCGTGGCTGGGATAAACCTTCTCTGTGGAACCCCACAGGAAGACCCTTCCCCCTTCTTTGTCACCAATTGCTGAGCTATCTGGCGGGGCTGTGAGATCTTGTGTGTGTGCGCCTGTGATGCCAAGCAGCTTCTTTGTGGAGACACTTCCAGAAGGTTGCAGCACCATACCATGTGCCCAAAAAGCACCTCCACAGTCAGGCACAGGACAAAGGCCAAAGAATGACCTTTTAAGACTGTTTTACTCTGTTTTCAGTAGGTTTTCAGTGCTGTCATTGCCATGGGCATTGGCACATTGGAGGCTGACACCTGATTTGACTGAACCTGAATGTTGAGGTTTGTGCTGCCCTTTTTCTTCCTCCAAGGAGAACAGGGAATAATTCCTTCCCAATATCCCATCTAATCCTGTCTCTGGCAGTGGGAAGCAATTTCCTGTGTCCAGTCCCTCCAGCTCTTGCTGTTCTTTCCCAGGTTCCTGGTGTCCTTTCCCAAGTCCTGCTGCTGTGGAGTTGTTGGAAGGACAAGGGTGGTATCCTTGTGACAGTTTCTAATTCCTGGAAGGAGTCATAGAAGGGATGACCCAAAGGTTCCTTTGAGCTGTGTGGAGGACACTGTTTTAAATGAAATTTTCTGGGATCAATTTTAACTCACCTGAGCTTATTTTAGAAGGACAGAATCATGGCACCAAATCCTGCACTGCCTGCACACCTGTCCTGTGTCACCTGTGGGATGAGGGCACCCGGCACTGGGAGTGTCACAGTCATTTGCTCAAGGAGCTGCACAAACAGAGCTCAAGGACATGGGCACTACATTATAGATCCTTAATTTAATAACTGTACACCATTAAGAATTATATGTTAATGTATCACTACAGAAAGACATGACACTGAATATTAATTGTCTCCATTTGAATGTTGCTTAATACATCCAGAATTTAAGGTCAATGTAATTACCTTTGCTACTAATTTAATTAGCTTTCATTTAGAAGAAAACATCCTTTGGCATTTGACAGCATTTAAACTTTATGTTGCTCGTTCAGAAATAATTTCTGAGGGAAAAAAGTCACTTAGGGAATGTCTGAAAAATCCCAAACTATTTGAAAATTAAACTTTTGCTTCAATTTCCTTCCCATGTGTCTGCTCATACAAAGAGAAGTCTTGGAGTTTCAGAATCCTCAATCTGCATGAAGGAATGTATCAGATAGTAATATTCACTGAACATATTTGTATCAGGTACCAGCAGCATCTGTATCTCTGGAGAGAAGTGATTTCTGTGCTTCTTTTGGGGTTTTTGTCTATTCTAAACTTTTGCTGCTGGTTGATGATTATGATAACTGTTTATGTAACACATGGAATATTTTGACTTCAGTATTTTTGGTGATTTTTGTAGCCTAGAAAACTCGATGGCAGTTCACAGCACCTGCTGAAGTAGCAAAGGCTGGTGCTCAGGTAAAAATAATGAAAAATTCTGACAAACATGAAGTTCTTGCTATCTGCTGCTAAGATGATCCAGCAGAGATTATCACACCCCCAGGAGGGTGGTTTTTCTCCATTTTTGCTTTAAATTAAAGCTTCAAGATAACTTATCAAAAGACTATTTTCAGAGATTATACCCCTATAAAAATATTCAAAACTATCTTTTTTGCCTCGGGCTTGAGGCTTTTCTGCCTGTCCTTTTGCTGGCAGCATGATTGTAAAGCTCTTAAGCCCTTACAAAAGATAACATGCTCTTGATGAGGTTTAAAGATAGCTTATTTCAGATTAATTTAAATGAACCAAGAATAAACTGACTCTGAGGAAAGCCTTTTACCGAACTAAGAACTTCTCCATTTTTGCAGCAATTAACTTAAAAGTGGAGTAATTAAAGTGGTAAATTTCTGTGTGCAGGGAAGGGCTTGGAAAAGGGACCATTGGCCTTTTATCTTTTGAAGGAGGACTTTATAAACCTGTTTGCCTACAAAATATAACACCAGTTTGGGGAAATTTGTGACCTCCTTTGTCATTTGAGGTGCATTGCAAAACATACTGATTTTTGATGAAAGACAGGTGATTTCAGGCATTATTCTTTGTACCCTAAAAAGAAGGGAAGGGGTTGAGAGGTGGGGTAGAAGAAATGGAGATCATGGAAATGTTTTCTAGGGCAGAGCTGTTGCAGAAGAAGCTCCTTTCCCAGTGCTGATCTTTTCTCATGTGGTGATTATTTTAAATAATTTCATGGTGGCTGTGAGGTATCACTGAGATTGCTGAGGGAAAAGGGAGAAGTTTTCTATCTGGAGGTTCTGTATCCCAAGAGGAGGGGTTTGCATCCAGAAATCCAAGCCAAAATAATATTTCTCCTACATAAACATTATGTAATGTAATTAATTCTAGAACTACTTCATTATTTTTCTCTTTTTTTTATCATTCAGAAGGCTTTTCCCCAAACCCTGGGACATTGGCTGGCCTGGTTGCCTGGCACTGTGGGCAGGGATTGCCATCTGCTGGCAGTCAGCCCTGCCTGGATGCCCACTGCTCAGGTCCTGGAGAAGCTGTGTGAGCTGCTGGGACCCCAGCGATTCCACCTAAGCTGGGCAGTGACAAAGCCCAGAGTCCCATGTGCCAAAATACCTGGGGTGATGTGGGGCCACAGCCTGAGCCGAGTGCAGTGTCTGGGATCACCCAGAGTGTGCCAGGAGCTGCTGTGGTCTCCTGGGTCTGTGATCAGGGACACTCCTGGGACTCAGTGCCACTGCAGGTGTTTAACCAGGGACACTCCTGGGACTCAGTGCCACTGCAGGTGTTTAACCAGGGACACTCCTGGGACTCAGTGCCACTGCAGGTGTTTAACCAGGGACACTCCTGGGACTCAGTGCCACTCCCTGCAGGTGCTAAAGGCCTGGACAGGGCTTGGAGCACCCTGGTCCATGGAAGGTGCCCTGGCAGGGGTGGAACAAGATGGGCTTTAAGGTCCCTCCCAAACCAAGAACTGGCTTCCAAAGGCTAAAACCAGTCACTTCTGGGAGCTTAGTTTGGGGCAAAATATGGTGGGAAGGGCAGAGAGAATTCACGTCCAAGAAGCAGCAAAGTCTCTGTTTCTGCCTGTCAACACTGCTCTTGGTTACTCAGGTGATCTGAAGAGCAGCCAGACTGCCCGGGCCTGTCACCTGGGAGCATCCTGGGCCAGCACCAGAGGGACCTCAGGCTGAGGAAGGGGGTTCAGGTGCTTCATTTCCTGTAACTTGTGGGATTCATGTGAACAGGACAAGGGCAGCCCAGGGTGGGGACACTCCTTTTCCAAAGCCCCCAAGCAGTGAATACATCTTTCCTGAGGCACGTTTCAAAACCAGCAGGTTTAGTTCCTTTAAAATCCCCAACCCACACCTTTTTGTGTGCACAGAGCTGCAGTGGCTCTGCTGACTGAGGCAACAGAACCTCCTGGTTCCCTGCAAATAGGAATTTGCGCTGGCTGTCACAAGAGGGAACTGCAGCACCAGCTTGGAGCTGCTGTTCTTCACACACCTTTTCTTCAAGGACTCGTGGTTGCAGTCATCTTCCTCCTGAAACTGCTCTCTTCTTACAAATAAGATAGTCTTTTAATTTGGGCATGAAATTGTCCATTTTTATTTCTTTTGAGAAGTTTATTTCTGGTCAGGTAAAACTTGGTAATACCTTCACAGCTTTTCAAGGCATGCAAAGCTTTTATTGAATTCAGTGATTTGCCATGGTAATTTTAAAAGTGTATTTTTCCCAGCACAGAGAGTTCATTTAAGAAGGAATATATAAGCTACAGGAAAAGCAAGGACAAGGATGCCTCTCTTGTTCTCCCTGAGGTAGATGGACTGCAGAAGGAGGGAACGTCTCCGTGGAGGTATGGAATCAGGGAAGGTGATGCCAGAATCACCTGGAAAAGGAGAAGATGACCTGGGTGGTTGTCTTCCAAATGAGTGGAAGTGAGGCAGCCCCTGCAGGGATGCAGTGCCAGTCTGGCACGGAGATCCCAGGGATCCAGCTGGCATTCCCAGGGTGAGTCTGGAGTGTGTGGAGCTCCCTGTCACTCACAGGCACTGCTGGGAAATGCTGGGAGTCCCTGCACCGGGGTATGGCTTGGATTTTTCAGAAGTTTTCTTCTGCTCTTGAATTTTGTCCCAACCTTGTTTTTCCCAGTTTTTAAGAACAGGGAGTCCTCATATGAGCAGAAAAGAGCAGGCTATCTGCAGATGTCTCTGCTGGGGAAGGTGACTTTAGGGCTGCCTTGTACCCACTTGATCTGTAGTTTTTTAATGCATGGTGCTGGGCTGATAGTTGGACTTGGTGATCTTAAAGGTCTTTTCCAACATTAACCATTCCCTGATTCTATGAAAATGTAGAATAAAAGATTCTGAAGAAATCCTTCATTTTGCTCTAAAGAGGACATTGAAATTAAGTTGCTCCATTTTATCCAGTGTTTATGGTCAACTGGAATGGTTAAAAAAATCTTAGACAAACATGACATTTAAAAAGTCTTTCACAATTTATGATAATTAACCCACCCTTTTTTCTTCAGCCAGTTTGTGTTTTGCCATTCTGTTCCTTGCTGGCACAAGCCAATGTTCTTTCAGAGAACACAGTAAGAACAAATAAAGATGTTTTCAGCCCGTGTCTGACTTTGCCCAGCACATGAGCTGAAATCACACTAGCCAGTGGTTGTTTGTGAACGCAGCATCTTCACCCTGGTCAGTTTTCAAGAAGGAAATGTGGGCCTGAACCCACAGCTGGGACACACATCCCACCAGAGAGGTTCAGTTGCTTGTTTTTCAGGAATTAGAACAGAGGAGCAGCCAAAATTGCAATCCAGCCTCCAGCTGTTCCCACCCCAGTGTCCAGGCACAGCCAGAGCCTCCTGGTAAAAGCCTTGGTGGAGGAGGGTCCCAGGTGGGTCCAGCCTCCTACTCTTCTGCCTCCTCTGCTCAGCTGCCCTCTGGAGGAGGCTTTTCCTGCCCACTGAGCCGGAAAAGGTGGGTGAGGGTGGTGGTCAGTTGGCTGCAACTGCTGCAGGGCAATCTGGGGCTGTGTGTGTCCTGGGCGTGCCCTGGGGCTCCCCCCAGCTTTGTGCCAGCACTGTGGAGCTGTGCAAGAGGTGACAACTCTGGCCAAAACCACCTCCCTGTGCTGCACCAGGGAGTCTTCCTTAAACTCTTTGCTGCACACAGAGTGCACTGCAGGTTATTTCCTCTCATCCAAGGAAACAGAATGGAGTAATTATTAACTTCATTGTTCTGTCACAGCAGAAAAATCACATGGAAAATGCAGCACGGTAAGCCTGGAGTCCTAACTTGGGCCAGGAGATAGGAGTCAGTGCAAACCCAAGTGACACATTAAATGCCTTTCAGTTTTGAAGAAAATGCCAAGTAAGACAGCAAAAGCCACAGCCACAGTTTGCAGTAATGTGTAAATCATAACTGACATCCTCCAGAAAGCTGCCATTTCTCAAATCATAAATCCCTGGGGATTTATGGTGTGTGATAGGCTGGGTTCTCTTCCAGAATAATGATCACAGGACAGGAAGCAATGGGTGAAGTTTTTATATTAAGTATCTGAAACCTGTCCTGTGGCTGACCCTGAGCTGGGCAGTTTTGGTGGGTGAGCTGTCCCTGGGCGGGGCTCAGTTCCAGTTCAGCTCAGGGGAGGACGTGGCTGCAGAGCTGCTCTGGGTCTGATAATCTCTGATTATGGACACTGGGCTCTGTGTTCAGCTGCTTCCATCCCTGAGCTGTGCCCTGGGCTGTGCCCTGAGCTCCTGGTGCTCTCCTCACCTTGCAGCCACCTCCAGCTCTGCAGGGCCCAGGGATGCCAGGAGCTGCTGCTGGTGAATGACCTGTCAGGGAGATGGGGCTGTGCCCTGTGCCCTGCCAGCTCCAGAGGAATTCGCCATCCCTCAACTGGCAGGAATGGAGCTGTACAAAGGCAAACCCCACCTCGTTATCGCTTCTATTCTGAGACACCAGTGGGGACTGATCCAGGAATGGCACAGCTCATGGAGATCTCTACACCATGGTGCTGTTTCCCCATCTGATCTGCAGCTGGTTTTTACAGGTATCTCAGCGTTCAGCTGAGTGATGCTTCTTTATGCCAGCAGAAATGATGTGTAGACCCAGAGTTCTAGGAAGCAGCATGTGGAATTAATTATTTAGTAGCTTAATATATGGATTTTTTCAGGTCTCCAGTTGCATAGTTATCGAATAAATCAGCCCTTATTTTCCTGATGTAAATGTGCGTAGAAGTAATGTCTAGCAATTTGTAAGGGAGCTTTCAAATTCTAAGATTGGTGTGACTAATAAAATGCATCTCATTAGACAAATTTTCCACACATAAACCTATTTTTGAATGCAATAATCTGGTATTCTCATATATTAGTCTGCAGGTCACAAGAGAATATGGTAAAGTCATAAAATAATTCAAGGCATATAAACTTGGCTTTTGATTCACTAGTAAATCAGGGTTTTCTATCAATTGAAAGAAATGTGATTTAAAAATTAATACCAGTATTACAAAGCTATGGAGATTTTTATTACTTGGAGCATTTCCTTTGTGAAGATGAGTTGGTCTGTCCTTCTAATCTCCTCTAAAGCTCTGTAGGCTGCAGTTATTTATAGAGATCATATAGAATTTGTAAAACAAAGCATTTCTTTGCCAGCCTCCTGCATGTGGGTGCAGATTCTCAGGGGTTGCAAGTACAGTAACAAAGACAGAAATGTGACATTCCAATATTTGATCTCTGGGTACTGGTGCAGTGATGAAGATTGGGATGTGCTCTAAAAATATTGGGTATTTTAACACTAAAAATGGCCAACTTGCTTTACAAAGTGGGAGGAGGTCAGGGAGGTTCTGGCAGTTCCTGCCCTAATACCAGGCACTAAAAGGATTTTTCCCCTTAAAATCACTTCTCTTACAGAAAGCCTTGCAGCCCTGCTGCCTTACTCTGTTCCTCCTCTTAATTTTGGCCCTAATTTCCTTAAAGCACTGTAGACATTTAAAAGATTTTGAAGTGATTCCCAGCTTCAGGCAGTTAATGGAAATGAAGTCCCAGAGGCTGCCCCAAAGCTTGCCCTGGGACCAATCTTTTTTGAGCACCTCCGTGAACTGGAGGCTAAAAAGGAATTTCATTTCTGCCCAACTGCCCCTCCAAGTGTAACTGTGGATATTGAGTATCTCAGTGTCCCAGCACAAACACAGAGGTAAAAACATAAAGGAAGATCACGTAATTGGAAACGCAAATAGAAATGAGGGAATTGTTGTTCTTGTGTATTGTTCTTCAGCAGCAAAGCAGTAGATGTGTTTTGCCACAGATCATTCTGAGTATTCTCTTAAGCCTTGTGTCCTCTCCTTGTTTTCATATATTTTGAAACTGTCCCTCTGCTTTGTTTTTGGCTGTTGGACTAAGCTCCATTGTAAAACTGATGTCTGCAGTTCATTCCTCAGTTCCCAACAAAAGATGTGTTGTTTAAAATAATGTCTATATTGTTACTCTATTCTTTGCTGCAGTTCCAACTTTCATCTCCTTTAAGTCCAGCTCTGGACGTGCAGGACAGCACTGACTGGGGGAGCAGTTACCCAAACTGGTGTGAGCAGCAATCACTCGCTGGCCTTGCTTGTGGCAACTGGGTCTGGAAGGATCCCAATGCCTGAAGATCAGATGGTCTTGTCAGGAATACTTGATTCCTGGTGGAAATTATTTCCATGAGATCAGATGGATATATATAATTAGCAGAAACCAGATAGGATTCTTACAGGAACAGCTGTGCAGCCAACTAAGTTATTGTATCAGAGATTTTTTTTTTCTTCAGTAAATATTTTACATGGAGTTTTATTTCTTTTTACAACAAATTGGATCTTATCCCAAAAGGATTTGCTTTATAGCAAAGCCAGACAAAGGAAGTAAAACTCACAGTTTATTCTCGTGCCTCAAAATGTTGTAATAGGCTGAACTGTGCTGCATGGCATAATAAAGTGTCACAGAGCCCTGAGTTTTCTTGTAAGACTGCTCCTATTTTGGAGAAGCAGTAAAGGAAATCCCCTTCCTTAGAGACTACCTGGGGAAGGGCTGTCTCTCCCAGCTGTGTTCTAGGTATGAGGTTGGACATGTTCCTGCTCCCCTGTGCAGGGATCCCTGCAAAGCAGCCCTTCCTTGGGACTGAACTTCTCCTACAGGTACAAAAGAGCTGCTGGTGCTTAGCAGAGAACTGATAACTCCAGGAATTCCTGCAAAAGAATTCTGAACACGGTTTAGCTGGACTTCTCATAGGAGAGGGATGAGACAAGAGTGGGGGACTGTGAACACAGCAGATCCCTGTCTTGCTGGAAATACAGGGGTGGTCATGAATATTATCTGCACTTACCATGGGGGGCTTCATGGCTGTAAAGAGATCATAAAGCAATTTTCACCCTTGTTTCCCTCCCTCTTCAATAAACTGACCCCTCTTTAGTCAGATTTCTCTGAAACAGAGGTGCAGTTGGAGCAACAGGCAGAGGTAACCTTGAACCCCTGAATTCCTGCCTTTTTAGACAATTGAATGCTTATAGCCAACCCCTGGCACCAGTGAGCCAGGCAGCTGCAGCACATTCCAAATATTGCTCTATTTAAAGCATCTCAGGGCTCCCAGAGCAACTGCAGAGGCAAACCTTAACCTGCCGTTAGACAAGCAGAGGGAGAATGACAGAACCAGGTAAGAGGCACAACTAAATAGGAATGTAATAATATACTGAAATGAATAGATCTCAGTAATGCAGTGCAAATATACTCAGCTACTTGTATTCTTGTCTGATATACTATATATGTATTTTACTTTTCAAAAAGAAAGTGTAATTACTTTAAAAGTGAATTATATTAACAGCTTGGTTCCTCCTTGAGTCTTACCAGTTTTGTTTTCTTTAATTTTTGTAGTTGTCATTCCAGGTTAGCTAACACAGTAGGACAGTGTGTAAAATGAGTTATGTTTGACAGCATTTTCGTTATACTCTGTGTAGCTGAGCCCAAGTGTAGTGCCAAGTGAACACAGAGTAATTTACATTTTAATCCCACAAAGCTCAAGTGGCAGAGTAAAATGAAATTTTAATAATGACCTTCCCATTGTAAGCACACTTCACTCTCTCCAAGAAGAAAAGGCAGTTTATAAAAATGCATTTTTTATCTGTTGTCATTTTTTATTTATTTCACTTGAATTTACAACTGTATCTGTGGCGTGTGCTGTGTGCACAGTTACTCAGGTAACACTTGTAAAGAGAACATTTTAATATGTCTTCACAGCTATGTTCAAATTTTTAAAGACATCTCCTGGGTTTTTTTCACCATTGATTCATATCTAGGGAGAGTGAATTTCTGCTAAGGTACAACAGGACACTGAACACTATTTATTTGACTTTTCACTGAGAACCCCAGAAATTACCCTGATACTGGTTTAAACTGGAGCTCCCATAACAAACCCCCATAGTCAGCAGCATCAGCAGAGTCCTGACAAACCCCTCTCTGCCCCCAGCAGGATCCAGCCCCGTGTTTGTGATCAGACCTTCAGAGAAATGGCAAATACAGGGGAACAATCCCCAGCAGCTTCACCTGACACGGTATCAGAGCAGTGGCACTCTCTAAATGAAACATGAGGCACTCCTCTGGGGCAAAAGGACAACCAGTTTCAGGGCAGGATTTTTTGGCTGTGTGCTTGTTTATGTGTTTAATATTTTCACGGCAGCACATGCAGATCTTCTCTCCCTCTGGCAGACACACTGTGCAGTGTCATGGTGAGACAGGTTTGCTTTAGAAGAACAATGTGGCAATCCTTAAATTATTAAGCATCCCTCCAAGTCTGCCTGCTTGATCTAAACTGTGCATAGTTGTGAATATGCTTTACATAATTTATTAATCCCTTCAAAAACCTGTAATTCTATTAACTGTGTAAAGATGTGCTGTAAGAGGTTGTAGTATATTGGTAAGTAATAGGAACTCAAAGGTCGTTATTCTGCTTTCTGGCTAGAGTGTGCTGTTTGCTGGAAACTGATAGGAGGGTCTGTAAAATTCTGATGTATGGGGATGTAAAATTCTGATGTATGGGGATGTATTTGTGTAAAGCCAGTCCTGCTTCCCATGGGCTGCTCTGGGCTCCTCTGGGTCTGTTCTAGGGCTGCTGAGCAGCCTGAACCATGGTGGTGGCTCAGCCCTGGCACATGCCCACAGCCAGTCCTGGCTGTGCTGGGATTGGTTCAGCAGGTGCCCTGTCACTGTCACTGACCCTGTTCTCTGTGCCAGCCCAGGCCCCGCTGTCCCGCCTGGTTGTCCCCGTGCTGCTGGCGCTCGGCTGGATCGTGGGCTGTGCCCTCATGGTTTACATTGTCTTCTCCTGACATGGGGAGGGATGGCAGTGTCACACACAGCCCTGTGGTAAGTGATGGTGTCACACAGGAGCCCTGCAGTGAGTGACAGCAGTGTCACACAGGAACCCTGCAGTGAGGGCAGTGTCACACAGCAGCCCTGCAGTGACAGCAGTGTCACACAGCAGCCCTGCAGTGAGTGACAGCAGTGTCACACAGCAGCCCTGCAGTGACAGCAGTGTCACACAGGAGCCCTGCAGTGACAGCAGTGTCACACAGCAGCCCTGCAGTGAGTGACAGCAGTGTCACACAGCAGCCCTGCAGTGACAGCAGTGTCACACAGGAGCCCTGCAGTGAGTGACAGCAGTGTCACACAGCAGCCCTGCAGTGACAGCAGTGTCACACAGGAGCCCTGCAGTGACTGACAGCAGTGTCACACAGCAGCCCTGCAGTGAGTGACAGCAGTGTCACACAGCAGCCCTGCAGTGACAGCAGTGTCACACAGGAACCCTGCAGTGACTGACAGCAGTGTCACACAGGAACCCTGCAGTGAGGGCAGTGTCACACAACAGCCTCCCCTACCCTGCTTGGCACTACCACCCTTTTAAACAGAATTTTCTGTGTCTTACAGGTCTGAAGAACCTACAATTATGTTGATGAGAAGAACACCGAAGTTCAATTGAGATTTCTAATGACTAAAATATGTATAAAATGAGTCATTTTTAATATCAATATAAATGTCGTGCACACTTTTTATCCACAGCATTAAGAAGAATCACCAAACCAATTTCTCTCTTCTTAGATTATTTGCAATTCCAGGGAGTGGTTTTTGGAATCTTATGGTAGGTCAGATACCTGCCTGCTTGCTGAACAGCAAACTTTTTTAATAGCTACCAGTTAAGGAACTTCAGGCTTGCTAGAAACAGGCAAGGGTTAATTTCTCATGGAGCCTGGGCAAGTATTTTTATCCTTATTATGGGGAAAATCTCTTGGAATCGATTGTTATGAAACAGAAACATATATGTTCTTCAAAAAGGAAACCTCAGGCTTATTCAGGGCTGGGAGGGTTGTACAGCTGAGTGTGTTTCAGGCTCACTGGGGGCTCTGAGTGTCTTGTACTGGGGGGTTTGCCCTTTAAAATTATAGTTGGAGATAAATAGATTCCCCCATCAATAATAAACCTTGTGAACTTTCAGTGACTTTGCCATTGAAATCACAACTGAGCATCAGATCACTGCATTTTCACAGACAGCTCTGGGCTTCTGAGTATGAAGATTTTTCTACTGAATAACTGCCGTTCTCAGAAGATGAAATCATTAATTATTTAATCCCCGGTTAAAGCAGAGAATTGGTTGAGAGAAGAATGTTTGGAAGATCCCAGCAAAATACATGTTTAACGGAATGCGAAAAAGATCTTAATGTCCTCTGATGGGGTTAAATAGAGAAAGAAACTTTTGTTTTTACTCCTGCTCATACAATTTGTATAGTTTTGAGAATGTAAGGAAGGCACATCAGTCAGACATCCTGTCTCCATCTGTGGGCACTGTCTGTTGAGCTTTAGGAATGGAAACACAAATAGATTTGACTGTAGTGCAGCCATGAACATTCCTAGGCCACTCCAACAGTCAGCAGGAGCCTGAAATGTGACACTCCCTTTGGGAATTCTCTTAACACCGGGTTTCTTCACCTGTAAATGAGCTGAGGGTAGAAGGGGGATCCAGTCTCATCAGGTGTCCTGAAAGAGAGGGGCTGAACCCTGGAGAGCCCCAATCCCTGCACAGCTGCTGTGTCCCCTGAGCACCTGAGCAGCAGCTCAGGGAGTCCCTGCAGGTGGGACCATTCCTCTCCCTCCCTCCCTCCCTCCCTCCCTGCAAGGGGCTGGCTGAGCCCGGAGCCCACCCTGAGCAGGCCCCTCAGGGTCTCACTCATGACCAATTCCTTGGTGTCTAAGCCCACCCAGACTGATCCAGCTGTGACTCCACATCCGTGTTTTTACAACTCACTTCATTTACCAGGCACAGAGGGAAATAGTTCTGAAATATCCCGCTGGCCCAAACAGCTCTTTGGGTGTCTTAAAACTCTGGAAATCGAATGTTTCCACTTAACATGTTACAGAGCTAAAACGTAAACACTACAATCTGGTTTAGCTTTGCCTGATTTTTGAGATCTGATTTGGCAGAGCAAACCAAAATAACTTTCTAGGCTGGCGTCAATATCATTGAGCTGACTTGCTGTATACAAAGGAGAATTTTCTGCCAGTTTCATGGGGTAATAAAGAGAGGATTATTCCAAGAAAATATGCATCCCCCATGCTGATGGAAGATCACTGAGCACTCTACAGACTGACCTTTTGTAACCACCTTCAGACAGCCCACTTGGGTGTCTGTTTATGGTGCAGCTGTACAGGGTGAAGCTCCCCTCATATGCAGGAGGTAAAAGGGGAAGTAAAAGGTTTGGTGTTTTTTGTTCCTGAAAAATAAAACGAGTGCTTGAGATCTGGGTTCTTTTCTCTCAGAGAGATGCTGGTGATTGAGGGGAAAAAAACCCATGCACATTGAGATTTCTTGCAAAAGGCTGGTGCTACACTATTAAAGCAAGTTGATAACTTCAGTTTTTGTCACCGTGTCAGGCCACTACAAGATTGTACAGTATGATTGATGCCAGGCTTGCCCCACGGCCTCTGTCTGGCTTTCCCTGTTTCCCCTGAACACAAGTAAATCGAGTAGGGAGGAGTGTCTGTCCATGTCCTGGGATGCTGCATGTGGCATCCTGGAAACTTCCAGGCTCACATTCATATTCTTTTAATGCTCATAATCCCATTTAAGGGTGTTGGTGTACACAGAGCATGGCTCTGTTCCTCTCCGTAGTGCAGAATGGAGCTGTGGGGATAACACTTGTCTGTGAACCAGAGTTTGGGTGCGACATTCCCAGTCCCACACCAAGGACAGTGGCTCCAGGGAGCTTTGCCCACCTGCTGTGTATCTCCTGCCCCAGAGGCTGACAGCAGCCCAGGAAAGAGGTTAACCTGCTCCTGGCTGTGAGCCCCGCAGCGCCTCACACACATGGGCTGAGCTGTGCCGGTGACCCCATGATGCACCTACAGCTCCCCGGCAGGGCGGGGGGGCCCTGCCTTGCTCCGGGGTAGAAGTCAAAGGGAAGAACGAGCGCCGGTGCCGGTGCCGGTCCCCGTGGGGCGGGGGCGCCAGGTGCGCTCCGCGGGGCAGGGCCGCTGGGGGGCGCTGCCTCACTTGCTCTGGCCCTCAGGAGCCCCCGGCCCTCACCTGTCCCGACCCTCAGGAGCTCCCGACCCTCACCTGTCCCGGCACTCAGGAGCTCCCGGCTCTCAGGAGCCCCGACCCTCACCTGTCCCGACCCTCAGGAGCTCCCGACCCTCACCTGTCCCGGCACTCAGGAGCTCCCGGCTCTCAGGAGCCCCGANCCGGTGCCGGTGCCGGTCCCCGTGGGGCGGGGGCGCCAGGTGCGCTCCGCGGGGCAGGGCCGCTGGGGGGCGCTGCCTCACTTGCTCTGGCCCTCAGGAGCCCCCGGCCCTCACCTGTCCCGACCCTCAGGAGCTCCCGACCCTCACCTGTCCCGGCCCTCAGGAGCCCCCTGCGCTCACCTGTCCCGGCCCTCAGGAGCCCCCTGCGCTCACCTGTCCCGGCCCTCAGGAGCCCCCTGCGCTCACCTGTCCCGGCCCTCAGGAGCCCCCTGCGCTCACCTGTCCCGGCCCTCAGGAGCCCCCTGCGCTCACCTGTCCCGGCCCTCAGGAGCCCCCTGCGCTCACCTGTCCCGGCCCTCAGGAGCCCCCTGCGCTCACCTGTCCCGGCCCTCAGGAGCCCCCTGCGCTCACCTGTCCCGGCCCTCAGGAGCCCCCTGCGCTCACCTGTCCCGGCCCTCAGGAGCCCCCTGCGCTCACCTGTCCCGGCCCTCAGGAGCCCCCTGCGCTCACCTGTCCCGGCCCTCAGGAGCCCCCTGCGCTCACCTGTCCCGGCCCTCAGGAGCCCCCTGCGCTCACCTGTCCCGGCCCTCAGGAGCCCCCTGCGCTCACCTGTCCCGGCCCTCAGGAGCCCCCTGCGCTCACCTGTCCCGGCCCTCAGGAGCCCCCTGCGCTCACCTGTCCCGGCCCTCAGGAGCCCCCTGCGCTCACCTGTCCCGGCCCTCAGGAGCTCCCGGCCCTCATCTGCCCCCGGCCTTGGAGCCCCCTGGCCCCCGAATCTGCCCCGGCCCCGCTCCGGCGCGGCTGCCCTGGTGCGAGCCCCGGCCCCAGCAGGGCACAGCGCACACCAGGAGCCCTGCAGGGCCCAGGCCCGCGGCGGGCACGGCTCAGGTAGGAGCCCCGGGCGGGGTTAGTGGCGGTGGGGCTGGGGTGCCGCGGCCCTGCCCGGGAGGGACCATCAGAGCCGCCCGCGGCCGCGGGGCACAGCACAGGAGAGGGCGCTTCCTCACCTGCGTAGGGCCCACCCGGCTCTGCTCTCCCTCAATGTCCAGCCCCGTTCCAGCTCCCTCCGAGCGCTGGAGGCTTTTTCTGTCTGTGCAGAGTTCTACGGAACGTTGGGTCCTGTGCGGAATGTTCGTTTCTGTGTGAAAACAGAGGAGCTCTGGGTTTCCCCTCTCTGTGAGAGGCTGGTTCCTGTGCAAAGCCGATCCTGGGAGTTGTGCGAGGGATTTGTTTGTTGTGGTCTGTGTTTTCTGAGCTGTGGGGCAGACGTTTATTTGCAGGGAATTTTTGCTGTGTCTTTTCATAATTACCATGAAGAACACGCACTGCATTTGGCTCATAATTTCCGTTTATTATCAAAATGTTTTGATCAGATGACAAATTCAGAAAGCTAAAAGGACACAGGTTTTTAAATAGACCTATTGTAGCAGTCATCTGAGGTATCTGGTACTTGGTTTGGAAATGTCTTTGCTTTGATAAACAAAGCAGTAAGTTCCTTTGCAATCTGCATGAGGATGTTTAATACACAACATTGCAGATTTAAAGCCTTTTACCCTCCTTTTAAAGCTCCTTCAGACTCTTGCAATCAGCTATGCAGCTTTCCTGATGTGAGGACTGACATTGATCAGAACACATACAAGTTATGTGCAGGATCAGAGCCTAAGCACTGACAGAGTCGGCCTGAGAATTCCAATGTTGGTGCCCTCCATTGGAGAGCTCAGTTTTGTAGGCTTTATCTTATTGCCCAATACCATGCTTTTCTCCAATTTCCCAATTCTATGCAGTCACTGATAAAATGTTACAATACTTCAAGTTAAAAGTGTAGCTCAAGATTTAAATATAAAAACTATGATTTATACATTACTAGAAACTTTTAAAAAGAGCAACTTTAGAGAAAGCAAGAAAAAGCTTAGAAAATGGTGAAAGGGTCTTTGATCATAATCTTACAGATTATAGGCACAGAAATTAATAAATTACCTACGATTTCAGTTGGGCTGGAAAGCTGTAAATAAACTGTTGTAAATAGGGACTTCAGCAAATACACGCTGGAGTAATTAGTGAGAAGTTACTTAAGTACAGCAGGTCTTTGGACTCCTCTTGTATAAATGGTTTCAAGTAAAAATGAAAACATTTGGTAGAACAGATTTCCCGTAACAGCAGAGGGTACAAAATCTGACACTGGGATATAAACTGTTGTCTCTCTATCGTGTTGTGATGGCTAAAATGTGTGTTACTGAGCATTTCCTTTCTCCCCTGATCAGAAATCTGCACTCACTGATGTGGTGGGAGATCCTGTGTTATACTTTGCCATTTTAAAATGAATCCAAAAAGCCACTGGCTGTGGGGGCAGGGTTAAATCTACAGGTGAAGTGTCACTGTGCACTGCCAGGTGAGTTAGGTCCTACAGGGCTCCGGGCAGAGAAGCAGCCACAGCAGCCCAGCGCTGCCTTTGTCCTTCTTCGGTGCTGTGATGGGCGATGATTTGGGGTTTGCATGTGTACCAACAATTACAGCCATGTCTCTAGCATATTCCCCTCGGTCTTCTTCCCTCGTCCCCTTCTCAAGATCAATTGGCAAGATCTCTTTTCCTGGAAAGCTCCTCGAGATGTGAGGTTTGCAGTCTGTCACCAAACTCGGCACTTCTTGGCAGGATCCATGTTGTCTGTCGTGGTGCATGAAAAGGCTTCTGAAAACTCGGGGGAGTTCTGCAGTGATCCCAGGACCCTTTAAAACAAAGCAACATGCTGTCATTGCTACTCGCCTTGCTTTGAAACAAACGGCGTGACCCATATTTTGTAACTTGTTTTTTTGTGTCACCTCACAGCAGTGTGGGGAACGTCCTGTTGCTGAGCTTTGACTGTTGCTTCATTTCACCTCAAGGGCTGGCTGTGTTTTCTTCAGTTCATCTTGCCCCTATTGCAATCCCAAAAATACAGAGCCTGTGCCTTCCTCATGGCTGGCTCTCACAAGCCAGTTCTTCCACCTAGAACAGATTTCTTGCTTGTCAATAGCTTTCACTGAGGATTTTTTCAGCTACATTTTGCTGACAAGTTTCTTAGTGAAGGGAAAACAAGACCCTGGGGTCAAGGGCTGTGGTGGTAACTCTTCAGTGAATGTTCGTTTACATTTTTACACCAACCAAACTGAGATCATGCTGCTCCTCTGGGCATTCTGCACAGATTTTCCAGCAAATGAGTTTCCTGGCAAAAAGACTCATACAAACAATGGCTTTCAACTCAACATTGGGAAGTGAGTATGAGGCCGTTCCAGCTATGGCTGATTTTATATATGTAATCGTGAACATGTGTGAATAGATCTGCTAAGAGTCACTTGTTCCTTCAGGAGTGGGAATATAGCAGCAGATACCTATGAAGGTAAACAGCCTCCAGATAGCCCATCAGATAGTGATGGATATTGATTGTGGCCCAGAAGTTCTTTAAAGAACTGTTTCTTTGAGTAATTCATGATTATTCACAGAATGATGTTCACCATCAGAACCAGGATGTGCCTACAGAAGCCGAGGTGAAGTTCAGCAGTGACACCTGCAATACTTCAACTGTTCTACAAAGCCAAAAGTTGACTCCCTGGTCTTGGGAGCCAGCAGTGGAACAGGAGATAACACAGAAAAAGGGTCATCAAAAAACTCATGCATTTTGGTGATCTGTGCTTCACTGCTCCAATTAACTATAACTGCTAAAATGGGATGTTCTGCAATTAACAATTTTTATGAGAACTGCCTGTCCTACTTGTAAGGAGAAACAGCCTGCAGTCAGTGTAGCAGGCATTGAAAAGGCTCATCCCACTCCCCAAATAATAATCAAAAAAGGCACGTTGGGAGCCTTTATGACGCTTGTGTAGTATGTTATTAGGCATTAATTTTGTGGGTATGTCTCATGAAATGCTATCTATTTTAGAGCTCTTAGGGGGCCTCATCCTGTAAATGACTGCCCATTGTAAGAATGTTTTGTGGTTTCTCATGAAGACTTGTATCGTTGCATATAAAGTTTACAGCTTGTCCTGCCGAGGTACAGACAGCACAACATGATGTAATGTATCCAGGGTACACACAAACACAGCTTGTTTGATGCTGAGATGCTGAACTAGTCAACTTCAAAGGCCTTGTGCCTCACCCAAATCAGATGTGCTGAGGTTCTGAAGAGCCTCTGGAGCCTCATTAGCACTGAGACCAGACAGGAATGATTGTAGGAGTTGGTGCACAAACTGCCTCTGGGAGAGATCCCAGGTAGCACAACCCAACCGCAATGAAACCAGGCAAGAACAGTGAGGGAACAGTTGCTCCTTTCACTAAGTATTTGTCTTTGGGGGATAAACAAGATTTGGTGAAAAGCTGTTAAAAGAAAGATACTGGAATTAATGTAGTGGATTGTATCAGCAGAGAACTTGGCTATTGTGGACAGGGAGCCTGGAAATGACTCAGCCCTCCAGAGCCAGCAGATGCTGTGATGGCACACTACCACTGATCTCATGGCACTGGAGCAAACAGGTTTATTAGAACACCTTGTTACACTGCTGATGAATAGGCTGCTCTGACTTCAGATGAAAAGAAACTATCCTAGTCTGGTGCAAAGGCTTCTACCCTGAGCAGCCACATTCCCTGCATGGCTTTACTAAACTGACCCCACCTGATCTTGGGAAGACTGGCTGAGCACACCAGACACAAAATGCACATCAGCTATTGCACCACAGCACATGGGTTTGTTAAGAGTGAGGGGCAGTGATCTCCCACTGATTTGACCTGTGACTTCAGGGGAGGACAAAACTCCACCCATGCTGTTGGTGTATAAGAACCCTACCAGGAGCTATTGCAGGAGCCAGGGACTTGTGGATGAGCCCTGGATTCCAGACACAGGCACTGGGACTCTGCTGTAACAGTCACACAGTGACAGCCAGATGATGGTGTGTGCGTCCTGTGGTGGAGACTGTTCAAAGCTGCTCCACAGTGTTGACAGAATTAAGTTGGATCTTCTCAAGGATGAGACAACTCTCCCACATCCTTACTCTGCCTGTGGAGCTCCCTGGGAAGGGCTTTGCCTGTTTGGGCAGTGCTGGGCTGGAAGGGACAGGGACAGCCCAGCCTGGCTGCTCCTAAGTAGCCCCAGCCCATGGGAAGGGCAGCCCAGCCCTTGGGCAGGGTCACTTCAGTTCCCCCACAAACAGCTGTGTTACTCAGGATTGCACTGTGGGTTGTTGGCTCTGCTGACCTGAATTTGCCTGGGCTGTGCACATCTGTCTTGATGGAATTCACTGCATATTCTGGTCTGTATGTTCCACACCATACCTGCACAGGTAACAAAGAAAAGCATCATTAGCCCTAAGATTGTACAGGAAAAGACCTGCTGTCATTTAACTATGAAACAGCTAATGTTCATGAGAATAAATTCCACATTAGAACATAGAGAAAAAAGGGTGCATTTTGTTAAAAGAAGGATGTCAAGGTCCTCAGACAAGGGCACTTGGGCACAAGGAACTTCCTACCAGGCTTATGAGTGCCTGAATTAATTTCTTTAGGGAATACAAAAATCACCTAACAAGACTTCATTTTCACTGATTTGCAGTGAACACTGCTCAGCTCTGCAGCTCTGCCAGCTCTTAGCCCACAGGAGTCTGCCTGTTCTGACTTCTTGTTAAACTGTAATGCCAAGTGGTTTTCAAAGCCCTCAGGCAAGAAGTAAAGGATACCTGTGCAAAGTTCAGAAAAAACAGCTGCTTGTGGTTCATGTCGAGACCAGGAAGAAGCTTTTCTTTTCCGTGTTTTCTCACAAAGTTTTCATAAGCCTGTAGAATGAAGTAAGTAGAAATGTTACCACTCGCAGCCCAGACAGTCAAAAGGAAATTATGACAAGGAGGAACATGGATTCTTTGACATAATTAATCCTTGTCTCCCTTGGCCATCCATCCCACATGTGCCACCTTGAAGCAAAAGACAACAGGGCCATTTCTTAGTACTCTGCTATCAATTATCTAATGCTGCATTATGAAAATGAGATTTTTTCCACTGTGAGTTTTTGGGGTTTGTTTTTTTTAAAGTGAATTGCAGAAGACTTTAAAACCTTGCCATTATAAGAACAGCTGCTTTCATGTTTCTTATGGAGACATGTCAAACAATGTGTTGTTAGTGTATCATCACTGATGAAAGATGCTGGAGAAATGTTCTGAAGTCAGTGCCAAAGCACCACACCAGGAAAGCCTATCAACTGCCTGAGAGCAGCTGAGGAATGATCAGATAGCAGGTCCATGGAAAAGGCTCTGGAAGTTTCAGTGGATAATAGCTGAACAAGAGCCAACAGTGCCACAGCACTGCAAAAAATGCAAGTATCGTACTGGGATGTGTAAACAGGAGTGGCTTATATGAAATACATGAAGTAATCCTTCTACTCCACTTGGCACTGGCCAGGCTTCAGCTGGAGCACTCTGTCCAGTTTTGGGCACTGCCCTTCAAGAAAGATGTGGACCAACTGGAGAGAGTCCAGAAGAAAGCAGCAAGAATGAGCAGAGGTCTAGCAAACATGACCTATGAGGAAAGATTGAAAGAATTGGGTTTGTTTAGTCTAAAGGAGAGCAGTCTGGGCCTTGAAGCATGTAAGTCTTCAAATATGTGAAAGGTCACAGGAGAGAAAGGAGCAAATTTTTGTGTTTGCACTGTTGGAGGCAGAGTGCCAGGAGGATGCAAAGGGAATGCTCCTGTGGGAGGCTGGATGGATACAGAAGGGGTTGATGCTACCTGCATGGCGAGGGAAGTGGAATCTTGACCTCTCGAGATTCCTTTTGGACCTTTTTTACTATTTATATGATGTCATAATAATTTTTAATACTTCTGACCTAATTTTTCTGGCTACTCCCATTCCTTTCAGAAAGCGTATCCCCTTTCATGGCTTTGTACTTTGCACAAATGTTCCAGTAACTGAAGATCAGACTAACCTAATAAGCCTGATGCCTCTATTAGGCTTCCAAATCATTCCTTAAACTCTCATTAATAATTGTCTTTGCCCTCAAACATGTCCATTTCCAGTGAGAACTTGGAGAAGCGTGAGTTGGCCCATGCATCGCAGAGGCTCTTTGTTGAGCAGTGACAGCACTCAGTTGTCAAGCATTGCTGAGTATTTTGCCACAGAAGAAGGTGTTCAGGAAAGAAGGAGAATCATGGTGTTGAGGCTTGCAGCCATCAGATTTGAGAATAACAAGACAAGCTGATAGAGATGCTGACTCGCTACTCTCTTCCAGACCATGATCACAAAACAGAACCTGTGTCTCTCTGACTATCAGTCTCAACAGTGGCCAGTCTAGGGAGTCCAGCAGCTGTTTCAGGAGAAGAAGGAAAGGAAAGCCAAAAAGCATCCAGCTCCTGTGGAAGGCTTAATGCAGGAAGTCCAGTGTCACTGACATCTTGGGGTACCAGTACAGAGGGCCCAAGTCACCTGTACAAGGTGAAAGTGTTTATGTTTATGGGTCAAAAAAAGTCATTCTGCCCTTCCTTCCTGGCATGAAAAAGCTGGTGAAAAAGACAGACAGAGGCAGACAGCTGCTGGTATCAGCACTTCAGTTAGGTCATGGTCCAAGTGTGAGCCAGTGAATGTTTCCATTCCACACATTCCTTATTCACAAAGGAGAAAAAAAAGAGTTAGTTGAAAAAGAGTTTCCCAGGAACAGGTAATCTGTAGCCTGACAAGATTAACAGGATGAGAGAAATACCACAGCTGGGCAATAGCTTTAATCCAGGCCTTGATGGCACAGTAGGTCTGGTTCTGTCCCTAACACAGAAATCATGTTTCTTCTTCAAAGGCTATGAAACTGATTTTCTTAATCTCTGACAGTTTCAGCTAAAACAGAAAAAATGGGTACTTCTTACCTTGTATGCTTGTCTCACACCCCCATTATCAGCAATGTTTTCTCCTAGTGTGTTAATTCCACTCAGCTGTAAAATAGAAAGGAAAAGTACTGGTTTCTGAAAAAAAGCTCATCCATAACCTGTAACACCAAACTTTGTGCATTTCCCAGTTTCGAAAGGCAACAATTACCTTAAAATCTGAAGTTTTAGCAAAAGATTATGTTAAAATCTCTGAAAAGTCTTTGTGTCCCTTGTCTCAAAATCTATGTTTTGAGATATTACTGTTTTTCTAATCCTCTTCCTTCCCCTCCAGGAACTTTCTAGGCTCTGTATCTCTTACCCAGATTTGCCGCTACTTAGTCATTGCTCATTTATTCTTCCTCTCTTCTCCTTGTCTTTAATCCTCAGTTTCTTACCACAGTTCCAGTTAGAGGAAGTGGACAGAATCTGTACAGTCTGTAGAACAAGCTAAAATTCAAACTCTAAATTGCTGAAATTGTATGTTAATTGTATGCAAACCTGTTAGAAGGTATTTTTTTGTATAGCAGGCAATCCTGTAACTTCTTGGTAGTCAGATACACAGAAGATCTCTATTTAGCAGGTATTCCTATGTCACTCAAATATCAACAAAGATGATGAAGCTTTGGCAATGGGAAATCCCTTATTTTTAAAAAACATATTCTTAACCTTTAGCCCAACATACTGATTTATGATAGTCAAAGCTGCAAAATCTAGAACCTTCCTTTGACTGAATTGAATGTGTGAATCAAAGGACGTAAAAAATAGGTCAAAATTTTCTTCTCTATTTTTACTGGCCTCTCTCTGAGTCCCAACACTTCAACACATGTTTTGGGAAAATCTCAGGGCTGGGAGTTTTATCATTTCCCTATCCTGTGTGATGGAATATGTTGTCAGGCTGTATAAAGCCAGCCAGTGGAATTGAGAGAAGTAACTTCTTTTGCCTTCCATGTAGCACTGCAAGCAGTGCTGTCTCATCAAAGCAGCACGGGGAGCTCCACAAACAGGACCTACATTCTGTCCACCTGCCAGGTCCCATGAGAAGTTCCCATACTGGTACACCATGCACTGGGACAGCTCCTTGAAATTCCGTGCTGATTCTTCAGTCCACCAGTCCACAAGGTCTCCGTTCTCATTAAAATTCCTGCCTGTAACAGTATGTTAAACAGAATTATTTATACAGGAAAAGAGGGTTTGGTGCAGTGAAGAGGGGAGTGAGAAAGGCTTTGGATTGTCCTTTTGGGAGAGCAATACTGTAATGCCTCAGAAATCCAGACTTGATCTTACATACGGAAACTGATCTCCTCTCATGTGCTCCTTGGAAGGACTGAGCACTAAAGCATGTCAAACATCCTGGGCATTGAGTGTTTTGTTACTGGAAGCTCAGTGCCTCACCATTGTCGTCAAAGCCGTGTGTGATTTCGTGCCCGATGACCATTCCTATGCCGCCGTAATTCAGAGATTTGGGCTGGGAGGCACTGAAGAAAGGGGGCTGCAAAATGCCTGCAGGGAAGACTGAAAGAAAAGCCACAGCACAGTTAAGGCCCTGCCTTGTTATCCTGAAGGTGCACTGGGGTCAGACCACTTTTATGGGCTTCAACCAAAACCACGCTGTTCCCTCTGATCTCCCAGCAGCAGTACGTGACTAAACCATGGGAATGCTGTAGGACAGGAGTAACAGAGCAGCAGGACCACTCCCCTCTTCAGACACTTCCAAAATCATGACCAGCTTTTGCTTTGTTACTATTTTGCTCTGCAGAAAAAGCAGTTTGTTTCAATTTACATCACTTAGCATTCGCAGACTTCTGTCTCATAATTAAAGAAACCTCACAACGTTGTGAGAAGTGGGAGGGTCCCCCAAGAAGAATAAATTATTTGATCATTCCATCACAAATCAATCTCAGAGACAGAAATTTATTCTTCCCCTGAAAATACAAGTAACTCCCACTAGAATCAATAAAAATAGGCCAAGCTGGCAATAAAAGAACTGGAACAAAGCAGTTCTTTTTACCCACTTCTCTGCTCATTTTTCTAGGCTTCTGAGAAACACTTCAGTTAAAAAGAAACCATGTTGGGATTCTGATCTTTTTATAAATCAAGAGTAATAAAATACTATAAAATATTCAGTTCCACTTAGTATCTCATGAAGGCCTTTTCCTATCCCCCTGCTGCCACTGCAACATAAAGTATTAATTCTCCCTGGAGAGGAGGTGGATGTAACTCTACAGAACTTGAACAGACAGGAGTATTTGGGTGACAGTTCTCACACAACAAAAGAAAGGAGATTGATACTTCTTGCATTTCAGTATAAATCCAGTCCAGTTCCAGGGCTTTCTTTCAGGATGACCATGGGAATACCAGAAAATAATGAACAGGTTAGAAATAACCCAGTTCTGCTGTCTGTGCAAGCTGCTGCCACAGGAATCCCAGTACAGTGCTGGTTTGCTCTGGAACGAAATATCCCAGTGTTGTCTGCTGTTATCAGGAAGCATGGATGGTAACAGCAGTGAAAATGCCACAGGGTGTGCAGGGCTGGCAGAGGAGTGATCTCTGGAGCTGCTGGATGTGCAGCTGCCCCCGGGGTGGGGACTCAGGGCTGTGGAGCTGCCCTGGGGTGGGGGCTCAGGGCTGGGCAGCCCCAGAGCCAGGTGCTCCTGAGGAAACACACAGGGGCTGCCTGGCCAGCAGCAGCTCAGCTGGGCTTTGGAGGCTGAGTGGCTTCCTTATGCTCTGAGCTGCTGGAGGAGCAGTGCAGGTCAGACCATATCCAGATGTAGTAACAGAGCTCCAAGTTCCCTACACATCATGCACAGAACTGCTCTTTAATGTTTTTCTTTTTAAAGTCTAGTTCTAAGCTAATTCAGACATCACTCTAAAGATCAGACTGCTTTAATTATCCTGTGCATGCCATAGTTAAAGGATGAGGTAAGAATTTATGACTCACATTAACTGCCAGTCACCAGTTTCAGTCTTCCACATCATGATTCCTTTCCGACAAATTACTGAACAAAGCTATTTTAAACAAAGCCTTCTGGAAGTTTTTGTGTTAATTGTTCAGTGAAGAGCTAAATGCTCATATCAAGAAATAATGGTTTCATTTCTGTGCAGAGCCCTGCAGGACAAGGTTTTTCCATTTTTTTAGACTTGTTTTCAGGAGTTGCAGGTGGATCACAGCACCTCACTGATGGCCTAGAAAGGACACTGCAGTCTGTGACATTTAGATGACTAAAAATTAAATCCAATTTGCAGAATGGATGTAACAGAAATATTGAGAAGCATAATTAATGTTGTGAAATGTTTCGTGACTCTTGTGAGCCTTGCAGCACTGTGAAGGGAGCTGGGATGGTTCACAATGTGAGAAACCTTGGGGCCTCCATGTGGTTCTAATCTTTAGCCAGAATGGATGGGGTTTTTTATTTCCATGGATGGTTTTGGGTAGTCTGACATTAGGAATCTTTATACTCAAATTTGTAATATCAAGATCATTTCACGTCCTGATTTTAAAAGTTCATACATACATATATAAAATCTGAATCACATCAATAAATTGGTAAACCTTACCTATCTGATTCCTACTTGCTGAGTAAAAAGCATTGACAACAGCAGCTCCACTTATCCACCTGGTAACAGCAGAAGAATAAACGTTGGAATTTCAGTTGTTAATGGCACAGTTAATGATTGCTAGAATAAGCCTAGAAACCATGTCACAGAATCACAGAATATTTGAAGCTGGAAGGTACCGTCTCCTGTGCAAACTGGATGAAAGACTAGACATAGTATTATTAAATACTTACTCCTCTTTGTCCACTTTTTCTCTAAGCTTTTTCAACCTTTTCTTCTGGGTAAATAGTAAATTCTGAATAATGTTTTCAAAGTATTCTTCTTCTTTGTAGTTCAACTAAAAAGAAAGGGGGAAGAGGAGTTAGTAAAGGTGTTACTGATTTGGGATAAAAGACACATGGATCAGGAAAATCTAGTCTTAAGCATGATGAGCTAAGCAACACATTTCTAAGAATTTTTTTGGGTCTGCAATTAGATCTTGGTTTCCAGAGCTCTGCTACATCACAGAGTTGATACTGTAGCTGGATCTATGTTAGAAGCTGGGTATTTTTCCAGAGCTCTTAATTCCCTCTTTCTATACATATTTTGAGTGGAGTTCAGCAATTGTTGGTGTTGACCTTAACTTCTGGAGCTGCCTGCTGCAAACCAGTAGCTGCCAGTTTGGAAAGGAGCAGTTCCACCTCAGACAAAACACGAGTCAGCTCCTGTGCATGCACAGTACCCAGGGCTGGGCTAGCCTGTGCCAGAAGGAAGGCTGCACTGCACACCACTGGCTCCATGCTTATCCTCACATAACCTCTCCAGAATGTATACATGTCCTTGGAATGCCACCAGATCCCATCACATCACTGCTGGAGCAGCCATGCCAGGCTAGGTGGTCACTCCTTCCCCTAAAGCTGGGCACACATGGGGCTGTTCTGTGCAGGTGCACGAGGCTCTATGGGGCAAGGAAGGCAAATGCACATTTCCTTCTCTGAAGACCCTTTTCTAATTCTCCTACCTATTGTGCAAACTTACCTCCTGGTACTCACTGTTGAGCTTGTTGTCATCTGTCACGATCTCATCGGGATAACCAATCCTCTCTCTAATTGCTGTTGCCTAGGGACAAGGGAATTTGATATCCATAGCAAATCCAGCCATGTTTTTAAATCGTAAATTATATAAGAAAGGCAATATGCTGAATATTGCAGAAACCACAGGATGCTAATTATATATAGGTTTTGTTTATATTTTTCATTCATGGAAAGCACAAGTTCATGGTTTTTATCCTGTTCCTCCTAACAGCTGGTCACATCACCAGAAATCATTCCTTCTAATTTTCAGTATTATTTTCCTGTAGATACTCATTATCTAGCTCCTTAAGCACTGATTTGCCTGGAAGTTCTTAATCTTGTATACAAATTCCTCCTATTTTGTGTGCCTATCCCCAGAGGCTCCATCCCATGGAATCGTAAGCTGCTGTGTCTATATAAACACATCTATAAATGTGTTTGTATTATAATGCAGTGCTAGAAATTACTGCTTTTTTTGTCAGAACAAACAATTGAAATACTGATATTTATACAATTACACATTACTAATATTTCAGAACTTACTTTTTGTTCTGCTCTCTTTTTGGTCTCTGCATCCATCCAGGGAAGTTCATCTAAAGTTTTTATAAAAACATCACGTATATCTGCAATCATTTCTTCAACCTGGAAAAAACATCAGAATGTTACAACCCCACAGAGTAAAATGATAGGCAGTGCAGTTCTGTCATTCAGGTTACCAAAACCTGATAGACATTGCCCTGCTGGACATTGTACATCCAATGGAATCGTGTTTATCCCAACCCCAAAAATGGGTTGTTTCACAGCAGGATTCCAGTGGTGATTGCAGTCAAATAAAGCTTCACTTCAGGTCCATCTTCAGGAACTTTTTGTGTGGCTGAATGCAAACAGAAATAACCAACTGCCCCTGTGCCCAGTGGTGGCAGGATGTGAATGAGTGTCAGTCTCCAAGAACAGCAGTGGCTGCTGGTGGCAGCAAGTGCTGCCCCTGGGATGTGACGACTGACCCATGCACAGCCCATCCATGGACCTGGCTCAGAGAGCAGGCAGGTGCCTCTCTCGCTCCAGCCTTGCACGTGCAATCCTCACATTTCACACTGCACTCTAATAAAAACTTGCATTTTTAAACTTTTGTAATAACCGTTATTAACACCTTAATAAAAACTTAAAAGCCAAGCCCACTTCGATTCCACTGTAATAAAAAGTGCAATGAAAGCTGTGTCAAGAAGCGCATGATCAAGTGCCACCCTGGTGGCACTCGGGCTGGTGGCTGAGGGCTTTACCACGTGTTTGCTGTCCCCAGCAAAGGCCTCCTCCACGTAGAGCCGGCCCACGGCGTTCTCCATGTTCCCGTTGACGTAGTTGGCACAGCGGCGCCATACAGCAGTCTCAGATGTGGTGCCATAGAGGGCCTGTGGGACACACAGCAGGGACAGCAGGGCTTTCAGAGGAGCCTCTGCCACCTTTGATGCCTTAGGATTTAGCTTTGATATTTTTCAGATCCTGTACTGCTTTAGTATATACCTCTAAAACTCCGTAGCCTGTCAGCTGCTGTTCTCCTGTTTTATTCATCCAAACCAATTTCTCTCTAGGGCTGAAGCTCAAGGACACCTCACTGTCTAAGGCCGCGAGAGATGTAAACAACAATGACTTGGGTGGGGCAAACGGAGTAAATTACTTCATTACCTGAAGCTGTAATTGGAGGCTTAACCCCTGGTATGTATATGGACCAAACTTATAACTGTCTGAAAAACTCATGACCATCATCCATCTTGGCTTTTGACTGCCCAAGGTGTATCTATTGAAGGCTCAGAAGCTTTTGACTGCCCAAGATGTATCTATTGAAGGCCTTCAATAAATACCCACTTTATTCTCTTAATTTTGTCTAGCCTCTGTTCTAGGTAGTCACCCTAAGGCATCACCTTCAATACGCAATTAATTCATACTCCTCTTTGGGGCACTTAGCTGGACTCACTCTGTAACAGGAGGATCATTAGCAAAATTTTTACAGAGGAAGAAGTTCTGTTGTGGAAATACAAAGAACTTCTGTGGCCAGTTGCTGAAATTGCTCAGCATTTCCTTAAAAGCACTAAGCTACCAGCAGGATTGAATGACTGAAAACCAAGATTGGGGCCATAATGTTTGCTTTGGAATATATTCCTTTGGGTGATGAAGAGTTTGTAACAAGTCAGTCAGAACCGTAATCCCTTGCAAATAAATGGGACTGTTCTGATACCAAAATGGGGAATCATTTAGATTCAGAAAAACAAGAAATCAAGTACCAGAGCAGTGCCTTCAAATCCACTCAGCTGTCAGGCATAAATCCCATAAATTATACATATACTCCAGCAGAGGCTCAGCAAACACATCTGGATTTTGTGTGCAAAATCCAAAATACATTAAATATTTATATACTACACCTACATAAAAAAGCTATTTTTTGTGGCTCACAAAAGCCATCATTAAAACTTAGGGAGAGATGAATTTCTGCACCTTACGGAAAGCATTCCTCGTGTCCTTGTAGTCCCGGCTGAGGCTGTTGACAAGATCCATCACAAATCGCCAGGTCATGTAATTCTGAAGGTCTCTGTTTAACAAAACAATAATAGTTTTGAGGCTTTTAAATTTTTCTGGAAAGAAAATGCAAATACCAAGAATACTTAACACACCTACCTGGAAGAGTATTTTACAAGAATAGACCTGAGTTTGAGAAGGTAGTCAGGGTCATAAACAATGACATGTTCCGTGTTGTCAATGTTGATTTGGACAGTGGACATGATAGCATTTATGAATTCTGACCAGTTGAACACCTGGAAAATCAATATGAATTATGATATGGTTCAATCATAAACAGTTTAAATATGTTTGCATGACACAAATGCTTTGCCTTTAGTTTCCCTAATATTTGCACTACTTACAAATGGGGTCATTGTAATAATAACTGGTCTGAGATCATTTATAGCTCTAAATATTTTGTTAACACAGGGGTATTTGGCAGAAAGGGTAGAGAAATTGCTTTGATTTCAAACAAACACTATTTTTTGTTAATTTTTAAAGTTTCTGTTCTGCCTATTACTTTGAAATGTGTTGGTGATTTTCCCAGCCTGTGTCTTTGGAAAGGTTCTTTGGAAGAGGTATGTCTTCCATCAGACAAATGGATGTAGCTGAGGAGAGCAGATATGCTTTCAGAGCAGACACTGCAGGTGTGAGAGAGAAGCAGCAAACTTCAGGCTAATCTTGGGAATAATTGCTGTTCTATCCTTAGACATTGCAATGCTACCAACTCCCATCAAGTGTCTTTTGAGCATTTTGGAATAAATTTAAATTAGTGCTGATCTGCAGCACCCCCCAGGAACTAATAATAACCAGGGCAATGCCATTCTATGACAGAAGTTGTTTTCTGACAGGATGACTGTAATGGTAACCAACTACACCTGAGGGAGATGGTGAATTATGAAACCAATTAAAGCAGGCAGGAGGGAACTGTCAGAGAATTAAAGTCAATAAAATTGCAGTGAATATGAAAAAGTGCCAGGAATAAGAGTGTTCCATTGCACCTTACTGGCCTCAGAATACTCAATTAAAGTCATGAGAATAAAAACTACCTATGTCCAGTACGACATAATGTTTCTGAAGAGACAGAGCTGTGTTACCAAAGCTCGGGTTGGTTTTCAGCTGCATTCTGGTTCCGTGAGTTAAAGGCTGCCCTGCACAAACAGCACATGGCTCGGGGTGAGAGCAGAGCTGACACATCCTGGGGGAGCTCCAGTGGGAGGGATGTGGAGAATTGTCTTATTTCATGGGCCTGACAGCCTAGGCTCCTTTCTGCTTGCCTTGGGAGCAATATTTACAGAGGCAATGTTGGACAGACAGGATTTTTGTTCTGAATCTGCAGCTCTGGATAAACAGAGTGGGGCTGAGAATTCCTCTAAACATTCCTGAACTAGCTGGTGGCTACAGGCTGGACTTTTGTGCTGGACCCCGAACCCATGAGGGTAAGGAACAGGATCACAGAATCACAGAATGGTTTGGGTTGGAAGGGGCCTTAAAGATCATCTAGTTCCGACCCCCTGCCATGGGCAGAGACACCTGCCACTGGATATTTTTTTTCCTTTGTGCTTTTCCATCTCTTTATGTTGAGGCAGATGGGAAGATGTGCCTTCAGGTTAGGAGAAGCAGTGGGTACAGAATGTGCATACAGTTCAGTGGCATCAGATGAGTAGGTAGACTGTGCACATCAGGGATCCTTTTCAAGTGCAACTATGTCATGTCTTCAACAGCAAAAATTTCAGGCTTCATTGTTTAATCCCATCAGTGACAAATTAGAGGTGAAAATACCAGGTTATTGATCACTTGCCTTATGATTGATTTCCAGTGAGAAGTTGTTTTGGAGTTGTGCCAAGGTCATTTTATTGTACAGCAGAAGTGGATCATTTCTGTCTTCAGACTTTGTTGTTGCCTGTCAGAGTTAATCAGGAGAAAATGATGAAATCATCGAGTCAGTTCCCAGAGTTTGGGTTCTGATCAGGGTGCACTGCTGCCCTCTGTGTTCTTTGTGACCCACCGTACTGCTGGGGAGGCACAACCCACAGCTCACACAGCTCTGTGCTGCTCTGGCCACTGGCAGTTTGCACTGCTCAGTTCAACATCTGCATCCACAAGAGCAGACTTTACCCTTTTAAAGTGCTTTGGAAAATCAGTTATGCCAAGCTCCCTTTTATCTCTATCCTTCTCTTCCGCTTCCTCTTTCCTCTTCTATTGTGCATTCAGTGGGGGTTTTCTGTGTTTTTTTAAACAAATTCCCAAGAGCACAATGCCAGCTCTCTTCAGTCACATTCAGGCTGATACTGAGTTTTGGATGAAAGGTTAAAATCCCAAGCAGTGGTAGCTTCTCCAGCAACAGCTGGACTCCACCAGCAGCAACTGCTGCAGGGACATTGCAGGAGTGGTTCCTTCCATACTCCTCTTTAAAACCTTTCTCCAATGAATTTCCTTTTTGATAATAATTGCCCATCTCTGATCCAAGCCCAGAGGTGTGTCTCTCAGGAAATGGAGAAAATCAAAATCAGATGATTTTGGTTTATACAAATGGTTTTCCCAAGTATGTCACCTTACTATCAGTGTAACTTCAAAAATAGCTGAAGCTATAAAATTTATATTCAGCCTGTTTCATGGTCATCCTCAGCTCCAGTTCCTGCTGCAATGGTTAATAATAATAAGCCATGGTTTGCTCATGAATGCCTTTGGTTTTCTCCATGCACATTCAAACCCTCACTGTTTCTCTAAAGTCAAACTCATGATATTATTTTTCCTTTGTCCTTTTAAGGGAGAACAGTGTTTGGTTAAAAATGCCCTTGCAACAATCAGCATTGTGGAGCAGCTTGTTCAGCACAAACAAGACTTTGTCTTCACAGCAGGCCAAGGGCTGGGAATCTGCTTCTGGGATCCCAACAGCCCACAGGGAAATAGGACAAAGGGAGGAGAGGCCTCAAAGCATTTCCCAAAACTCACCCTCTAAACCAAATTAACCAAAACCCAAGCCTGTCTCTCTCTGCCCTTGCAGGGCTTCTGTGGACAGATCAGGATAAAACATACCATTGCTGGGAAAACAGCTGCCTCAGATACTTTCCCTTGCTCCTCCCAGCTGTATTACTGTCTGTTCCTTCAGGTGTAACAGTCTCCATACATTTCTGCTCCCATAAAACAGCATCAGCAAGGAAGTTAACAACTCGGTCTACAGTCAGCTCTCTTAGGTATTAAGAAAAAAGTCAGTTATTTAAAGGATAGTTTAAAGATGTTTTACTTACATTGGCAATCTCTTTCTCCAGGTCCATAACTCTTCTCATTTGTTCAGAAATCTCACTTGCATTGACAGAAATATTTCTTTCTTGTAGCATTAGTTTAGCTACAGAAATCATGAAATCAACATAGGCAGAACATGCCTGCAGGAAAAAACAGGAACAGTTTAAAGACAAAACTCTTTAAAGTAGAGCATGCCTTGATTATCTTCAAGATTTCATCTTAATTTTTATGAACTATAGTTCTTCATCCCTTATTTAAACAGGTCAATTTTATTGGAAATACTGTTAGATCACAACTAGAAATTAACTGTGAACATTCCCTCATGGAGCACTGCTGGGTAACTGGAGCACCGTTCAAAGCTGAACACTCCCAATGACTGCACTGTTTTCATTATTTAGAATGAGATATTTGTATGTCCATATTTAAACCACCACCCATGTTTTTTCTAGCTCACTTTAATTGCAACTTCCAAAAATACCACTTCCAAAGAGCTGTGTTCCCAGGAACATAAAACGACAGAATTGGCTTTGTGGGAAAAGCACTCCCAGAAACTGTGAACCTCCTTCAGTGCTTCTTGGAACAGTTAGAACTCATGTTGCTGTATGCAAAGTTAGGTATACTATAGACAATATATATGAAATTTAACATTAAGGAGTTCACTAATGATAAGAATGTAAATAAAGCAGCAAATTCTCTGAAATGTCACACTGCCAAATATCTTAAGGTGTCATTATATTTTATGGAACTTCAGTATTATTGTAATTCCATTATTATTTGTAATTCTAATTCCTCATTGGTAAGTCACACTCATTTTTCTATCAACAGAAATGCTGTTTTCAATATTCCTTTTCAATTCAAATAAAAAACATACCAAGTCCTGGATCAGCTATCAAATAATAAATCTGGTTTATGCAATGTAATCTACCAAACCAGTGATTAAACCTAGGATTAATAAGGTGTGCATGTCATCAGCTTTACTAATAGAAGTATTTTGGAATGTTCAGCTCCTAAGGCAGGGGACACACCTCTTTAATGAATGGTCCATGTGTGCAGCCATCCCCTGTCCCCTCCTGGGCATCCCTCCCTGCCAGCAGGGTCAGGCTGTGGCACTGTGGGGCCGGGCAGCTTGTACAGGGCTGCCAGCAGGGACAGGGACAGGGACAGGGACAGGGACAGGGACAGGGCTCACAGCAGCCCAAAGGGCTGAACTCCCAGTGCCACTTGTATGCAACAGAGATCATTTCAGAAAGAGAAAACCCCATGAAACCACTGACAGCTACAAGAAGACACAAAAGACAGTGCATACCAACCCCATAAAAACCATCATAAAATTCAATATAGCTATTACCTCAAACCAGTAAGTTAACAGAGATTTTTAGGTACTAATCAGTGACTTTACTTTTGTCCTAAGTGCAGCTCTTAAGTCAGTTAGCAAAGGACTAAGTCCGCTAATTTCAGCTGGACTGCATAAATAGTCTCAGCAATTTCAGTGGAAACTTAAGACATCAGACTGTCTGAGCAGAGCCATCTCAGAATGAGATGAGAAAAAGATTTCTAAATTATCTTATTGGCTGGTTCCAGTTGTAGCTCTGGGGTGGGAAATCCTGCAGGAGACAGAGGCAAGAAAGGAGCAGGAGGCAGGAATGGTGTTTGCTGTGTGCAGCTCCTGGAGAGGAGTAACACAGCAGGAACCAGAGCCAAGAGCAGGCTGTGCCTGAGAGTGGGGATGGAAGGGAACAGCTCCCACTTGGAGCAGTTGTGCTTGGAAGGACACTGTGGCACTGGGAACCTGCCTGCCAATGATAAAGCTGTTTTTCAAGAATATTTTCTCCTCTACTTTCCTGCAGTGCAGAGCTGATACTCAGGTAGGTCAGAGGACAGGAACTGTCTCTCAATGCTGCAGTCAACACAACACACGGAAGGAGCAGACTGTGCAATGTGAGTCAGCTCCTAAAGGCCATCTCACATGGAACTGAGCAGTTCAGATGGCAATGATTGTCTAAATGAGCATGTGATCTTCTTAGGTATTAAGACACTATTAACTGTTGGCACATCAGCAAAATACCTACAAACCCCAAGTGGTCTGTAGACTTTCTCATTGCTTCTCCATTTAATTACAGAGAAGGACTGTGGTTAATTAAAGGTCACTGTGGTAGCAGTTTCAGTTCCATGACTTCAGCACAGACACTTCAGCTCTCAAGGACTTAAAGCACATCCAAGATTAGCAACAGGGATACAGTGTCAGTGCCAACAGGTTAATGAAACCCGCAGAAGTAATGAGTAAACAAGAATTAAAGGAGGCCATACGAGGTTTCAGGTATCTGAGCCATTTCTATGGTATCATATCCTTTTGCTTCTGTGTTTGTGTTCAGCAGTTGATGTAGGAGATGTAGGAGACTGTGATCTGTTCAGATCTTTCATACAGCAAAGTGTCTCTTCGGTTATGAACGTTCTATTTTTCTTTCCAAGCCTATTCCTGGTAGAGGTTTTACACCTGCAGCATTTGCCAGTCGCTGCCAGTTGGTCACAGCCCAGAAGTGGCCTCCTTTTTGCAGTGACAGAACAGGGCTGATCATGGCCACTTGTATTCTGCCTTACCACAACTCTGACAGTCAGGGGATAGCTCTTGATCCAGCTGTGAAGCCTGGCAGAGGCTCCATAACAAACCTAAATTGTTTCATGTTTATCTCCTTCCAAAAGGTCCTAAAAAGTCAAGTAGCTGCCTTGAAGATACAGGCTAAAACACAAGAACTGTCCTCAGTGGTGTGTCAGCTTCCCCTCACCTCTTGGTATGCACCAGTGCACTCGTAGTACTCCCGAGAAGGCAGGCCCAGCCCAGGCTGATCAATCTGTAAATGCAAATAAAAACTGAGAAGTGCTTAAGGGAAAATGCCAGAGTATTTTTCTGTTCTTTTCATAACTACAGGTGCTGATGCTTCACTGGCCAAATGATCTTCTGGCTACCAGAGCTATCAACATGAGGGCTAACAACACGAGGCTACCTCTCTCATGTTGTTGCCCACCTTTAATTATTTTCATTCTTGTTAGACTTTCTGTTTTTCTTGTCAGTCTTTTTTTTCTCCTGTTGCTGAACACTGATGGCCAGTGTGCAAACAGGTGAAGTACAGATGACCAAACAGCCCAGAGACAAGCCAGGCAGCTCCTGCATCTCTGAAATCCGCGCATGTGAAGTGCTCAGGGCTCCATCCACCCACTGACAGGAGAGACTGGCCCTTTGCTCCTCTAATGCTGCACCCTGGCACTCACCAGGCATTTGCCTGCCTTGTCTGGATATTCAAGTTTCAGAGATGACCTTTCTGTCTGTCAGTCCCATCTCACTGACAGTAACAGTGTATGAGTGCACAGAACAAAGATGTCAGTTTGGAGAACAAACAGGGTGCTGTGAAACCCAGAATTTCAATTGAAACTACATTAATTTACAAATTCATCTACAAAGTACTCGGGTCAAATTCAGATCACTGATGTTTCTCCTTGTTAACATTTATGTCTGTGCTTCCAGTTATTTGCTGCACTTTTATGTTCAACAAGGCCATGGCACCCAGGCAGACTTACGTGAATGATATGTGCAGTGGAATTTTTATCATCTGTGCCAACAAAAAAATTAACAAGGACCTTTTTTCCATATCTGGAGTTGAGCTGTGCAATAACTTTCTCAGCTGTCCAAGCAGTACCTAAGCAAACGAAAGGTATAGTCAGTTTCTATTTTTGGTAAGCAAGAAATTAAATAATTTAGATATTTTAACTAAAAGGAAATAAGCACAGGTTATCTTACCATAGGAAGCATCCCAGTTAGTTGTTGCTACAGGCCACTCAGACACATTTGGCAATAAACTAATTAAAGGCCTTCCACCTCTGCTATCAATGGCAGCTTTTGGAAAAAATAAAATGAGTTACCATGACAGTTTAAACACCACTAATTTTATATATTATAATGAGATCAGAACAATGAAGCTGAGAACTGTTTCCCTTATCACCACAGCAGCAGTTTGCTCTGATATATGACTGTGCTTTAACATTTAAAGTAAAAATGTTCCAGTCACAAACAGCATATGCAGATCCATGAGACTGTGACACTGAAGTACTGTCTTTTTTTTTTCCTCTCTGCAGATAGCTTGAAATAATAGTTTTGAAAAGTATTCATAGTATTACAGAAACTATAAAAATATGATTTAGGAAGCACTGCAAACAGTTTTACTGCTCTTTGTTCTAGTGGCAGAGCCTGGTGTGCCAGGTAGCTTTTACCTCATCCGTGGTAACTTCTACAGAAGAAGCGAAGTCCCATTCAACTGAAAGGATTTGGGTTTATATATCTGCAGCAAATTAGTGACTGAAGAGTTACATAAAATACCCAAGGTAGTAAAGCAGGAGGTGCAATACCAATTTTACTGCTGACATTCTTATTCGACTCTACAGAATAGATATATTTTAGTTTTCACAGAGGATGTCTGAAAAATGATGCCCAGAATAGAATACAAGTGCAGCTGGCTGAGGTGGGGCCCTTTGGTTGCTGTTTAGGTGTCCTGTTTGCAATGGACTCAGGGGACACTTACTTTCATTTATGCAGGACCTGTACAGAGTTTTTGCCTTTCGCACTGCTGGGATATCGTTGGTGCTGGGGGTGTCGAGGACATCTGAAACACACAGAGCAAATCATGGTCATTCCTGCTCTGTCCTGGCAGGTTCTGAGGAGCAGAGCTGGGCCACGAGTGCTCTGTGTCCATCACCAGCTCCAGCGAGGCTTTGCCTTTCAGCAGCTCAGGGGAAAAGCTCTGGAGGTGAAATGCCCTGCAATGGCTGCAGTCTGTGTTAGTATGAGGAACATAAAGGAGTCAGCAGAGACTCTGTAGGTCACCCTGGGTGAAAGACAAATGCAAAACCAGGAGATAAGTAAAGTAAAAAAAAAGGATATTTATCCTGGAGAGAGTGGGTTGGAGAGTGTTACATCAGTACAGACTGACTCCTTGGACTCTGTTACTTTCACCTGAAAAAAGGGATTCTGAACAATTTGGTACTGTTGGTGTGACAGGTAGAAAAATGGGTTGCCTGGTCAGTGGGGCTTCTGATGGAACACAGATATTTAGGACATGGGCTGCCAGAGAGCAGCTTCCAGCATTTCAGCTGTGGACACAGACAGACCATGTCCTCCTCCTTCACCTGCCTGGTGCTGTTACTGGGGTGTGGACTGCAGTTGGTCTGATCTGCAGATACCAGCAAGGGCAGATCTGCTCAGCTCTGCTCCAGTGTCTGATATGGCAGCACAACTCCCAGAGCCCTCTCCAAGCAAACAATTTGGGGCAGATTTGTCCTGAACTAAACACAAAAACCTGAAATATCTGGTAGTATTTCAATCTTTGCTAGAAAACCACAACTTCTTAGGATAACAAGTAAGGCAAAAAAGAAACTTTATTTAGTCCCCAAACTCCACTGACCTTTTAAAATAACTTCAAGTTCATCTCTCAAAATGTCAAAGTTGCTATAACGGGAGCTGGTCTCGGGGATGACGTTCCTCTTGAGCCACCCCCCACAGGCGTACTGGTAAAAGTCCTGGCAGGGCCTGGCACTGGGGTCCATGTTCTCCAGGATCCGAGCGGCTGCATGGACACAAAGAGACTTTACACAAAGACAGGAGTACACTTGTTTTCTCTGAAGAGGGAAGTCATAAATACATTTAGTTTGATTAGGGTTACTTGAATGTTCTAGACCAAATAAAGTTCTTGTTGGTGAACAAAGAATTACTATTCCTATGCTGCCCACAACTTCCATACTTTCCAGCTGGCTGTGTTTACTGGTGGTAAACTGACAGACGTTCTTGCTCCCTGTGAGTGGTCACTCAGTTCTACATAAAATGTAGGATGTTTCATTTACCCTTCATTTACCCTTCTCTGTACTGAACTGCAGTGAAAAGGGACATTAAAACCATAAGCCATAGCAGAGGTTAAGTATCCACTGTAATGTAATTTTGGTAATTAAGTATGATTTAGACTCAGCTGAATCCTGTCTATTTCAATAAAATACTGACTTCGTTGGGCCATTTCAGTTCTTGTCAGGAAAGGTTTTTCTATTAATACCGTCCAGATGCTACACTCATTTTTAGACCTGCTCCACATTTTATTCTTGACCTGATACTGCCTCTTGCTATCCCTTTGACCCTCTGGAGTGGCTTGTCCAAGACTGGCTGATCTCTGGCTGATGGTGACAGGGATTCCCAGTGAAATCCAATTCCTTGATGACAGCTTCCCAGCTGCTGTCCATAAACTCTCTGGGCTTTTCCCTCTACCTACTCCTCTTCCACCCAGACTGCTTCTACCACCAGTATGCCAGAACAGTCTCTCAAAGAAAGGAAAGGTCTTAGGAGTCAGGCAGGAGCTAGGCATACTTCTGAATTTCCCAGGATACTGAATATTCTTCCCATTTTTCTGACATTATTTTTAGTAAATGATGAGGCTTGTGATTTCAAGTGTTCATTCCTCCACATGGGCAAGTCAAATATTTATAGTTATTTTTCCAGCACTTCCAATATTTTCCATGTCTCTTGTGCTGGTGGAAATGGAGAGACGGTCTGTGCTGTTTGTGTTGATTTGCCTGCCCCCATTTTTCAGTTGGCTTTGGAGTGTTACACTCTAGGCAAACATCTGATGGTTTTAAAATGTCCCAGTGCCTGCAAGATGGAAATAGCCATGGACAGGTGCATTTTCAACCTCAGACTGCTTCAGCAGCATAAAACCCACTGTGGAAATAGACACAAAGCCTCGTACCTGGTGGTTTCCCTTCTGAAGTCAGTGGCTTCAAGGGAGACTTCTGTTTAAAGGATCATGCCAACAGCTAGAGATTGGGAAATTCAGTCATGTTTTTACTAAGTGTGACACTTGCTGCAGGCCCAGATGCTCTGGGATTGTGAAGGCTCTGGTACTGGTTTCTATCTTTTTTGCCCTGTTTCAGTTAGGGGAAGGGGAATGCTGCAGTTTGTTCCTGTCCTAACTCCACCTATTTGCCGTGAAAGAGGAAAGTTGTAATTATTCCTAACATCTCCTATTTTAAGATTATCCCTCTGAATCTCTCTGTCAGGCTGGCTCATTCACAGCCCTGCCAAACAGTAACAGCAGGACAGAAACATCTTCTGACACCAAGAAAGATGGCCCTTATCCACTGTCTTGTCACTTTGGGAAAAACCTCATAAAAAAACCCAGGAGAAATCCACATCTTGCTTAAATCTGAGAAATTATTAACAGTTTGATATCAAACCTGGCTTGAACTGTGCAGCTGGGTTGGAGTCAGCACCTGGGTAACCCTCTGTGCCTACTCGTGTCACACAGAAATAATCATCTGTCATAACTCTCCTGCTCCAAGGTCCAGGCCAGCCAATACTAGCTGCCCAACTTTTACCAGTACTTGAATACCAGGAGCTTAAATACTGCAGACGTACTAGAAGGAGCTCAGCTGTGGGAACTGTGGTCTTTCATTTAGGGTTGCATGTGAAGTACATACATTAGGTATGACCATGCAGAATACTCTCCTCAAGAGTGTTATTTTCACACTTGAGCCCCAAGATAACCATTGGTTATTTGGCTGATACCACACATACATTATAATCGAGGAAATGTTATTATGTTATGAATATTTTGTTATTTTATCTCTAATCCAGGTGAAGTTATACCTATACAAATACAGGTAATACACGGTGTACTCTTCATTAGTGCTCAGTGTTGCTGTGATGAACCAGTTTTTGGCTTTGTTCCTACTGTCACTTGTTTACTCAGTTCCTACCTGCCACCAAGAATGTAGAGCTTCATATCAATTACTAGTAATGATTAATCTTATTGTTGTACTCCTGATGGCCAGTTGTTGCTTTAATAGCTTACAAATAAAGTAATATAAGCTGGCATAGCAACCAGTGACCTGGGGAGGATTCAGGAGCAAAACAATGTGTTTACCTAGGTAAGAAACAGGGATCAAAATCCCCTGTTCCATCAGGCTGGGCTGCCTGAGCTCAGGGAATTTAGCAGAGTGTCAGCTTATCCAAAAAATGCTCAAATGTACAAACTGCACTGTATCTTCCTGTGCTACACTGCAGTACGTTCACAAATCCATGGATAACAGTGCCAAGTAGTTACTGGTATTTTACCCTGGGTATAACCAATGACTTCTCATTACATTTTTTCTTCTTTATTTATTCATTATTTTACTACATTTTTTTTTCTTTTGGTCATTTATTTGCAGCTCCTCTCTCAAATGAACAATCAATTCTGTCAGTATCTTCCCTTTATCCCTTTCCAGGGGTTAAATGCTGTTAAAACATTTAACAGAAGCATAAAAGAGCAAAATTGTTCTGTTTAGTTAATTTAGGCACTTCTTGTGACATTGTGCCTCATTTCTCTGAAGTTTTCCTGCTTTTCCTTTTGGAGTTCATTCATCATCACATAGTCTGTCTGAACTCCTTTGTAGCAATGTGTATTCAGTTGAAAATGAGCATCATCAGAGATTAAAAACAATCAATTGGATCATTTTCTAAACCACAGCATGAGCTTTCATGGTGGGAAAAGAACACCTTGTAAGGGAAAGGAAAAGCCAGTGATGGCCACCTGAAATCAACATTATGTGTGGCCATGCTGCTGACAATCTGCAGTTCCTGGGATGAAGGGCTGCCCTGGGGCTTTCCCTGACTGCAGCAGGACTGGGGTGTGGGGCAACAACCCAAGCTGCTAAAACAAGACCTGAAACCAGCAGTCCCGTGGAAGTAAGGAAACCAGAATACTGACTTTCCTGTGCTGTTTCTGGTGTATCTGCAAGTCTAAATGGTGTCTACAAATCAGAGCCTTTTGGGAGCCTCCCCAGGATGCTTTACTTGTGTACCTGGGATTCTTTAACAACTGCATTTGTTACTGAAGGATGAAGTGCCTTGACAATGACATTGGGAATCTTTTGGACATGGAGGAAGACTTTGTAAGACTGACAATATCATAACACAAAAGTTTACTTTTGTATAAGAGCTATGTGAGGTAGCAGATCCCACGCTCCCATGGGCCATACTTGTCTGCAGTTAGATAGGAGCATGTTGTGGTAGTAATTTTGTTTAAAAACACATAAATTAACTTAAAACATATGTATTTTCATTCTTACCTGATTTGATACAGTCTGGCGTCTTGCAAACCCCATCTAAAATAGAATACAATCATATTCTTAATTCTTTACTCAATGTTAATATAATAAAATTTACTGTAAATGTTTTCATTGACAGTCAATTTAATTGCACTGTACAGTAAGATAAATATGAATGGACACCTATACTCAGTAACGGAATATTTACAGGATCAGGCTCTAAAAATATCATCATCTTCATCCCTTTAGGGTCACTCAGTGCTAGTCACTCATCATGTGGAATTTTTGTAGTCATCAGAGGAAAATGTCCTATCAATTAGAGGTGGGCAAAATACTATTTTTATAACAAAGAAGCAGTTTAGAGAAAAACAGCACAAGGACTGGAGAGAATTACAAAGCCACTTTGAATTTAGCAATACTTTACAATGACAAAAGGATTTTCAAGGAATTATATGAAGATTCTGAGACATTCTCTCTGAAGTCTTCTGAACAAAATACAGGATTCAGGAACATGAAAATATCTCCTTTTGAGACTGTGGAAATAAATGGCATTTTTCCATCCTATAATTGAAGTACACTTCAATAAAAAGCTTAAACAAAATTATTAAGTACTTCAAAATTCAACAAAGAACTTAATTCCCAATATAAGGAAACATCTAGTTTGACCCAAATGGAAATTTTAGCTTCTCTGTATTATCTTTTTCAAAAATTATCAGGGTATTTACCCCTGAATGAAATTATTTTGCTCTGGCTGCTGAAGCACAAAACCTCTCAGGATGACAACACTCACTGAGAATTCTTGCTGCAACAGCCTGAAAAAGGGAAAAATAGGATTTTCAAACATCTACTGGAACACAAAGGAAGCCCTGGAGTTTGGTTTTCTTCAGCAATATTGTAATTTGTTGGGATTTTTGCTTACTGAAGCATTAATTACAAACAGAAGTATTCCTAAGTCAGAACAAGCAGATGGTTTGTGTTTACCACAACTTTGCATGAACAAACGAATTTACCAAGTCCCAGTTGGAAAGAGGCAGTTCCTGAGTTCTGAGATGCAGCTTTATATTTCAGCCAACACCCCAAGCCCTTCCCCATTCTGTGCATTTGTGCCCCCTGCCAGTCCCCGTGTACTCACCGTCGTACGTGGCGTACAGGGCGATCATGGTGATGGCCACGATGGCCAGCAGGACCACAACCACAGCCAGCCCTATTTCCAGACCACTCCATCCCAGTTTCTTCTTTGGTTTTGGAGTATTCATTTCAGTTATATCCATCTGGCTTTCTGACTTGCCCATAACCAGGCGTCTGGAATGGAAAAGGGAATATTCACTGAGCACCTACCCTGAGTCATAGGCTTGAAACTGGCTCCTCAACTGCACAGTAACAGAGGTGTTTTCTAGGTGAATTTTCCAGTAATTTGTAATATTACTGGGCTGTCAGTCAGGAAATGAAGAATCCTGCCCTCTGCCAGACCTGTGCATGCACACAGACACACACGTACCACACACTTTGTGTCATGGGTGGAGAGCAAAAGAGTGGAGTTCCTTCACGTGGAGGAGCTTCCTTCACACCACACAGAAAAGGAAGGCCAGCAAACCAAAACCTATTTTTAAAATGTACCCGTGAGGTTTAATCTTGTGTGAAGGTACAGGAGTTCACAAACAGTAAAAAGCAAGTCTCTTTGCTTGAATAAAAATTAACTTAACCTGCCAATTACTTATCTAATGCCAAAGGTCAAAATATGCCATTGTGCTTTGCTGTCACTTCTAAAATATTATGTAAGCAGTTCTTGACTAGAGCTTTACAGCTGGCTCTAAAAATAGTAAAAAAAGTCAGGCTCTGCTGGGAGCCTGTCAAACTCACACTGAAGACAGTGAGTCTTTGCAGTAATTTTTAAAGAACGGTGAGCAGGCCTGTCTTTGGAGTTTAGAGCACTGGAAACAGCAGTCACGCAACGCCCTTGGCAGCGAGTTCACACTCACTCGTGCAGCTCTTGCAGCAGGTTTGGAGATTGACTTTCTGTTGCTCTTCAGAGGTAACTAGGACACCTTTGCAGTGCTGCTGGTGGGATGTCTGTGCCCTTCCTTCACCTGCTCCTACTTATTCAGGGCCAAACTTTCCTCCACCAACCGAGATTCCAATCCCTACACACACAGCAATGTATTTCTCAGTATTTCACAATGAAAATTCCTCACAGAATTTCCCGGGGCTCTTTATATTCACAGGCAGTACACACCCTTTCTATTCAGAGGGAAAGAATATGAGAATTTCACTGGGATAAATAATGGGAACACTGCATTCACCAGACCCCTCACATGAAGGTCAACCTTCTTTACACCGTTTCCCTCCCCACATAAGTCAGTGAGGGACCCTTCCCAGGCTCTGCATCCAGCCTAGCCTAAGACTCAGAGCTTCATTATTTTAAACTGGCTTATCTGTATTGCTGACTTGTGTTCAGCTCAACTCAAACTCTCCTCAAACTGCTGCAATCTCACAGATCTCCAGTCTTTGCTTTTCCACAGGACCTCCCTTTTCTGTCCAATTCACATTCCTTAGTTTCCAATGATCTCTTCCTCCCTCTGATGACCACCTCCCCTAGAATGAGGCTCCTCTGCTGCAAAAACAGGTGCCTCAAGTGTATGTATATTAATAAACTAGAGATGTCAAATAACCGGTATTACAGATGTAAGTGAGATTTCGTGTTCCGTGGGTAGGTTTACCAACACTTGAGTTGGTGGCTCACTGGACATTCTCACACTGTTCCTCCACATAAACGAGAGGATGTTTTCTTTCTGCATGTCTCATCTGCCCTTCTGTCACTGCTCCTGGGACATCAAGTTGCAGGAGGTGACTGGCAGTGCCAGAACTGCAGCTCTTCCATGGCTCAGGAGGCTGGAATCCTGAGATCTGCCCAGCCTCTGTCTTTCTGCACCTACAGGGATCTTCGCAACTACTTTCAAGTGCCCCATGAGCTGCTGTTTTTCTCTGAAGAACAGGATTTTTGGTCAAATGAGCTAGTGGTTTCTGAGGCACAGGGCTGAAATCCCACTGAACTATGCAAAGGAGTGAGAAATCTGCCCTGCACTATGAGCTAGAAGTTCATAGGTAATAAAAAAGCAAATTAACCATTATCCCCTTCTCACTTCCAGTCATACTAAGCAGGAAATAATGTTATTTATTATCCTCTGAGTACCTGGAGCCTCATAGAAGCAATGATGCTTATCTCCTGACTCTGGTGGTGACTGAGCACTGAAAACACAGTTCCGTAGAGCACTGCACCTTTCATGTGCAAATATGTTCTTTGCAGTCATCTAAGTTTTTCCAAGCAAACTAATATTTCTGTTCCTGCAGGAGCACTCCACGTGTCTAAAGGCATCTGACTAATTTTTACTTCTAGTTATTTCGTGAGCTCAGCCCACCTGCATTAACGACCACCAGGTAGAAGGTGCTTTATGTGCTACTGCAAGCACAGTGAAACTGTAAGCAGATACAAGCCTCGGTATTGTGGTTTTCTTGCACTTCTCCTGGTGCTTATGTGATCCTCTCTGCTCTGCCTACTGAAGCTCAGACACCACAGAAAACTGAAGATGTTTCGACTGATCCTGACCTAGACTGGTCTAGATGACACAGGGAGTTAATTAATGCATTGGCTTCTGGTTTTGGGATGGCTTTGTTAAAATAGGTTTGTGGCTTACTCGGTTCTCAGAATTGCCTCCACAGAAAATGTAGCATGTCACGGAAATACTTTACTATTTTTTCATTAACTTGTGCAGCCTGTCCTGTGCCGGCCGGGCAGTGCCAGGGGCATCGCCGGGCAGCCTCCGGGTGCTGCGCCTCTTGCACCGCACGGAGCCGGGCACATCCCCGGAGCCCGGCACATCCCCTGAGCCCGGCACAGCCCCGGAGACCGGCACATCCCTGCCATGCTCCGATCGCGGCTCCAGCCCCCAGGGAGGCGCCTTGGGCCGGGCCGGGCCGCCCTGGGCGGGGAGGGCCCTCGGTTCCTCCGCAGCCGCTGCCCGGCCCAGCCCCGGCCCCCCGAGGGTGGCTGGAGGCGCTGCTCCCGGGGTGCGACCCCCGGCCGAGCCCGGCCCGCGGTTCCCCGAGGATGAGCTGGACTCAGACCCAGCGTTTCGGCTTAAGGAGCACCGGTCCCGGCTGGCAGCTCCCGGCTTGGGGAGCCGCGCGGGGCCCCGTCTGTCTGTCCGTCCCACCCCGCTCCCGCAGCTCCGTCCCGCACTCACCCTCTGGCGCTCTCAGGGTTCCGGCCGCGGGGCCGCCTCGCACATCCCCGG
>VZTR01013410.1:0-66471 GCA_013400775.1 Chaetops frenatus | reverse complement strand
GGCCGCGAGGCGCCCGCATCGCCGGGACATCAGAGCCCGGGACGCTCCCCGCTGCCCGCGCCCGCCGCTCGCCGCCGCCGATCAAAGGAGCCCTTGTCCGCTGGCCGCCGGACGAGCAGTTCTCCGGCTGACCTGAAGGCTTCTTCCTCTTCGCGATCATAAAAATGGGATGGGGCAGGAAACAAACAAACAAACCCCCCCGCCCCGGCGGAGCGTACTGTGCACCTCGCCAAGCCTCCCCCGGCGCCGGGGCAGCGGCGGGGGCAGGAGCGGCGGCGCGGGGCCGGGCGGAGCGGAGGAACGCAGTGTTCGATGGAGCGGCCCCTCACCTGCCCGCCCGCGCCGGCTTCTCCTTCCCCCGCAGGCGGTTCAGGAGGAGGGAGGTGATGCACGGGGAAGGTTAGCGGCTGCATGTCTTCGGCTTGGTGCCTGCTTCCCTGCACACTCATCGCCTTTGCCAAATTAATGCAGTCATACACGCTCTGCAAGATCTTTCACCGTCATTCACCGAGTGATTTTTCCTCGGGAGGGAGATAGCTGTGACTTCTTGCACGGAGAGGTAGATCTGAGCTCTGTCATCTTTCCCAGCCATCTGAGTATCAGAAGATATTTGTTTCATACTTACAAAGTTTCATTTTGATTAAGTTACATTTTTACTGAGACTGACAAACATTAACAGCAGCAATATGAGTTGCTGTCTTTCCTCTCACTCAAACCAGACATCACACTGCTTTCTGCTGCGTTCCTTTAGAGGTTTATTACCTCTGAGGCACACATGGCAGGAATTTCTGAAATCTTTTATTACCAGCTACACACACTAAAATGTCTGTGGCTCCTTCCAAGAAAGGTGGAAGCTGAATTCCTACTTCTTTATGGAACTGCCCAGTGAGTGATCTGCAGGGCAGATGCAATGAAAAGGGGAAGATGAGCATTAGCCCGTCTGTATAAATGAAGCACGTTTGCAAAATTAATCTCTGAATAAGGATGTTTTATTCACCAAAAAAAGCAATAGAAGTACCAAAAATGGGCAAGAAAAAAATTTCAGAAGATCTAGAGAACAAAAATACTGCATTTCCCTACAGAGAGGATTGGGAGAAATGCTGATTCTATCCTTTCCAGGATCAGTTCACTGGAACCAGAATCACTGGTTCAAATTATCATAAATATCTCACTTTCACCCTTTCTTGCAGTAATTCTTACAGAGTTTCCATCAGATCCCTAGGACAAGCCATGTGCTCCTGCAGGTCACTCCTGTCATTACTTGATGCCTTAATAGCAAATTTCACCAAGCCATGTGAGAATAGAGGAGGCATTCAAAATACATGTGATTTTTGTATCCAGGTGCCTATTGCACAACCTTCACTGCTCAAGGCTTGGGAAGTGCAGGGTGATGGCCAGACAGACTGAACTAAAATGGCAAAAAATTGACCTGTTTCAAAAATTTTAGGTGAACAAAAAAAAAAAAAAAAAAAAAANAAAAAAAAAAAAAAAAGTAGAACTGCCTAATTCACCACAAAGAGAGAGAAAAGGAAGAAACTCGTCTGACAATCTGTAAATAGCCCAAAGAGGACTAATGTACCTGGCAGGCAGTGAGAGTTTTCACTCTTGTAGAACCTCGTGCTTGGAAAGAGAGAGCAGACGCTGGTGACACAGGCTGTGAGAGGTGGGAGTAAAGCACTGAGATTCCTGTTTGGAAATTGTTTTCTTAAGGAAAACTCGCAGCAAGTACACGGTGTGATCTGCTTCTTAAGAATAACGTTATCAGTGCTGAGAAGAGAGGTTTGCAGTGGGAGACAATAGTGAGGTGAGGGTCTCTTCTCCCTGATAACAAGAGATAGGACAAGAAGAAATGGCCTCAAGTTCTGCCAGAAGAGGTTTAGTTTGGATATTAGAGAAAATTTCTTCCCAGAAATGGCTGTCCAGCCCTGGCACAGCTGCCCAGGGCAGTGGTGCAGTCACTGGAGGGATTTAAAAGCTGTATGGATGTGGCACTTGGGGACATCATCATTGGTGGTCTTGGCAGTGCTGGGGGAATGGTTGGACTCGATGGTTTTAGGGGGCTTTTCCAACCCTATCATGTTAGGCATGACAGACCTATATACTTCATTCTGCTAATGGACGTGACCTGCAGATTTCTGAGGGCAAACCCCCAACGCCAGGATGAACCAAAGAACAGGTTACCCTTCTACTGATTCTGGTTAAACACTGTGTGTTTGCTTCCCTCTTACTCACCTTCCCCTGCTCTGACTGTGATTTCACTAAGATTAGAAACAAAAAGGCTAACCAACAACAGAAAGTTCACCCCACAATTGAAAGAAACAATGGAACCCTGGCATTTAGAGATAAGAGTAGTTTGTCTTTGCACCTTGCTAAGGCGTGCTGCTCCTGTGATCTTACTGCTTGCAGCGAGAAGGAGCAGTGGGAAAGGTCTGCAGCTTCATCCTTTAGACATGAATTTGGAGGGGTCTGGCACTGCTGCTCACAGACTTCTCTGGACTTCTGATGGACAACCATCACGTTGAAACAAATACGTGGTCAATTTATAGAACCAAATAACACTCAACATACCATTTAGAGTCAGAAAATGAAAAAAAAGGGAGTTAATATGGAAGAGGACACTCTTGTTAAATCTGTGTCATTGAAAAACAAAGATATCTGCTCACTGCTAATTTGAGAGGAGGTAGCAATACTAAGCAGTAGTATCCCTTAAAAATTTGGCTAGGGACGGAAGCCGCTCCAAATTCTGTACCCACAAGTAGTTCAGAACAACATACAAAAATGGATAAATTGTCCAGCCTTCAGAAGAACAAACTGCATCCCAATACATCAACTGGAATTCCTCATGGAGTGAAGAAAAGCCAGTGACCCATTCAATATTGTGTTCTCCTGTTAGTCCAAACGACCACAGCAAGACCTCATTCCCAATATGACCTCTGGGTGACATTGGGACTCATTTACACTACTGTGAGACAGTATTATTGATACTTGTATTTGCTTTTGGGAAAGCTCACTTTTCAAAGTGGCAAAGCCAGGGTTCAAGGAACAGACGTGGGTGCTGCCTGTGTGTTTGACCACCCCCTCCACCCTGCCAATCCCTTCCCCATCATGTTCTCTGCTAGAGGAGAGGAAAATGGGGAACCTCCTGCCTTCCCTCCTTAGCCCTGTGCGTGTTCAATGCAGTTGGACTGTGAGAATTTAGGTGGTAAAGTCTTACCACACTGAGTATTTCCTCATTTGGTTCTGGTTTTGCTTCTCAGTAGGTTTGTAATGAATACAAGCCTGGGTAATTTCTCATTCAGGACAGCAAACAGTCTAGGTCTCAAAATATTTGTTTCAGTGCCTAAATTATTCAGGTCTAATTGTATTGTATTACAAAGCTTTGTCTTTGTTAGGCGACAGGCCTTGCAGTGCAACTGATTTGCAGGTGTTTGCAAGCCTGATAAAACACTTGGCTGAAAAGGCTGAAAAGCTGCCTTTTTTTCCCCTTTTTTTTTTTTTTTGTTTTTTTGTTTTGTTTTGTTTTGTTTTGTTTTGTTTTGTTTTGTTTTGTTTTGTTTTGTTTTGGCTGATTTTGAGCTTGCCTAAGAGCCACACACATAGCTGCAGTTAGCTCTGGCTAACAGGCTCCTCGGGGTCCTGAATCTCTGCAGCCGTGCCAGGAACCATCGTGTTAAATGTTACTGGGACAATACTGGGTGATTTTGTGAAAGGAGTAAAAACAGGGGATGTAAAACTGCACGTCCCGTATGCAGATGATGTGAAAATTGATAATGGTGTAAACACAGAAGAAAAAGAGAGGAGAGAATTGAGATCCATTAACCACAGGTTTCCTGTGCAGTGCTAATACAGTTGTGAAGGCTTAGTCACACTTTTCTGGTTAACTTTAAAACCACAGCTCTGGGGGGAAAAAGGAGCACAAGCACAGAGAGGCCTTTACTCCAGCAAAAACTGGAGCAGGAACTGCTAGGGACATGCAAAATCCAAGGAGTCAACTCCTCGCCGTGTTTCCAAGCAGGTCTCTCACTGGGGCTCCACAGCACCAGGGCTCTGTGGCACTGGAGAGCCACAACAGAGGTTCCAAAGCACTGAGAATCCAAAGCAACTGGGATTCCAAAGCACCAGAGCCCTGTTCACTGGGGGCCTGAGGTGGGGGCTGAGGTGCTGAGAGGGGGTTGGACCCCCACAGCCCACACAGGGGTGTTGGACCCCTTGGGAATGCTGCACCTCACAGGGCCCGTGTGCCCTGGCAGGGCCAGATGGTGCTGAGGGACAGGGGCCACCAGCTCATCCCACCACAGCTGTGATTGCTTTCAGTGTCATAGTCTGTGACAGCAGTGAGCCCCTGATGGACTGCAAGGCTGATAAACACACTCAGCATCACAGGCTGTGTCTGCTGCAGTCTGGAGCACACTTACAGTCAAGAAGGTTGTTAAGGCTGGGAGGTATTCAAAAGAGAGGAAAGATATGTTTAAATTTAGGATGACAGATTAAAAATGTTCATTAGTAATGTCTAGGCCACTGGAAAACAATCTGCCATAACTTGACAAAGCAGTGGGTAGTAACACCTTGCCTGGCCTAGTGGCAATTAAGTCCCATTTTTCTGTTCTTTCTTGCTGCTGGCACCCTGGAGGAGAGTTTCTTTTCACCACCCAAATGACACAAGCAAATAGTCAGCAAGAAAAATAGGTTGTGTCTCAATGTCACAGATTAGCTGGCTCCATGGCCATGTGAGATCATTTGAACCAAGTCCATGATTTAAATGTCTCTTTCTGGCCTTTTTTTAATCTCAAATGACAAAGTACAAGGCTTGTATGGCACAAGTACAGTATGGAAAATGGGGAGGAAAAAATGCTGACTCTGGACCGTCAGAACACTGGGAGAGTTGTTCTGGTCCAAGCCATACTTCTTAGGTCACACTGAGGTAGTAGATCTGGGAGGGGAAACCAATAGGTTTTCCTAATGGTTTACATTAGATTTTTAATCTTAAAATATGAAAGAGCAAATATACTGTATGTGTGAATGTGAAAATGGGAAAAAAAATCGCTATTGTTTGTCTCAGTGAGAACTTGTCCTGCCTTCCTTGGGCCTGTGTCAGAGGTCCTGGAAACTTCATGGGTGACATCAGGAGCCAGGACATGGCTGTGCCCTGGGAAATGGGTGCCCTCAGGTAGGTGATCAGCTTTGTGTGTTCAGCTGCAGATGTCTGAGCATTCTTACAGCCAAGCTCGTGTATTAAAGCAAATGCCTGCTCTGCACTCTGCTGCCAAGGCATGAGCACACCTATGCTGGGTGCAGCTCCACAGGGAGCCCTGCCCTGCCAGGCCACAGACAGCTGCTTCCATCCCTTCAGTACCAGAGCTGTGCCCTGGCATTGCCAGCTCAGCCCCTCCGTGCCCCTGGCCCTGGCTGGGCAGCCCTCACACGATGCCAGCAGTGGTCTTTTCCCCATGCAGCTGAAAGTCTTCCCCTTTCCAGAGGGTTATTTCCCTCCCTGTTTAGTCTTTTTCCACTGCTGTTCATTTATCTCATTATTTCAGTTTACCAGCTCTCTGATCCTGCTTTTAACTCTCCTGTTAGCTCTGTCTAGTTTTGCCCATCTCTGTTTCACCAAAGCTTTTACTGTGAGAAGGATCAAATAATTGATATTTGATAATAATTATATATATAAATAATTGCAGGGTTAAAGCAGATCCTTGAACGCACAGCATTTACTGGCTTTGTAATTAAGCCATGTATCCCTGTGAGAATGGGCAGTCTGGGAATTTGCCAGGATTTACAGGGGGATTTAATAGCCTACTATAAGTTTCCAGACCTATTACATTCCTTAAGAAGTTTTAAAGACACTACTGATTTTGGCAGGAAACTAGGAGCTAGGATGTCTCTAAATATGCATAGGACTGAGGGATGAGAAGTAGAAAATTATTTATTTTGTAAAGAACAAGGAAGAGTTTCAAATATTTTATAATTGGAAATGCAGAAATAGATGTTCAACATTATCTTGGTAACACGTGACTGGCTTAGAGCGTATGATGTGTGTTTTTTCTGAGAATTTATATTTACATATTTGATAAGACATGAATATTAAAACACACATTAACCAGGCTCTGTGTAAGCATTGTACTGTAGATATATGTGACTACTGATGCTTTCTGATCTTGGAATATGTAATTGCATTTTAAAAAATGATGAAGTCTTTGCTTTCCTCAATCCTACCTGTTTGCCATTTATAAGGTTTTGTGGCATCACATTTTCTGTGTGTTTTGGGCAGATCAATGTCTGTTAAATGCCAGGTGATTTTATTGTGAAGTCCTGGTTTATTTTTTACTCATAACTGAGACAAGCACAAACTTCTGTTGTTGTTTTCTTTCCAGACAGGAAGGGAAAATTACATCCAGCCTAAAAATACCTTCCTCCCTTTATCCCATGTCTTGGTGATTTGAGCTTAGGCAGGGTGGAGGATAAGAAAAGGCAGAAAACAACTGGGCAGTTTTCTCATAGTAGCACAAAATTGCTGGGGTTTCTTCCAGGTTAAAGAAACCCAAACCATAATTAACTTTCTTCTCTCTGTTCAAGAATTACCCAGCAAAAAAGACCACAGCAATAAAATCTACTCTGCTCACCTGTGCAGCAAAGGGAGTGTAGAACTTTCTGGAAATTTGACTTGTCCGAGTCTGGTTTTGCATCAGCAGTGGGTTTGACTTGTGAAACTTGGCTCTAAGTTCAAATTCAGATCTTCTTGTAAGTGTCGTGTATCAGGATCTCTCAGTGGTTTGGGTCCATACCCATATCTCCTGACTGCAGCAATCCAAGGGCATTTGTTTATGTCAAATTGATTTGCTCCTGTGAAAAGTTTTGAACTTACAGTGAGTTTAAGTCATGTTTAAATACAAGACTATAAATTCAGCTGTTTCTGTACCTATTCCAGCATAACTTCACTGATGGCATCCTGAGCACGAAAAACATGTACTTCTAAAAATGCTGACCTTGGGAGGAGTGGGATAAAAGACAAGTACTGGAGTCTTCCTTGGGGTTAGTACTTTGGGTTTTATCTCTGTCAAGAGCTACAGTGAACTTTTATTGCTGTTCTTACACAACCTCAGAGTAGCTCTGTCACCTGTGGGTAGAGTAATTCCATGAATGTACTTGGCATGACATTGGATTTATGCCCGTGCTCTCCAGCTCGAAGCAGAGTTTATGTTTGTGTGAGTGACAGCAGCAGCAGGAACCCACAGGTCAGTGTGTCACACTGTGAGCTCTTAAAATACAATCAAAACTATCAGTCTGAAAAGCCTCTGGAAAACAAATTTGCAGTTCAAACATCAAGCACAAAGTGTCCCTTCTTCCTTCTTCAGTGAATTAGCTTTTGAAAAGGCCAAGAGCTGCTGCAGAGATAACAAGGGCTGAAGAATTCAGAGCAGGTGGTACCGACTGTGCAAGCCCAGCTTGCAGCCAGAAGGATCCAGCCCCAGCTGTGGAGCAGCCCCAGGATCCGCAGCGGCTCCCGCAGGAGCTCAGCGTGGTCTGGCTGAAGCTCTGGGGCCGCCCCCACGAATGGGGGTTTTCTCTTTCCCTCAGAGAAACCCCCAGGGAACGCCACGGTAAAATTGTACAAGATGGCCAGGAAGAAACAGCTGAACTGGTTTAGGTATCTGCTTCATCACTAATGGGGGAGATCAGAGTGGACACTGGGTCTGCATTTGCCAAGCAGAAGTCCGGTGGAAGAGCAAATTCTGATGTTTATTTTTGTAGGGTATAATAGTACTTACCTACGATGTGTGAAGGTCTAAAAAATACACTTGAAAATACACACACTTTGTGTGAAAATTGTGACATGCATTCTTCATTTCTGAGGACTGAAAATGGTAGTATTTATTCCATGAGGATTCTTATGAAATACAGTCATGCATTGATGTAATTTCCACATGTTTTCATAAACTTTTAAGTTTTTCTTGTCTTAGACTACTGTTATAGTTACAGTTTGGCCTTCACTCCAGCAAGACTTCCTCTGGAAAATATTCAGAAATGCTCAGAACTAGCAGAATTATTTTCCTTATTTTCATACTTAAAATAATTATTTCTGTTACAGCTGTTCTTGATTTGGGTGAGGGAATGGTGCAAAACATTGGCTATAAAATACTACACACCCCCACAGAGTGCACTGAGCTTGTCTCACTTCAGTTCCCTTTGTCCCGTGTATGTGATTTTACAGCATTGTGAATGCTCCGAAATCCCTCCCTGTAGAAATCCCCCTTTGCCCTTTGGGAATGTCCTATGCATCCTGGCCAGGGCAGCTCCTTTGGGAGCGTGTTCTGGAGGAAGGTAGAGCCCTGCTGGTGGCACTCATGGCTGGGAGACACGTTCATCCTCCTCAGGCACTGCCATTCCCGGGGTTTGTCTGGGCTTTGGTCCCCAAGAGGGTAAAATCCACCTTTCCCGGGGTGCAGGGCAGTGCCTACGAACCCATCAGCCCAGGCTGTGCCTCGTGGTGAGGTGAGAGAGAGCCAGGAGCAATTTGCACATCTGTACCTCCAGCTCCCCCTGCTCTCCTGAGTTCCCAGGGCAGTGGGAGTACCTGGTGTACCTGCACCGAGGGAGCCCCGGCCTGTGCCCTTTTTTTTACATTCCAATTTAGCATCACCTGATTTCCTACATTTTGAGATTTCAGCTCTTTCCATTTACAGTTTACAATTTGTTCATAGAGAGGCTTTTTTGACCTTATATTTTATTGAAGCTTTTCTTGACAGTTTTAGGTAAATACTGTCTTTGCTTGTGCAGCCTTTACAGCCATTCTTTAGCTTTGGGCACAGTTCACACTGTGTGATGCGTGACACTATTCCTCCTTTTTCACTGACTGGCTGGTCTCATGTTTATGAGTTCTATTTGTTTCACCTGAGACAAAAATCCTCTGCCATTAGCATATATTATCACCCTGATTGTTAGTTTTTGTTTACAGATAGGAGCTTGCTCTTACTATGTAAATAATGTTCTGCTCTGATGGCTGAGCCAAAACAAATTTCACAAGTGTTTATAAATATTTATTCCTACATCTTCCCAGGTCTTGTGTACCCTGTCCTCTGAAACACTCCTGGAACACCCTGCTGTATCTTGGATTACTTAATGGTAGATATCCTGGATAATCTTCTTAGTTGATATGGGGTGGTAGCAATAAAGAAAAGGTATTTTACCTTTTATCTCACAGGTGGCTTTTTTATACTGTATCTGATGCAGATATTGGTTTCTTAAGAAGCCTTTAATGTTGGGCTGATCAATGAAAATTTGCTGTATCTTTCATAAGATGACTGGGCAGAATGAGATTAAAGTGGAAAGTGTGTGTGAGACAAGACTGAAATGTGGTTGCTGGGGTTTTTTTCTGATGAGCTTGTACTCCCTGGAAAACCCTTTCTAGTGTCAGACAAGCACTGAAACACTCCATAATCACAGTGACTTGGCTTCGTTCTGGCCAGTAACAAAATCTTTGCTGATGCAATTGTCTTGATGGCACTTATGAGGAGATTAAAGGATGAGATTTCTCAGATGATTTTGCTAAGAGTGATTAAAACAAAATAGTTTTTCTTTATCTTTATATATGATTTAGTGAAGATTAGAGGAAATAATCCAAATATTTGGAGGATTTAAAAATTAACCATTCTTCTTGCAGCATTTTAGGAGATTAGAAATTTGAATCTATGAAGATGTTCACAGCTTTGTTAAAATGCATTCAGAGTTCCCAGCTTTAGTTATTATAAAGATACTGACAAGTGATACTTTATTTTTAATCTTCTCATCTTGTGGTAGAGAAATACAATAAGATTTTCCAGCACAACAATAATTAGGTTTTTTTCTGTATCAGCCTTAATAAAAGAAGATGCACCTGAAGTTCTTATGTTTGAGTTGAGATACACAGAAAGCTTCGAGCACAATGAAGAGGGAGTACAGATCCAGGCTAATGTGACATTTCTGTACAGGTGGTAGGGCTTAGGAGCAGGGGTCAGTCAGTGGTGGTTTTCCTTTTTTCTGAGCTCAAACTCAGAAGATACAGAAATTTCTGAAAACTGTAAAGTTCTGAAGAAGTTTTCTTCTGAAGTTCTAACATTTACCTGGCTGGACCATTTGCTAAATTTGAAGGGATTGGGTGCCAGGGGATTGAATAAAGAAGCACCTGAGGAAGTGACACCACTTCCTTTCCATGCCCCAGTTTTGCTAGAAGAAAGTTAATGGATGTGTTTATTACAGCTCAAACCCCCCAGAAAGTGTCAGTCACAACGCCTGCTTTGGTTACAGCTGGAGCTGCCTCTGCCTTTGGTTAAGCTCTGACCTGCTCTGTGCCTGTGTCTCTGCTTCCATGGCAAATTGGTGAACACCTTCCTGTGAAATCACAGTATTTCTGGGATAGTCAGACAATTTCTGGGAGTAACTTAAAAATCCAGTGTGAGGCTCCTGGCACATCCCCTTTTCAGCTCTAACAGCCTTCAGGGTGACAAGGGAGGTAAAGGATGGGAGCAGAGGGAGCTTAGACACTTTTGGAAACAGAGTCACAGTTATCCCTTGCTTCGAAACGCTGGTCTTTCCCTCTTACCAGAAAAGCCTTTCCCCACTGTAACCCTTGTGGAACTGGGAAGGACACTGACAGCAAATAGGGGCCAAGCTGAGGCCCCAGACACTGGGGATGGGGCAGATGGGAAGAGATACCCTTGGGGTCCCTGGAGGCTGAGCACCGAGAAATACTGAAAAATTGTTAATGGTAGGTTTCACCGTACTGGCCTCCTGTTCAGCCTGATGTGCCTGAAACCCATCTGAGTCTCTCTGCCTGTGTTTCTGCCATGCTCTGTGTTGGTCCCAGATGTTCTTACTTGGGCTCTTTGCTGGTTTACAGTGAGCAGAAGCAGGACAAGAATGTTTGAAATGTTACAGCAGTTCCTAACACAGCACATATTTCCACCATTTGTTTCCAGGTGGTATTTAAGATGATGTAATTTAACATGTTAGAATTATCCTCTGCTGAAACAAAGATTAACAATTCTGGATGTTGTATTTTCTAAAGAAGAGTGCTCTGTGGTTACCTACCAAGGTATGTTCAGTGAGCATTTTTCACTTTTCTACAGCTGCAGCCATTTATAGCACAGGTCCCACCTGCTTTCCATTAGAACTTGAATTCCTGAATTATTTACATGCTTTTGAAAAAAATCTAGTCTGTCATATAAATTCTTTCCTCCCCTTAACTGCCCCAGAATAATGGGTTTTATGAGGGCCTGGTTCTGTATCAGTCAGCTGCTGTTCTTACCAGGAATTTTTATTTAGTTTATTCTACTTCCCATGTGAGCTGCAGAAATGAAATCTCATAACTCCATGGGAGCTGACCATATGTGAGGGAACAGTGACACGTCATTGTCTGAATGTAAATGGAAGAGATTTGAAATTGTCTGAGAACAATGCCTGGGATTAAATGGATGCTCTGGAACATGGAGCACTGCCACAGTAATACAACTGTCAGCTAAAGGACATCCCTGGGTGGTAACATTCCAGGGCACTTCACAGAAGAGGGGACATGAAGTGCCCCAGGCCCCTTAATGGCTTCAAAGTATGTCCAAACTGTGAGAACTTGATCTCTAAATAAAATTCTAATAAATGTAATAAATGTTTAAGTAGGAAGGGTGGTTTGGAACAGGAGGTGTCATGGAGCTCCCCAGCTAAAAGAAGTCTAAGGAGTCAAGCAATACAAACTGATGAGTTCACTCCTATGTATTTGAAGTCCTCATCATAGAGGGAAAGGTGAGAAACTGAAGAAGCTGTTAGTCTCCTGGAGTTTCAAGCACAGTTCGTGGTGTCCTCTGCAGTAATTTTTGGAAGATTTAGGGTGGAAATAGGCCCAGTAGAATGTGTGATGAGTTGTACCTGTATCTAACTGTCAAGAAGCTGTTCAGGATTTCCTGTATATAAACCTTGAGAGAAAACAAGGTGCAGTCTTGTGTTGCTTGTTTGAGGAATATAAAGAAATATTAAACTTCATACTCTATCCCCATTTCTGTCATTCCTAATGAGCCTACTCTCCCGAATTGAAGGTGCTGTGTATGTAATTTGAATGTATCTTATTATAATAGAATCTTCTCCTTACTCTTCTGAGGTGTAACAACTGTAATTTAGATTTCATATTTCCATCTGAAGTCAATTGTTATTCCTTCTAGTTCAGAGAAGCTGCCAGTGGTGCCTAATGAAGAGAACTCAAGGTAAATCATGATTCTTGTCAGTTAACTTAAATTTTGTGCTGGTGTTCAGAAGAGATCCGTCTCATCGCATAAACATTATTAGCATAATGGCATTATTTATTTGGGGAAATTATTGTGTATATGTAATAAGCTTTATGAAGTGAAGATTTCTTCTGGCCAGACCCCACAGTGCTCTGCTTTGCTCTTACTATTTTAAAATTGTGTACTTTTGGCAGCTGTTTAAATACATGTTCCCAACATAAAAATTTTCCATACACACTTTTCCCCAGAATGACAGGGATTGGGCATAAAAAGTGTTATTTTAGTACACAGCGGGGGAAGGAAAGAAATACTGACTATGTTATATAGAGGTTAAGCAAAAACCTGGTGCAGTACAATGGGCACAGAGAACAATTCCAATCATCATAGCCAGCACTGCCACCATCCATGGAGCCCAGAGCCCTCTGGAAAGGAGCAGGGCTGTGTTTGCTCTTATGATAACACAGAGAATAAAAGCTGTCCTATCTTAAGATAACACAGAGAACAAAAGCTGTCAGGCATCCCAAGTACCTGATCTTTCAGGCAGGAGACAGGATTCTTAAGGGCAAACTGCTCTGAGAATTCCTGGGTAGTGGACTGTGCCAGGTAAGTAAAATGCCGGTGTAAAGTGAAGGTGGGATCAGCCTACAGGTTCTGTGGGAAGGATGTGTAAACTCAGCTCCTGAGGAGAACCAAGAAAACCCTGAAGAGATGGAAAAAAACCCAGAAGAGAAATAGCTGAGTCATCCAGATTTCCAAAATACAGCTGGAACTGTACCCTCTGCTGTGTGTGTATCCTGAGCCAAGCTCCAGTTACTTCTCTGGAGTCAGATTCAGGATCAGTGGAAGGTGCATGTGCTTTCATTGAAGTTGACAGACTCACATTCTTTCCCACACAGCTGACCTTAATCCAGCCACTCAAGTGATTGTAGATGGTTTGTGGAGTTGGTAGCTGTCATAAATCAGATTAAGAGCCCTGGGCTTGCTCATACAAATTTGGTTTATGGCAGTGATGAAATGGCTCTACAGTGCCTTTGTAAGAGAATCTTTTTAGGGCTAATCTAAGGCAGCTGCATTCCTTGTTGGAGTTATTTGCTGATTTCACATACTGTAGGAACAGTGATTGAGTGGAGTAGCTCTTACCAACTCTCAGTTGTACCTGTTTATGTGCTGTGGCTTCTTGCTGTGAGTGCCCCTGTGGCTGTGGCACAGCTGGCAGGTACTACACATCTGTGTGTCACCGTGCCATGGCCAGTGGCCACTGCCCAGGGCACTAGGGCTATTGAAAGAGCTGTTCTTGCATCAGCTTCATCCCCTGGCTCTGCATGTTCCATGTTTGGTGTCAGTGCTGTGGTACAGCTTGTCTGGCTTTCAAGAGCTGAAGGACAGGGTGACCTGCAGCCATCCCAGCAGTTTTGCAGGAAAGAGAAGCTCAAGGTCTAGACTCCCTGATGAGCTCTGTCTCCATTGCCATAACTAAGAGAATATTTTGGTGTGTAAGAGCTTGAGAAGGCACTGCTGAACTTTTGTATGCAGGGTTTCTGGCATCATGAGTAAGCTGGTAACTACACCTGGTTGCTCTGTGGGCACAGGGCGCAGCTCTGCAATCTGAAAAGTCTCTTAATAGTTTCTCAGCCCATAAGATTACTTCAACCTAAACAAACAGAGCAAGTCAGATGAAGTCGTTCTTCTTAAAATACACATATTATGTTATCTGTAATAATAATTAAATAAATAAATAAAATACACCACTTCAAATGGAACCAAGGGGAAAATCTCATTAGTCAGATAAAAGGAAGCAAGTCAGAACTGACATTAAAAATACAAAAGAAAAAGCAGAACTGAGTAAAGAGTCTGATTACCCTCCAAACATTCTGCAGGACATTTGCTAATGCAGAATTGCCCAACCCTGAGCTCAAGGGCTGCTGTTGTTACTCACTTACTCTTGGTGTGCAGGGTGTGAAGACACCAAAATGCAGTGTTGGAGCCGACTTTCCAGGGAGCTTTCACTGGATGCCTTGTTGGGGTTGGTGTCTGACAGCAGAAACACAAATCACAAACTATGATTCTTTTGCACTTGTGTCTGAATAAATGCAGGTGTTTGGCAGCAGGAGCACCACAATCCGCAGCGTCCCAACAGAGCAGCTTTTGTTGAGCAATAAGGAAACCTTATTCCCTCCCTGTGCAGCAGAGAGCAGCTGCAGCTGGTGCCAGATCGCTGCTGCCCAGGGACCTCAGGGACACAGGGACAAACTCTTGGCCCTCCCTGTGGTGCCCCGGCACCTCTGCCCTGTGCTCAGGCAGCCTTTAATCCCCCCAGCTGTTCCCAGTGTTGGTCGGTGCTAGCAGACAAAGGTGGCTCCTGTGTGGGCTGTGGATCCCCAGTTTACTGCCAACACTGGGCTGTGCCCTGCAGTGGGTGAGTGAGGCTGAGCTCTGTCTCAGGGAAAGCACGGCCATCCCCCGCGGCTGCTCCAGCCCCATCCCAAAAGCAGGGCTTGGCAGGCACTTTCATGAACTGACAGAGGAAGGCAGAGGCCCAGAAAGTGGTGCTGATATGTGGAGTGTGTTTCAGCAGGAGAGAGACATTCTGCTCCCAAGCTTTTAAGATGTTGTGGAGAAGGAAAACACACAACTGACTTCTCAGCTTCCAGCCATGTGCACCAGTTATGGCAGTGCTGGGGCATAAATGCCAGATCTAAAATTGAGAGCAGGAACAACCCTGGAATTGTACCTGCACAGGCTGATACAATCACTGTATTTGATCTGACAGGGAAGAACTTCATGCAGATGCTAAAATAAAACTGACTCTTTCAAAGCTCCAAGAAAACGTCCCTTGGAAGAGTCAGTGCAGCTGGAAAGCCCTGCATCCCAAGGCCTCCCAGGCTGGCTAGCTGTGGAATGGCTCCAGTCTCACTGCTGGGTCACAAAGAACTGTTGCTATTAGGAATAGGGTCCAGCTGAGAGTAAAGCTGCTCCCTCCCAGTCCTGGGGGCTGTGCTCCGTGGGGCACTGGTAGGATTAAACACCTTGGCAGTGCAAACTTAATGTCCATGCTAGCTGGAAAACTCTTCCCAGTTTTCTTTGACAGTTCATCCTTTAGCTGCCATCTGGTTGCTGGTATCAAAAGAAAACATGTTTTCCATCAGGAATAACATTTTTTTTCCCTGTAATGAACCACAGTATATTTGTTATATGGTTCTGATTAATTGAGTGAGATGTAAGACCTGTAGGATTCTTGGTTCTTTTTCTTTCTTCTGGTATTCAGTATTTGTATAAGAATGGCCACTTGCCAGTTTAGCTGGTTGTACAAGAGTGGGGAACAGTTTGCATTTGGAGTTGGTATTAATCATGAATTTGCTGTTCATGGAAAGCTCATTGGTGTGGCTGCTAAAATCTACAATACCATGCACAGTCTCTTATACCCGGTACCCACCTTGGCCTGGCAGGCCTGCATGTACTGAGTCAGAAATGGAGGAGTTCCATCAGGATTCAGGAATGGGCCTTTGACGGAGAGAATTGTTTAAATTGTGTCAGAATTGATTTGGGAAGACTGCAGGGTAATTTCTGAATTTATTCTCAGATTGCAAAATCTAAATTCTTCAGAGAGTTCCACAGGTGATGCCAGGTTATGCTGCTCTCTCTTCCCACTGCCAGTGGGATCGCCAGTGGCTCCAGGAGGGCTTTTCATAATCAGGAACTGGTGATCTTACCACCTAAGGCTGAGGGGAATGTTCCCTTCCCTCCCTCTCTCCTCTCCTCCCATGCTCTCTGACTCCAAGGACTTCGTTAATTCTCCTTAGCTCCCCTGTGTTCTCCTTTGGCCTCCTCCAGTGCTGCTTTTCCTTGTGCTTTGCTCTCCCTTTTTCTCCATTTCCATGTCCTGAGCAAGCTCCCATCCCTGCTGCTGTTCCTGTTTATACAAGCTGCTTCACGTGAAGGAAATTAAGGTGTTGTTTAGCCAAACTGTCTCACTGCACATTTTAATTCTCTGGATTTATGATAGAGCAGCTGTGGCTGAATCCCATTTGAAAAGCTTTTGGGACTTTTTCCTATAAGTGTGAAATGATATAAAACCTTGGAAGGGGAGAAAGATTTTATCTAAAGCAAAAACAGCAAAATCTGTTTATGTTCCGGCTGTTTGCAATACAAGACTGGTCCATTCTTTCACCAGGGAACTTGCACCTATACATAATTTTAAGTCCAGTTGGCATCTGGATTGGGGTCTCCCTAAAGAGTCCCCACAGTGCTGTTGTTCACCAGAAATTATACCTGATTATTTTAGAATTGAGGGGGAAATGAGGCACCATGTGCAGCTTAGCCAACATGCCAAGCAGGGCTGAGTGGGAGTGAACACAGATTGCTCACATGTACAAAGGCAATCACAGTCTGATCAAACCAGTCAGTGCTGAATTCTGCCCTCAAAGGAAAAGGAAAAGAAGGAGATTCCCTGTAGGATTCCAGGAATGACAGTGCAGGGGGATTTGCTGTAGAGGAGGGTTTAGGTTTGTGCAGTCTTCCTTTGCCCAGGGAAGCATCCTGGTGGCATCCAAAGGAACTCAGGTTACAAACTCAGAGACCTGATAGGGCATTTCTTTATTATCTTCCTGTACCAGCTACAAAATCCATGTGATGTTGTCCTCTTAGGTGACAACAGACAATTTATCACTGAGGAGGATCTCAGTTTGAGTTTTCATTCTAGACTGCACTCCTCTGCTTGTCACTGTGGGGATTGAAAGTGCAGGAACTGAAATGGTGTCACTGATCTTTATCCCTGCCCTGCAGGGATACTCTGTCCAAGCTGAGTAAAAAAATGTGCTTTTCCTTTCCTCTTTCTTTCCACCCTACAGTGGAATTAGGGGAAGAAAAGGACTGTGTACAAATTAAGTGTAAAGATAGCGTAAAAATGAAACAAATTTCCATGGCTTCTTCAATGTGATTTTACAGAAAATGCAGTAATATTTTCCCAGTGGATTTGCATCTGATGTATTCTTTCTACATAATGAAATGTTAAGAAAAGCCAGAAGCTTTAAATAATAAAAGAGGAAGACATTCCTACTGGGGCTGAGCAGAGCAGTCCCAATTTAGCTAATGTAACTGTACATTCACTCTGGACCTTTGTCAACACACATTAAAAATACCTCATCAGTTTAACCCATTTCCTTCTCTAGGAGAATCCTGGGAGATCATTGCTGCTGAGTGAATGAGGAGCCACATCCAGGCTGGGAAAGGAACCTCTGAATGTTTAATTTCCCTGTTGCATAATGCCCGGTGTGACTTGGGCTGTCTCAACACATCTCTGACCAGGCAGTGGCACCTTGGCAGTGAAATGGGGGTCCTCTGCTATTGCCAAGAGAATTAATCCTGATTTGCATAATACATCCAACTTCCACCATATAGAATTGTGGCTGATGAAGCTGATGCACTTGATGTATGCCTGAACAAAGAAAAAATTAAAATTGAGTATTTTTTATCCTGCGGTAAGAGACTGTATTTACACTATTTTCTATCACTGCAGTGGGATATTTTAAGAGAATAACTTGTTTTGATGTGCATTAGTTATCTCATATATTCATTACTATGAAGAATGGATTTTGATGAAATAGTATTTTCATTTTTATAAATCAGGCATTGTAGCAGTGATCCTGTAATGCTTCACTGTCCCATCTACTTTTCAATAACTAAAATTCTTAATTTAGACTTGTTTGCATTGGGCTAAAATTAAGTTTGATTCCTTTGGTACCTTTATTTTACACTTGACAGGGTCCAGTAACATGAATGGATTGCGTCAGATGTAAACAAGTGGAGGCAGAAGTCCTTGTAGGGGTGAGGCTGGAGCAGAGGAAAAGAGATGGCTTTGTGGAAGTCCCCAGAGCTGCAGCTGATGGAAAGGCTGTGATTAAGTTGAGGCACTGCTATTGTGCCATGACTGACAGCCCCAGCCTGCACAGGGTATGTAGGAAGGATTTATTCCCACTCTGTGCCCAAGGTGAAGGAGAAGCCTGTTCCTTGTGCCAGGAGCTTGCCCAGGTGTTGGGGTGTTCTTTAGGGGCCCAATATGTCCCAGCATAGGGCACAGCCCAGGGGTGCCAGAGATGGGGGCTTTGCAAGGGCACCCTCTGGAAAACCCAGCAGCCTTCACCTGGCTCAAGGAAAAACCTAGGCACAGTAAACAGAGGAAATTCCTCGGGATGCCTGGAATAATTGTGTGTGGGGAGGTTCAGAGGCTTCCCACGAGGAGCCAGCTGAGCCTGTAACTCTTCCCAGGAGTCAGCTCAAGTCTTCTCCTGGGATGTGTCAGCTGCCCCACACTAAATCCTTGGATTGAGGCTCTGGATGAGGAGTTTTCTTGGTTTTCCCTTCCCTGTGCATCTGTATTTGATCCAGGTACCTGTGCCGGGCTTCAGGAAACGTGGGTGTCCCTGAGCTGGCATAGGTGTTGGTGACAGCAGGATTGGGCTGGACGTTGTGTGGCCTCTGCACTCCTTACCCACTTTCTGAAGGGAGATTGGGATGGAACCACTAAACCAATTCTGTACACAACAGTGCACTTCAAAATCAGAGATGTGCTCCCAAAACTGGAAAGGTGAAGTGTGCTCCTTTTCAGCTGCATACTTGCTTAGGGAGGTACTGTACTCTCACTGAAAATAATCATAAAACGCTGGGGAGACTTTTAACTTCAGGCCATTTCTTTTAAAAGAATTAGAAGCAGTGTGATTTCTGTGAATTTTAGGGGAAGTTATGATGCAAATGTGGGATTGACTCCTGAATTTGATGGATTGTCACACAAGGATCAAATCAAGCTGAAAGAAATTGAAGTTGTAGTTGTCATGTGGAGTATGACAGCTGTAACTGTAGAGAGGGATGATCCAAATGGCTTGCCTTCAAACCCCTTCATTTTCCTGCTTACTTGAATCTGTTTGGACAGTCTCAGGTCATCTGCTCTGTTACCTGCCACAATTACCTGTCATGGAGAATCTAGAGTCAATTTTACAGAGAGAGCAGCATTCCCAAAATACCGTGGTGTTGTTCCTGTGTATGTGGAAGAATCTCCGGAAAAAAGAGATCTTTTGTTCTCTAGGCATGTCTTTATGAAATGATTGAGCTTGCTCACTTACAGGATTTAAATGATGTCTGTTTATGCAGCATTTGTATCAGAAAGCATTTACACACAGAATGTCCCCAGGTAGGATTGGCACAAATGCCTTTTTGTGCCGGACTCTGTTGTTTAGTCCCTTTCCTTTGAATGCTGTATCCCTGGATCTCTGACATTCCATGTCTGAGGGCCAGTGTGCAGCCAGGCTCAGTGTGGAGGGGAACATGCAGAATGCACCTGACATCCCTGGGAGATCAGCATTGCAGGGATGCAGTCTCTGTCACCGAGCACGTACTTGAAACAGTTCAGTAGATTTGAGTACTGAGATGTCTTGGAACTACCTTTGGATGCTGCTTTCTTCCAGTATCATTCCATCCTTGTGAAGGGGGTGGCTGAAGAGGGCAGGAGGATGAAAGAGCAAGGAGGGCTTTTGCAGGAACAATGTTCATACATTTAGTGGCAGAAGAGATTTTCACAGAATGTCCAAAGGCACATTTCTGCCTGATTTTCACGTTATTAGTGAAGCTAACATGATAATTTAAATTTCATTTTTATTAATGGTTATAAGGAATGGACCAGATTCCTGTTATTGGGGTATTTTTATACCTCCCCAAATGGAGCCCTAAGTGGGTGTAAATTACCTCTGTAATTCACAGGTGTAAGTATCTGCATCCCATTATCAGAAATATTTAAAAGAAGAGTTGGTGGAAAAGCACTTGCCTAAGCAGGGCTCACTGCAAATTAATTATTCCCAAACTTCTACTTTTTCTTTTTTTTTTCTTCTCCCTCCTTCTAGCGGAGAAAATCTGATACTTAAGAAAGGTTGATTTCCCAGCCCTGGAGACTTGAACTGTGCTTACACCTGAACAGCCGTGGTGAGTGTTTCCCTCCCAGTTCAGTCCACGTGGGTCAGCTGGAACTGTGAGTCTGGGTGGAATCTCTGCTTAGAGCCTCTTAATCTTTCTGAACCTGTACTCAACACTTCCTCAAACAAGTTAAGATCAAAATGAGCAGGAATTGCCTTTTGTAATGTGTGTGAAGCCTTGAGCAGCCTGTGCTGTGACACCCGGGGTCTGTGAGCACCCAGGGATGCTGTGCCTGTGCCAGGGGCCACCCTGGCAGCCTCGGCCTGGCAGCTCTGCCTGCTCTGCCCAGGGACAGCCACTTCTGGCACCCTGCCACCAGCTGGAACTCAAAGTCAGAAACTCACAAGAGAGAAGGGCTTGGAGCAGACAAGTAGGGAGGTCTTACGTGTTCCCAGAAAGTCCTGAAAGCTCTCAGGGATTGCCTTTTTACAGCAATTTGCTGAAAACTGAGAAATACTTAACAAGAATGTGAACCACTGATGCTTTACAGAGAATTCAGAGAAATTCACTGGGTGGTGATTACTGCAAATGAGGAGGGATTATCTATTACCTCAGAGTTTGGGTGAACTTTACTTAGTACAGAATGCACAGCTTAAAAAAGTTCTAGGAGATGCTTTCCATATATACACTAACCTTGATCCAATACGAACATTTCATATGTTTGACATTTAAATTAGACTTAATTTAATACCACAGCTTAGAATATAATTTGAGATCAAAGAGGCAGAGTTTTTGAATCCTTTATCATCCTTTTAAATCTCTTCAAGCCCTTTTCAGTGTTTTAGCATTCTTTTAGGACTAGGCTGAAGCACATGCAGAAATTTCCAAGGTTTTATCAGAAATGATTGCATGTTTCCATAATGAAATGTAGAGAAGGTAACACAGTGACCTAAAAGTAGGTGAGATTCCCTGTTAAAAATAGTAAACACACTGAGTCATTAAGGCCTACATGAGCTCATCACAGGGAGATTAGACAAGAAAAATGCTGACTGAATTCCAGTGGCAGGTACTCCAGCTCTCCAGAGGGCAGGGGTATTTCAAAGAGAGGGTTCTTTCTTCCTTATGAAGGCCTTTGTCTGTGTTGCTGTTTCTGCTGAGTCCTTTCCATGCAGAATAAACTATGACGTGCTGTGGAACAAACAAAAAGTGCACAGAAAAGTGGATTGTTGTTGCGTTGTGGAGTGGATAGTGGATGCTGTCACCCCCCCAAAAGCGTCTCCTCTCAGGAAGCCACTCGGGTGGGCACACAGACAGTCACTCTCCTCCTCTCACACACACCACGCATAGCTCAGGGAACAGAAGGCAGGAAGGGTCTCCTGTGTAGAGTTCCGGTGCAGTTTATTGCTCCACACGCCCAAGGGACCAGTGACAGAAAGACCAAGAATTATTGTAGTGCTCAGGCTTAAGTATGGGGGTCATAGGCCAGTAGCCTGCGGGCACAGAAGTGGTTCAAGTGTCAGGCAAAGGACACTGACCCATTGGGAGCCTGAGAGTGGATGGTCAAAGTATTACAACAAATGAGAAAACAGGGAAAGAAAAGATCTCTAGAACTAAGGACAGATATTAACAGTTAGAGGTGGGCAAAGCCCAGGCCAATGGAAAGAATAAAACTGAAGTAAATTAACATACTGCTGCAGAGCACCATGGGGGGAACCCTTTCTCTCACTGTAAGTGAAAAAGCATTCTTCCTGGTAGATTCTTCCAGAACACTGCCCTGGGAGTTCTGCCTGTAGGCTCAAGGGCCTCTACAGATTTTAGAGGAGCCTCTTCTAATATCCAGGCTTATTTCAGTTCTTGTTCATACTTGATTTTGCCACAAAACACCCTCTGTTCTGCATTCCCAAGAGAAGGGAAGAGCTTCTGGCAGTTGTGCTTTGGAAGATACGAGAGGGCTCAGAGGTATCTCTGGGACACGTAGATTTGGATGTACATCCATCCCCTGGGCACTCGGACCTGCCATGAGAAGCTGCTTGCCCTGGTCAGAGCCCTTGGGGATGGGGAGAGAAGACAGATCCTTCAGGACATTGTTCTCCTGAAACAAGGGGGAGTGCATTTAAAACAAACACTTTTTTATGTGACTGAACTCCTCTAAGTGCCTCCAGAACTTGCACAATACAGGCATCTCTGACTTGGCTGAGAGCATTTTTTAAGAATCGACTTCACAAATTGGTTTTGTTTTACTCTTGCTGTGGAGGATCAGTAGGAATGCCACAAAACAAAAGGAACACTCCTCCAGCCACACTCTGCTCTCCCAGCCCTGCAAACCCACTCAGGCCAATTCACAAGCAACAGCACAACTGGGATAAAATGTTTTAACTCCAGAGATGCCTGAAGAATTGCTCTGTGGGCAGGGTTAGGGAGGCAGAAAGTGGTTCACTGATGAGAGTAGAGGTCAGTGCTCCACTTCAGGTGCTGCAGTTCACAGCACACCTGAAGGAGCAGGGTCCCAGCAGTGTCACCCCATCCCACAGCCATGGGTACAGCCAGCCTGACTCTGCTTCAGAAACAAGGCAAGACAAAACATCATGGGACCATTACTCAACAGAACCTGCAATGCAATGAAACGTGTCACAATAGGTGTGTTGTAGTATCACCTCTAACACACAGGATGGGAACTCAGCCTTTCCTCTGGATTCTCAGGGGTGAGCTGGAACCTCAGTTAATGATCTCCTTACCTGTGGATGCAGAAAACAGGTTGAGTGTTGCATTTTCACTGATAAAGTAACTGAAAGGGAAGGTACAGGCACTGTATTTTCCAGTTACTCATCCTTCCTATAAGAACATGAAAAAAAAAGGCTTTGATTAAGCTCTTCAGCATCTATGTGTAGTCCTTAATCTTCCCTTTCCATTCTTAGGGATTTTCCTTTACCTAACTTTGCATAATGAGGCTCTGAGGAAATAGATCATTTGTTCACCCTATACCAATCTTGCATAAGTTTAATTTTTGTTACTTTGAATATTCAGGTACAGAAAGCTTGGGGTAAAGTTCAGTGACTGCCTGAATGCCATCAAGGTATAAGTGAAGATACTGAGTGTACAGGATTGCGCAAAGCCCACATGGTGGTGGCAAAACACCTCAGGTGACCCACTGGAGAACAGCTGGATCCAGGTTCAGAAAGAGGTGTACAAGTTATTTCTTGTGCCACTCAATCACAGGTTTGGAGATCACAGAAGTATCTCAGAGGGCAAACAACCTACACCCTTGAAGTGGTGTAGTGCTTTAGTAAAACAGCAGCAGCAGTCCTGCTGAATTCCAGTTGTGTGTGTTGAGCTGCGTGTCTGTGTCTTTGCTGGGACCCCCTCCTGCCTGGTGTCACTGGGGAAAGGCCACTCTTTCCCTGCCACGCGGGGGCAGAGGGGTTGGGTTTAGGGAGGGTTCTGGCCTACGAGAGGGAAGGCAGAAATCTGATCCAAGGGTGTGAGCTACAGAAAATGAGAATTAGGAAGGTGTCACTGTAGATGCGTGGCAGTAAATAAGTGGCTGATTCCTTTCTGTTTTGTGTCCCCTGGCACCGGGCACAGCACTGCCCTGGGACTCTGGGGATACTTCGGCTCATTGCCGGACTAACCCGACCAGGAAAGACACGAGAGAGAGAAAATCCCCCGGCTTCTACCTGCCTGGAGCCTCTTTGGGGTAAAAGACACAAGGCTGTCCTTGGCCCGACTCAGCCGGCCCCTGGCACCTGCAGGCTGGGCCAGGATGTCCCGGTGTCCCTGCCGTGTTTGCCGGGGCTCGCAGGGTGTAAATGGGGGCATAAATGCGAGTGTAAATAGCGGTGTAAATGAGGATCTAAATGCGGGTGTAAAGGCGGAATAACTGCGTGGCTGCAGCTCCCTCTGCTGCAGGAAACATTCCCCGCTCCCAGCCCTGGCGAAGAACAGCAGCTCCTCACCGGCCCGTGAGTCCCCGAGTCCCTGCGGTCAGTGCCCGGGGCCTCTCACTGCTCCCCAGCACAGCCTGCAGAGCTGGTGGACTTGGAGAAATCACCTCAAATGGAATTTTAACTTTATTAACATTAGGACAAAAATCTTTAATGCTTTTAGTACTATTTCCCCCCAGTTCCCTGGTGGTTTTAGCACCTCACACTGCAAAAGTGACCGGGGCAGTTCTGCTCGTTTCTCTCTCAGTGTGTTGCTTGGGTTAAAATTGCCTGAAATTATCATTCCTCATTTTCCACGGAGCCCAAGCCTAGTCTGAACTCTTAGGAAAGCCCCAAAAGCTTTGAGGATTTGGTGCTGAAGGCACTGAGTTTCCATGTACTTCCAGCAAAGCAGCCAGAGGCTGCTGGCTTTGTCCTGTGCTTGCCTTTCCCCCCTCTTTCAAACTCAAAGAGGGGAAATTTGGGTTAAATATTGGGAAGGAATTGTTCCCTGTGAGGGTGCTGAGGCCCCGGTACAGGGTGCCCTGAGAGGCTGTGGCTGCCCCTGGGTCCCTGGCAGTGTCCAAGGCCAGGTTGGACACTGGGGCTTGGAGCAGCCTGGGACAGTGGGAGGTGGCCCTGCCATGGCAGGGGTGGCACTGGATGACGTTTAAGGTCCTTCCAACCCAAACCATGCTGTGATTCTATGACTTTAAAGTCTATAAAGAATCGATATGTGATTAATAATAATAATAATAAAAATGGATGGAGCAGAGACCTTACCTCCAGAATAATTTTATCCTTATGCAAAGAGAAAGAACCTGGTTTATCTTAAAATTCCCTTTAAAGCTGACATTTAGGGGCATTTATTTAACCTCTCTGAGGCTTCAAAAACAATTTTCATAGTCAATTTCACCCTTTATATTTCAAGCTCACATCAATGCACTTGTAAGAAATATGTAGGTTTCTGCTTGAAATTTTTAGTGTTATTGTACCTTTTTTCCTAAATAGCAAATGCTTGTGTTTTTCTGCTCTCAGTCATAGTATGAACTTCATTATTATAAAAAGCATATTCATGACAGGAAATTTTAAAGTTACATGTACAGATGAAAATGATTTTGTGAGAAACACTTGGATGCTTCCAGGTCCCTTCTCTGGGTCCTGTCATGGACACTGGTGGCATATCTGGAAAAAATGGGTGCCTAAAACCCACAGGAGCTGCTCCATCCTTAGTGGAGTTTCTTCAGTTCAAAGCAGATTTTTCACACTGTGTGTATTTATTAGCAGTGCTTAAAGCACCATTAGTCTTTGCTGTGATTACTGCTCCCCTTCTGTGGCATTCCAGCTGCTGATTCACTGCTAAAGAGCAGGAAAATGTGCAGGAAAATCATGATCAAACACCCACTCCGGAAAATACGCAGAGGAAATACTTGAACTGAGCAGACACTGAGAAAGAAGGTATTCCACTTCATACTGTGTCAAAGTGCCATTTTTATTTCATTATATAAAATTAAACATAAGAAGTGTGTGGTAAAACGACTGAAACCACTTGCCATTAGCCATGCTGACAACTGCACTAATTCCAGAGGAAGCACTTAAGTAATTCCATGGACTTTAATAGGCTAGTAATCAAGAGTGATTGAAGCTCGGTCTGGAAGGGACTGTACCTGATTTTTTACTGTAATGAGATCTATACAGCAACAAGAGGAAACATCCCCCTGCTCTGCCAGTCTGGGCAATGTGTGGTTGTGAATTGGTTACTGACTGAGCTGGAGAGGGCAGCCTGGGGCTCTGCTGCCATCACTGCCATCCTTTCTCCATCTTAATCCATCCCCTGTGCTGCTTCTCACTGCTGAGAGATGAGGTTCTGTGCTTTCTCATCAACAGCTCCCACAATTCCAGGAAAAAGCTGCTGTTATCCTTGTCCCTGGATTTGTGTGTGTGGGAATAGCATAGTGCTGGGGCCAGCCAGTTCATCGGAGCAGCTTTTTTAGCTCAATTCCTACTTGTCATTTTTCAGTCATTCCTGCCCTCCAGGCCTTTGGAGTGAAGCTTCTTCATGGAATATCCATATTTTACCATTTCCTCATGAAAATGGATGCGAACCCCATGGTATCCAGTGGTGCTGTGCCCCAACCTTCTTTGTCATTTCTTCACCCCTTTGAAAGGGTGACTGAAGGCAGAACTTGGCTCTTTTAGTGCAGGCATGTGAGCAAAAGCTGTGTTTTTTGTGACTCATATCTATTTATTTTTCTTTGTACATGCAGTTATCTTGCACAGTTCTGGTGCCAGGCTTTCTGCTCAAAGCAGCTGAGCAAGAACAGAGACATTTAGAGTGAATAAGTTGTATCACCAGTATAAATTTACAGGTAATTAAGGGAGATCAAAAAAAACCAAACCAGAAATGCAAGTTGGAAAATGGGTCCCTATTCCATGCCAGGAGTCCTGGCAGTGCATAAGGATACGGACAGATGTTGCAATAACCTGATGCTCATCAGCCACCAAACTGGGACAGGAATCCAAACAAATGGGAAAATGGTTTGTGGTGGTTCTTGTCATACCTGAGCCACTGTCCTGAACGTCCATTCACCTGTGTCCCTTCTCCCTTTGCTGGAAGAGAGAGCTCCACAGTGCCAGAGCCTGGGGACAGGTCATGCACTAATAGCAATTCCACAGGAGTTCAAGGGTGCAATTTCATAATGGAAAATCTTTCTGTATTCCCAATTCCAACTTGCTTTGTCCTTAGTTCTGGGGGGTTTATTTATTATTTCCTAAATAAATTCAGTTAAGTAGTAAGGATTTCCCTATTTTGGAAAATCTCATGGCCTCTTCCAAATTCTGTTATAATTAATTCAAGACTATCTCCAACTGTTTTCTTGAGAGGAAACCTTTCCTTGGCTGCAGGAATGTTGGCCCCACTTCACTGGAATCTTTAAGCAGTGTAATATCTCCTGACAGGATGCAGATTTTGGAGTGATTGCTCCAGGCTTCAGCAGAGCAAGAGACAGGTCTGGGAGCCATTTCTGGCATTGCTGCATGTTCTGGGAGCTTTGTCAGAGATTGGGTTCCTTGATTACTGGGGGTGATCTTTGGCTCCAGAACTTGTTTTGATGTTCTCACTCTGCTTTTAGGGACATTATCCTATGTTTGAGGAGGTAAAAATAGAACAAAAGCCACTCAGGATTGTCAAGAAGGACTAAACTTGGTACATCAGGACTGAACAAGGCAGAAATGCTACACAGTCCTGTCTCCCCAGTCCTCATTAATCCCAGCTTTTGGCAGAGGTCATTCTATGTGATGGAGATAAATGTTTCTTTAATTGTTCTGTTTTAACCTTTACTGAGAAGTGCTGGGCTGTCCTGGACATGTGACGTCAGCCTCATTTTCTGAACTCAGTGGTGAAAACGAGAAGAGAGCCATCAGCTGGGCACCCCTGAACAATCATAAAAGCAACACATGAGGTGGAAATGAGCAGAATGAAAGTTCAAATTCTTAAATGATGTCATGTGAGACCTTGTAAAGCTTTGATTTTCTTCCTTTGATAGTACCAGGACCTTCTTTCACACACTGCAAATTCTTCTGTAATTTTGTCTGAACAATCCCACTTGAAATCCCAACAAACACAGATATTCAGGCACATTTCAGAGTGAGAATGAATAATGAAAGTTCACTGTGTTCTACAGTGTCCCATTTAGAGCAGTTAGCTTGTTCTTTGCACCAGTTTGAGCTGTAGTGGGTTCTGGGGCTTTCTGAACAGGTTATGGTACAGGAGACACCTGTGGGTACTTCTTTCTTCTGCTGCTTGTCATTAACAGGGAAAGGTTCCTGCTTGGGAAGGTGCTCTGAGGTGTCTCTGCATTCAGCAGGAGGGTGTAACTGTCAGAGGTGACAGAAGATCTTTAAAACTTCTCATCCAGTGGCCTGAGGTGGAAATGCTGATTTCTGGTGGCAGTTTCCTATTCCAGGGGATTCTGTGCAGAAGCTGTGGCTTCAGGCAGTCCCTGTCACTGTTGCCAATGTCTGCCACTGTCCCCTCATGGCAATGCCCTTCTGTGCCCATGGCAGCTCTGCCACTGGCTGTCCTCACCCTGAGTGGATCATATCTGAAAACATCAGAAAAAATGAACCATTATGGGCAAATGAGTGTGGAGGAAGTTAAGAAGAGGTAAAAAATGTCCCCCTGTATTGCTCTCACCCTAATCCAAACCATCCTTGCGGCATTGTGGTGATGCAGGGAGAGATCCCCCTGTCTGCTCCCATCCAGCATGTGAGCAATGAGGAAAGAAGGAAATATCCATGGAAATTACTTCATTGTTTCCTATTCATGATGTAAAGTAGTTTTATTCTTGAGCTTGAAGAATGCAGTTTATAAAGGCAGGTTGGGAAGACAGTAAATAAGTGAAGGATCTTTCTTTCAGATTTTCTTAGCACATTGTGGAAAATTGAATTTTCCTGATGTAGGTTTTGCTGGGCAGGAAGGTGGAGGGGAGCAGAGGGTGAGGGTGGTGGGGAGCAGGGCTGTGCAGCAGCTCCCTGGCCATATGCAGGTCCTTGGAGTGCAGCTCCAGAGGGAACAGTGAATTTCCTGCTGACAGCAGCCCATCGACGTCAGGCTGACACAGCTGCTGGCCATTAACCACATGGGAGGGATCGCTGCTTCTCTGTAAGCCCTGAGCATGAAGACAAGGGTTTGTTCATTTGCACTGCAGATTTTCCTTCTGTTGTTTCACCTGCAACTTGTTTCTCAACTTGCAGTTGTGTTGGGACAACATGTGCCATTTTCTGTACCTTTGGGAAGCCCCTTGACTTCAGTTTGTTCAGATTGTGATATAATTTCCACTGGAATTTGGCTTAGTAATTTTTTTTCCATTTTCTGCTTCAATGTCTTTTCTCTTAAATGTCTCCCTAACATTTATACAGACCAATATTTACTGTCTGCTTGTGGCTGCAGTGCTGCACTTACATTAAGTGCCTACTGTACACCATAGGGAGCTGCTGCTCTGATCGTGATTTGCTGTCTGAAATTTTTTCAATAGGAAATAAGCAGGCATTTGGGATTTCTACTACATCTCTGAGTGGCCCTGACAATGCTCAGTGCTAAATCCATCCTATACTTAAGCAGTTCACAGTTACTATTGTCATGGTGGCCTTTGCTTTTGTCCTCATTCAAATCTGGCAGGAGATAAAGGGTGGAACAGTTCTGAGAAGTTCAGGAGAATAAAAAAGCTCCTTAATATTTCACTGAAGAGTGATGAATGAAATCACACAGTTACTCCTGTGGATTCTCTTATCAGCAGGCAAAATGGAGTGGGGGGATCCTGGCACTGGCAGAGTTTTTCCTTCAGGAAGAATTCAGTAACACCTTCTGTTTGAACCGGTTTGGGGGGTTTAAGAGACGTGTTCTCATTGAACAAGGAGCTGTGCCAAACTTGACCAGCTCCCAGTTTTCCCAGTGCCTGCTGCTGAAGGTTAGAGATACCCGGTGAGTAATACCAGAACACTGTCTTAAGATCTTTGTTCTGTTTCAGTGGAAATCGAGAACTGAAGGGAGGCTGGGCATTGTCAAAGAAATAGGAACTTCACTGTCTCAAAATAGGATAGCACATAGGGCACTGTTAGGGGCTCAAAGACCAGTGGTATCTTCTCTGTGACAAGGCTCCTGGCAGGTCTTTCAGAGGCAGTGATATGTGAGACATTAAAATAATAACAGAATCTGATTCAGGAGCCAGCTCAATTTCAGAACACTGAGCTACTGGATGTTGTCAAGCCCTGGTGGAGTGCTGCCACAGGAGTGAATAATACAAAATCTGTAATAAAAGCACTGGTAAAATGGCTAGGAAAACAAAATTACTGCACCTTTTACTATAAAATAAATCTCTTTTCTGTCCCTTAAGGCCTGTTTTCTGCCATTTGTGAGAAAGAAAGGCTCATTTTGCCATCTAATGCACCTTACTCCAAATGAGTTTCAATTTTCTCTAGATTAGGAAATTTTTTTGCAGATCCTAAAAACTTCAGGAATTCCAGTAGAAAAGGCTTTTGATGGGATACTGAAAATGGGGTTATCTAACTTAGGCTCAGGGTCTAACAGTAACCTACTTTTTCAGGCCCGGTGCATCTGGCAGCATCTAATGTATCCTGGGCAAAGAGGGTTCCAGGTGATTAAAAATAATGCCAGAAACCCACCCCAAAAATAAAGTCAGCGTTTTGGGCTTGGAGTTAATAGTTTATCTCTCAGGTTAATAACTGCAGGCTAAAGAGAGTTGCATATTTGCATTCATTTCTGCACACATAGCAGTGAAGTTAAATTTAGTTTATAAAAAAACCTCACTAAAAATACTATGTAAGCATACAAATCAGGCTGTTTTGTGAAGCTCAGTAAACATAAAGGAAGCAGCATTTTAATCAAAATGAGCAATTGCATCCTAATCACCTCTCAGCACATGCATATTTCATAAGTACATGTTCTGCACAGCAAACGTTGTGTAAGCGGCTGCTGATCCTCAGATCTCCTCTCCTCAGCTCTCCCAGCACAAACCAGGCTGCCTCTGCACAAACCCAGGATAATGGGAGCCGTGCTTGTTAATGCATGTGGGAAATATTGGATAAAATACAACAGAGTAGCAGCCATGCAGTGGTGAGGAACACGGAGCACCCAGTTCCCAGAACAGCTGCTGCTCCCCGCCTCTGGAACTGGCAGGGCAGGGGCACTCAGGTCCCTCTTTGTCCCCAGGTGACGCTCACATGAGGGGCCTGGGGGTCCTGTGGAGGACCAGGATGTGCTCTCCCAGCAGGAGACGACAAGCAAGGCCCAGGGAAGGTCCTAAGGAAGCAGCAGAACTTTTAGGTGCAAACACAGCACGAACATTCCAGAAACATCCTGAGCTCCGGGTCCACCAGGTACTGGGATGTTCATCATGACACGAATCAGAGGACAGGAGCGCACAAGGTAGGAAAGGCACTTTAAAAAGAAGTGGACTCTTCTCCAGAGATTAGATCTGACACCTTCAGGCTCTTGATGCTGATTCAATGCAAAGAAGGAAATTAGAGGCTGTAAGAGCCTGGCTCCCCTAAAGTATTAAACCCTATTCCTGTAATGTCAGGTAATGTCAGTGTTTATGGCATGCTCAGTGAAAATCAGTCCTGTGAGTCGAGATGATTCAAGGGTCTTGGAGGTTGAAAGGGACTGTGATTAGTCCTGAAGATCCAATGATCCCACTGTTACCTTCTGGTGCATGCTCATTCATTGCCTACATAAAGGTTAATAGGGAGTTAAAGACCTGGTTAATACTTAATAATGAGATCACTGCTGTGAACAGCATTGTCAGTACTGCTGGAGGGTCAGGAGAAACTTTCCTATTAATTTCCAATTTTCTTTGGTATTAGTAGGAAGGGTTGCAGTGCTTTTTCTCCTCAAAACAGAGCTGAGCATTCTCACAAAAACTGAATTTGATGGCGTTCCTACAACCTGAGAACTTGATCCTTTCTTTCTGTGATGTGTTTTAACTAGATAGTGATAAATAAAATCAGTTCTTTCATGGACTTTACTGAACAAGTTCCCCAAGTGTTTTGGTAGGGCAGACACCATCTGTGTTCATGTATAAATCTGAAACACACACACAGAGGAATGGAGACCAGAGCTGAGAGAAGGTCTGGGACTTTATGATTGCAATTATGAATATATTAATATGTTTAATTTTTTGATTTAAATTCTCTCCTTGTTGTTACGTGAAGGGACCCAGGAGGGGAAAGGAATGACACAAACTCTCGGTGTAGAGGCAAACCAAGAGAAGATTTATTTCCCAGGAGTCCCTTTTTGTAGGGGGAGATTCAAAGCTCCTGGCTTACCTCCTAATTGGTTAGGGTTGTAGCCTGGGCAGTCTCTCGGTCAGTGACACACGCTGTATCCCATTGGTAGAGGTTCTTGACAGACAGGCCTAGCCAGGGGCAGAGACAAACTTTTATACTGCAACACCTCACCTTTTCCTTTTATTAAAAAATGCAGAATGTTTTCATGTGGCTCTGTTGGCAAGGGCCCTTTGTGGAAAGAGTGGCATGAAACAGCAGAGGTCCAATGTGATTGATTCTTTCCATTCAAGTTAACAAACTTGGTTTTCCTCAGTTGGAGATACATCCATGTGTCACTGATGTTCAGGAACTGTTTAGGCAAAACCCAACAGCNTATATTTATATATAAATATAAATAAACAAATATAAATAAATATAAATAAATATAAATATAAATAAATAAATAAATAAATATATATATGAATAAAGTGATTTAAAATTATTGGGTTGTGGGTCTAGTGGGAGGGGGGGCCAGAAGCACCAGTAATTGGGGCCGGCCCACATGGATAGTGTGTGGGGGTTGAAGTAGGAATATTTCCTGGGATTTAGGGACACGTGTAGGTTCATGGTGTTATTGTCTCCTTTTCCAAAGGGAGTTCTGTCAGTCTTTTTGTTGTGGCCGAGTGTCTCAAGGGAGTTGCCATTCTCTGGGAATTCCTTGATTTTTCCTCTCTCTGGAGAATCTGATTGGAACTCCAGTTGGGAGTAGATTTGGTGTTTTTCCAGGCACTGGGCCATTAGGGGTTTTAGATGGGTCACAGTGATAGGATTAGAGCTGGGTAGAGGAGGAAGGCAGAGGGACATATTTATCCGTTGTGTCCCCATTCCTGTTTTCTTGTATAACTGGGAAAGTTTCAATTATTCTCTCTCTCTGAACCTGTTTTTGGTCACTTTTGTAGGACTCAAACCTGCTTTCTCTCGCAGGACTGGAACTTGCTTTCTTTTGTGGAACTGGAACTTGCCTTTTCTCACAGTATTCAAACCTATCTTCTCTTGCAGGATTCAAATCTGCTTTCTCTTGCAGGATTTGAACCTACTTTCTCTCAATTGTTCCCCTTCCCTGATGCCAGTTCTCAGAGGATGGTGGGTACAGGGGTGTAATAATTGGTTTGGCTGTTTCTAAATCCTTACTTTCAATTGCCTGGTTTTTAACTTTTATCGAGAAGATTATGGGATCATGGGTAGGGGTAGACTCTGACTGGGGCATCAGAGGTACTGAAGCCGATGCTGGTGGTGCTGCAAAGGCTTGGTCTCTGATGTTAGGAGTGGGGTGGGGGCTTGTGTTCCCTCTGTATAGATTCTGTATGCTCGTCAGTGGTGTAGGTCCTTGGAGTTGTCCATGTCTCAGTTGTAGATGTGGTGAAGATGCAGCAGGAGTAGGGCTGTGTCCAGGAGCGATGCCATAGTTCATTGCTGTGGTGCTGAGGCTTTCGGTTCTGTACCCAGGGTCTGACCATGCATTGTAGTGCATGCCAGCTTCAGTCAGCGGGGGTGCGGGCTGCTGCGAGGGCTTAACCCGTTTGGGCCTGCTTGGGGGCTGGGTGGGAGATGGAGCCGCACCCCTCTGAGGCGGGGTTGTGGGGGTGGCTATGCCTCCCCAAGGTGAGAGTTGAGGTGGAGCCACTCCTCATGGAGGCCAGTCTGGGGATGTGGCGGCACCGTCCAGAGGCGGGGTCAGAGGCGGGGCCACATCCCAATGAGGTGTTGACATGTTCCACAAGGCGGGGTCGGAGGGGACAACACTCCCCTTCTGGGCTGGTCCAGGGCACGGCTGCATCCCCCAGAGGCGGGGTTCGAGGCGAGGCCGCGCCCATGGAGACGTTGGTGCATCCCACAAAGACTGAACCACGTGGTTCTTGGGTGGGGGGTGGGGGAAGGGAGCTGCTTGACTCCGGCCAGCTGCTCTGGGCCAAGGGGAACTGCACCGCTCTTGGTACCAGCTTAGTGAGGGCACAGCGGTACAGGGGGGTGTCAGAGAGACCAGCATTGGGCGGCTCCGTGCCAGGCCGCTGGCTGGGGCAGCGCCACAGCCGCCGCTCGAGATCGAGATTGGGGCCGCACGACCCCCGCGCACCCCGCTGCACTCTGTCTCAGCGTTGGCCGCTGCGCCGCCACCCGCAAACGAGCGGCTCCACTCAGCCGCCCTGTGCGGTTCCGCTGCGCCGCCACCCGCAAACAAGCGGCTCCACTCAGCCGCCCTGTGCGGTTCCGCTGCGCCGCCACCCGCAAACAAGCGGCTCCACTCAGCCGCCCTGTGCGGTTCCGCTGCGCCGCCACCCGCAAACAAGCGGCTCCACTCAGCCGCCCTGTGCGGTTCCGCTGCGCCGCCACCCGCAAACAAGCGGCTCCACTCAGCCGCCCTGTGCGGTTCCGCTGCGCCGCCACCCGCAAACAAGCGGCTCCACTCAGCCGCCCTGTGCGGTTCCGCTGCGCCGCCACCCGCAAACAAGCGGCTCCACTCAGCCGCCCTGTGCGGTTCCGCTGCGCCGCCACCCGCAAACAAGCGGCTCCACTCAGCCGCCCTGTGCGGTTCCGCTGCGCCGCCACCCGCAAACAAGCGGCTCCACTCAGCCGCCCTGTGCGGTTCCGCTGCGCCGCCACCCGCAAACAAGCGGCTCCACTCAGCCGCCCTGTGCGGTTCCGCTGCGCCGCCACCCGCAAACAAGCGGCTCCACTCAGCCGCCCTGTGCGGTTCCGCTGCGCCGCCACCCGCAAACAAGCGGCTCCACTCAGCCGCCCTGTGCGGTTCCGCTGCGCCGCCACCCGCAAACAAGCGGCTCCACTCAGCCGCCCTGTGCGGTTCCGCTGCGCCGCCACCCGCAAACAAGCGGCTCCACTCAGCCGCCCTGTGCGGTTCCGCGGCGCCGCCACCCGCAAACAAGCGGCTCCACTCAGCCGCCCTGTGCGGTTCCGCGGCGCCGCGACTCGATGGCTCACAGCAACCTGCCGCGCCGTTCGCAGCCCTGCTGCAGTTGGCACTCGGGTTCACGCTGCTCCCGTGTGCCCCGTTCACTCCGAGTCCCAGCCACGTGGAGATGTTGCGAAATTTATCACATTACTGCGTGACGTGGGCTGCCCACGCAGGATGAGGTGGCTGCGTTCAGCCGCCCCGCACGGTGCCGTGGCAGTAGTTGCCACTGCAGCACCTCTGCCCGCTGACCCGTGCCGAGCTGCGGCGCTCGCGTCCCCGGCGCCAAAAGGCGGTGTTGAGTAACTGACCATTCCACCCTTCTTGGGGCTCCGCGGTTCACTGCGGCTACCCCGCTCAGGGGATCAGCTTGGGGGGATTCCCCGGGAGGAGGCACCATCACGGGGTATCCATTTAAAAACACATGGCCGCGGGGGGTTCTTGTGGGAATATCTGGGTGCCCCTTCTGGGGAGGGGTGGGGTTGCCCCATTCCCTTTCCCAGTCATCTGGTTCCCAACTTTAGCCGTGAGCTAGTCTAATCAGGTTTAATGTAAGTTTGCATTCTTGCCATAGCAGAATAATCATCGTTGGCAGCAAAATGCAAAATAACACGACTGTTCCGAGTCCATGTTTTAATATTCAGGGCTTTTTCTGCTGAAATATCCAGTCTGTGGTCTTTGGCTCAAAAGAGGAGATCTAACAATTCCTCTCTATCATAATCCACCCTAAATACTTGAAGAAGGGGTTCCCATACCTTTATGGCTGCAAGATTTGCTTGTGAAAATAATGCTCCCACTGTGATAAAAATCCAAGAATCTCCTCCTGCTCTATCTAGGCAGGTCTATCACGTTGGGGTCACCCCGTGTTACCTGAAGGGGCCCAGGAGGAAAAAGGAACAACACAAACCCTCAGCGCAGAGGCAAATCAAAAGAAAAATTATTTACCAGGAGACCCTTTTTATAGGGGGAGATTCAAAGCTCCTGGCTTACCTCCTAATTGGTTAGGGTTATAGCCTGGGCAGTCTCTCGGTCATGGACACACGCTGTATCCCATTGGTAGAGGTTTTTGACAGACAGGCCTAGCCAGGGGCATAGACAAACTTTTATACTGCAACACCTTGTCACCAAAACCTGCAGGAGAAACAAAAACCCTCCAACAACATTTTCATGTTAGACAGTCAAAGCATTATTTTATTCTGGCCAGGATATTGTTCTGGCCAGGATGTGCAACAGAAATAACTTCACTCATACATAGCCCGGGTGTGCAAAGAAAATCATTCCACCACACATGCCTTTGCAGGATTTTCTCCCAAACTTTATACAGTCAAAACCCATAGAGACGCACTGTTTCAAAATTCATTGGTCTAGAGCTGAGCAACCCTCAGTATTCAGTTTCCCATTGGATCCGAACTTCCTCGCCTCCGATGTTAATTTGATTTTCATTCTTCAAAGTCTTATCAGTCTTTTCCGGACCAGAATCTCCAACTCTGGCAGAGGCGGCATCTGAGGGTAAATGTTCGTAGATGGCCACTGATGTTCCGCTGACGTTCGTTGATGGCCTTTATCTCTTTTGGGTATCTTTGGACGACTCCCGGTCTGTTGAGATGTTAAGTTCATCAGACCTCACCTAGAGGAACAAAGCCTTGGAAAGAAACTTTAGTTTCCTTCCTCTAGGGCAAAGACGAACAAAACCCTTAATTAAAATTTTTTTTACTGGTACATTTTCTAACATCCTGATCGTTTAAAAACTGCTGTGGATGCAAGAGAGCCTGGAGGCAATCGAGAGGATTTCTTCTTATTTTATTGTTAAACAAATCAGCCCAAAATCCGCTCATAGTACACCTGACCAGGGCACGGGTAACTGCTCATTGAGCCACATCTGATCCCCAGGAGGGGACTCACTGATACTGGGGTTTGGCTCTCCAAGCACATTCCTGTTGCCTAGGAGAACACATGGATCATGGGCACCTTCAGTAGGTGCTGCCTGGCTGTTTGCAGTGTCATGTGTAAAAAATATTGATGACACCTTTATGCTCCCAGTGTGATGTGTGTGCTGCGGCTGTGCCCAGAGCCAGCCCAGGGACAGAGCTGCATTCCCATTCCTGTGGTGCCAGGTGTCTGAGGGGTGTTTGGGGAATTTGGCCACTTCTGGTGTCTGAATGCAGACTCTGGGTTTCCCAGCCCTTCATGTCTGGAGCTTCTGCAGTGAGCCAGGGGCCAGAACCCAGTGCCCAGGTCTGCAGGAGTTTTGCAGTGATTTAATGGGAGATATTCCAGCCTTGTGATACACTGCAGAAGGGCCCAGTGTGTGCGTTTGTGTGTGTGTGTGTCCGTCCGTCCGTCCGTCCGTCCGTCCGTCCGTCCCCAGCAGCTCCGAGCTGTGCTGGCGGTTGAGCTGCACACGCTGAGCTGTTGTCAGGCCAGGGTGAGGGGACTGGGTGCCCCCAGGGTGAGGGGATTTGGTGTCCCCAGGGTGAGAGGACTGAGTGACCACAGGGCAGATGCCAGCAGGCTGCCTCCCACAGCTGCCTGCTGTTCCCGAAGGGCCCCGAGCGTGTCCGGGGCCTCCGTGTGCCCGTAGGGGAGTGGGAATGTTGCAAGGCAGAGCAGATCCCGTCCTGCATTCCCCCCCATCCTGCCCGGAGCGCGGCAGTGCCAGGGAACAGAAGCATCCCAGCCCTGGAGCAGCTCGGGATTTACGGGAATGACATCCTCGGCTGACATCAGCTAGCAGGATTTACATTGGATTCCGGTGCCGGCTCGGAGGTGTGGCTTGGCGGGGACGCTGCTCCGGGCTGCCCATCCAGCGGGGCGGGAGCCGGGGCTGGGAGAATCCTGCCTCCCTCCCTGCCCTCCTGCCAGCACCGGCTCCTCCTTCCTGCAGCCCGAGCAGCGCAGGGTGAGTCCAGCAGCCTCCCTGCGATGTCTGCCCGAGCGGCTACAGCCTGAGCACAGCCCGTGCCCTGCCTGCCTCCAGCCGAGCTCGGGAGTGAGACGCGGTGCCTGCCCCCGGTCAGGGAGATGGCATGGGGACACCTGAGCAGCCCTAATTCACCGTCTGCCAGCACGGGAACGATTTTGAAGAATTCCATTTTTTTCAGCACCTTTGCTACTTCATTGTTGCCTGGCTTTTTGAGAGCACGAGTTCTGGTCGTTCAGGGGTGCTGCCACCTGAATATTTCTTCATCAGTAGCCACAAAAGAGAGTCTAGGAAAACAAAGAAACTTGTGATATGGAGCTAACAGTTCTGGTTTCAGCTGGTGAAAATTTGCAGAATCAGTGAGAAGGCAAAGAAAAAAATGCCCAGGACAATGTCGGTAACTCCTGGTAATTTGTCTCTCAATGGGACGAGCTTCTTCACTGAGAATCACAGCATTATGGACAAACCCAATGAGCAGAGAAGTTGGAATGCCCTTCTGTTCTGTTTGACTTTTGCCATTGCACTCCTAGCCCTCCTGGGAAGCATTTATTCACTAGTTTCCCTGCTGAAACTGCAGAACAAAACCACGGTTTCGATGATTGTCACGTCTTTGGCAGCAGATGATCTTATCAGCATCGTGCCAGTGATTATTTTCATGCTCACGCAGTGGTCAAGTGAAGTCCTCCCCCATCCTCTGTGCACCACCTCAGCGTTTATGTATTTATTCCAGGGCATTTCTAGCAACCTGAAAGCGTCTCTTATTGTTTCTTACAGCTTCTACACCCTCAACACGACCGGGTCACTGAGCTGCAGCTCCTCCAAGCGCCGTGTGAGCGTGGTATGGGCCATCCTCACCATCTGGACTGTCAGTTTGTTGATGTGCATTCTGCCTCTCTGTGGCTGGGGCAGGTACATCCCCACGTCCTGGGGCTGCTTCGCCGACTGTGCCAGTTCCTACATCCTGTTTGTGTTCATTGTGTACTCGCTGTGCTTCTCTCTCCTGGCAGTGCTGGCTGTTCCCCTCACGCTGTGGCTGCTGTGCTCAGGTGAGCCACAGCTGCTGCACACCGAGCACCTGCAGAGCTCTGGAGGCTTCATCTCTCCTGGGACACCGCGGGGCTTCGGTGCTACTGCCCCTCCACTGGCACTGCTGGACCCTGGGGATAAAACCCTGGAGCCTTTCCAGAACTTGGAGGCAGTTTTTGGGAAGGGTGTGGCTGAGAGCAGCACACAGAGCAGGAGCTTCACAGTGGGCTTTGCCCAGAAACGATTCTCGCTGATCCTGGCCCTGACCAAAGTCCTTCTCTGGCTCCCAATGATGGTAAATTCTCAGATGGCTTCACTTTCCAATGCTCACTTACATTTCAGTAGGATGTGACCCGTGGGCCATGGATTGAAACAGATGGACAGTGGCCACTGCAGTTGTTCCTCATAGTGTAGTTGTGCCAAAAGAAGTCCTCTCCACCAGGTCTGTGTCACTACATGAGTTTAACCGGTGCGCAGTGGGTTTGGCAGAGCCTGGTTCATCCCTCTGACACTTTCGCATCACATCATTCATGTCACATGAATACCAAGGGCAGCAAGGTCCCCTTTGGTACTGGCAGCTGTGGGACAGGGTCTGCTCAGCATGCGGGGGCTGGGAATTGAGCTAAGGGCCCCTCTGTCCTGTCCTCAGAGACACATCCTTTGGGTTAAAAAATAGGAGTTTGGTAGAAAAATGCAGTGGTTGCACCTTTGTAATCCTTGTAGTGCTGTTGTGTGCATGCGTGTGTTTTTGGGAACAGGAACCTGAGACAGGGATCGGTTGGGAACAGGGAACAGGCTCTGGGGCAGTTACCTCCACCCTGGGTGTGTGAGGCTGGGGTTCCTTGGTACCACATGGGACTGGCTGGCACTGGGAGCTGTTCAATGGTGATCAGCACCTATATTTAGCTTCAGTGAGGGTTTTTCTGAGAAATGCAGCATGAGAGGAGAGCAGTCAGCATGTTTCCTCTGCTGTCTGTTAGAGCCAGAACTGTTGTGCTCACCAAACACTAATGACAATCTGTGTCTTACAGTGGTGTCACATTCACAGCGAGATGTTCTCTTTGTTCCTGGAAGCATCTCATGTGCCCAAAATGATTTAAATTTCAAAATGCTCTACCTTGCAGATACAGATGGCTGTTCAGTACATGACTGGCCTGCAGAGTCTTTCGTTTGAGACACTGAGCTTCCTGCTGACCATGCTGGCTGCCACAGTCACCCCAGTGTTTGTCCTGTCACAGCACTGGCTCCACCTGCCCTGCGGCTGCATCATCAATTGCAGGAGGAAGTCCTATGCAGTGTCTTCACAAGATGCCAAAAGTAAGTGTACCTTGGTGTAACACAGGTTGCCAGACTTTCCCTGGTAACCTTCTTGGCATCTTTTAGAGCCCTGTTTTTGCATGGGCTTTATGTAAAAGTAGCTGGAGGAATGGAGTGGGTCAGGTGGAAGGGACTCACAGGGATTATCTGGTCTCAACTGCAAATGTTAAGGGCTAAATATTTCTGAGGATGTGGAAATTGTTTCCCATTCGCTGGAGTGAGAATCCTCTACCATCAGTGGATGAATTCCTGACGTCCCTTGCTTGTTCAGAGAGAACGTGCTCCTGAATTCTAGAGAAAAGCCATCCTCAGTGCATGGCTTTCACTTGCTTTAAACACATTTTCCAGGTGCAGAATGGCTTGTGCTGCCCCTGCTGCCCTTTTAGCCTCTTTCCCAGGGAGAACAACTGCAGTTCATCAAGGCAGTTCTTTCTCAAAAGACTTTCTTCTCAACAATTCCTTTTTTTTTATGGAGAGAAAATGGCTAGTTTCCAGCAGGAGCTGGATAATTTATTCCATGTTTTAGCATGTAATTTGCATTGTGTTTGTAATCTCATTTTTCTTCTTGGTCTCAACTCCTAACACAGTTTCTCTTCTTCCTGCTTAGCCAAGTGCAGCAGTTTTGAGTTCAACCTGTCATTCCAGCAAGGCTGTGGAATCTACAGGATATCCCAGGAGAACCCTCCCCACCACAGCAGTGGTGGTAAATCCACGTCCTACCACAGCCTGGTGAGCTCTGAGTGTGAGGAGCTGGGGCCTGGCAGAGGCAGCAACACAGGGAATACACCCGTGGCACTGGGACACGGCTCTGGGGGCACCCAGGGGGGCACCGGGACAGGGCCCCCACTTCCCCCTTCTGCTGGGCCAGGGGCCTGTCAGGGCCAGGAGGGCACAAACTGTGACCCATCAGCATTCCCTGAAGGACCAGAGTGGGGGTTGTCCCACGAGGAGAGCCACAAACCAGAGCTCTCGGACTGGGAGTGGTGCCGGAGTAAATCCGAGAGGAACCCTCGCCAGGTAAAGTAGGAATTTATTCTTTTAAATAAGGGTTATAATAAGGGTTTCCTTATGAAGTAGGAATGATTTTTACTGACATTGATACTTCTATTAGCCCTGTTTTTTAGTAAAACTCACACATGGAATTGTATAATGTTTAGTAGCCACAGACGTTTGCAGGTGCTGATCTTGCAATTATTTCTCACTTGTTTGCTTAATCATGGAGTTTTCTTAGTGTGCACCTGCATGATTTGCCCATGGTAAGAAGTAAGTATGACTTATGTTACTTTATCTTAATGAATAGGAAATTCCTCTCCAAAAGATGACATTTTCCAGAGAATTCCTCTGCGGAATTCAGTGGCCATTGGGCATTACAGTAGATGGGAGTGGGGTAAGAGCTGATATGAAGTTGTGAGACAGGAGCTCCAGAAGGTTTTAGGTTGGAAGGGATCTCTGGAAGTCACCTAATCCAACCTCCTGCTCCAAGCAGGGTGACTTCAGAGCCAGATCAGCTCGTGCTCGGCCTCTGGACATACACAGGAGATGGATAGGATGTATTTTGTATTCAAATACAGGAATCTCCATCTGATAAACACAAGTTTATCATCTGAGTCACAGTAGAAATTTGGCTGATATTTCAAATCTGACTGATCATCCCTTTCATAAAAAGCCAATGCTCACTCTGTTGCAGTGTGCAAAGATGAATTCCTGCATTTAGGGGCAAAAGGAAGTGATGACTCAGCCTGGTTTTAATCTACCAGTTCTTGCCAAGGCGTTGTGTGCCATGTACAGCTTGGTTAATAAAATCACGGTATCAGTAGGTTCATATCTGGGGCTCTCCTTTGCAAGAGCTTCCAGATGATGTTTAAAAAAAATCAGTAAATTCCTTTCCCCATGTCCCCTGGTGCCAGTTCAGCTGCAGCCCTAGGACTCTGTGAGCAGCTGGCAGCGACTGCCAGGGTATTTTATGTGCCCTGGAGCCTTGTATGGCACTTTTGGACATACTCTTCACTACTTGCATTACAAAGAATCACAACTCATCCACTTCTGACACTTTCCCAAGTATAACCCAGTGCCTGGAACTAAAGCTCCTATGGGGTAATGGTTCCAGGCTTTGGAGTCACAGCTCTGCCTGGTTCTGACATTCAGCAGGAGCTGCCAGAGCTTCACAGCTGACATTTGCTTTGCTGCTGAGAAAGGGCAGAACGTGAAACCCCTTCAAGCTTTGTAAAAATAACTTTATTGCATTGCTCAGGTTTATGTTGGATGAAGGATCAATTTGGGCCACATGTTAAATAAGCTGAAAACCATCTCCTTTATTCATCCTGTCTGGAAGTCCCAAAGTCTAAGAAAAGTCACTCTGTTCTCACCACTCTGCATTTCCCACCTGTGTTAAAGAAGGAGACTCCCCCTGGCATTGATTGGCCACACCCTTCTGCAGGAAATACAGGGGTTCTGATTGCCATGAATACAGGGGTTCTTATTGGAGTGCTGCTGATTTTCTCTTCAAGAGGAGAAGCTGTAAGACGTGAGAGTAGGAGGGAGAGCAGCCGTCCCCATGGATGTGAGACCAGCAAGTTTGATGTGTTTGAAGAGCAGGGGGCCAGACAGGACCCCGGATGCCTTTGGTTTTCTCTGAAAGCTGTGGGCGTGGAGAGTGGCACTTCCTTGGGGTGACAGCAATGACTGTGGAGCTGGTTGTCTCCTCATTGTCTGTTCTGTGAGTAAAGAGTAGTTCATCACTCTTTTCCCTGGAATAGATGTGTCATGAGAGAATGAGGCAGCAGGGTTTATTGACTATATGATAGGATGGCTGTAATGGAGAGGGAGAGAGAAAATGGTACCTGTCATTTCTAACTCCTGCTTGGCTGCATTTTTGAAAAATACCTTTAACATCTCATAAAATACCCATGTATCTCCCTTCCTAAAGAGATTGAATGTAAATATGTCATGTCTTATTTTGCCTATGCTTCAGTGCCCTCAGGCAACAGAAGTCTCCTAGGCTGGCAGTTTGTTCCAAGCTTGCTGATTATTTTTCTCTACCTCATCTATTGCCTCAAAGAAACTCTTTGAAGAGACTGCACAGGACCTATTTATGTGCCCTGCAAGGAAAGGGAAGGGGAGGCTGTGCAAGTGACTTCACTGAGGAGGAGCCAGTGCAGGCAGCAGTATTTTAACATGATAAATACACATCACCTCACTCACTGCAGGAAAGTTGTGAACGTTCCCTTAAACAACTGGCACAGCACAGAAGCTGAGTCAGGAATGGCCTTGCAGATTCTCTTTGCTTCCCACTGGCTGGGGGGAATCTGTACCACCTGCACCCCTGCTGATGTGCTGTGCTGTTCCCATTGGGGCTCTTCCTGCTCAGGTGGTTGGAACTTGGTTCCTGATTTCCAAAGAGGTTCCTGTGGCTGGAAGATCAATGTGACATTTCACCTGCACCTTCTCACTTTGCTCCCAGAGGTGTGTGTGCTCTGTGTGATGCTTGCTGGCTCCCTGCTGCAGCTCCACTGTCATTGGCTCTCTCTAGAACTGCAGAGGAATAGTGGGAGTAGAAACATTTGCCAAGGAGGGCAAGGCTGGATAGAGCTCCTATAGCCCTTCCCTCACAGGTGTCCTCACCTTGGATGCTCTGTTGCCCCTCCTGGAACTGACTGATAGAAATCCAGGTCTGCCTGCATTGGGCAGGCCAATGGCCAGTGCTGGGCTCAGGCCATCTGAGGTGAGCTTGTCTCTTCCTGTCATACCCCCTTGGCTTTACATTTACTGCAGTCAGCCTCAGAAAAGGCAAATCATTGCAGTAATTAATTTCACTGCAGCTGATTTTCATTTTTAGGGAAATAGAAGACTAAGCGTCTATTTTAAAACAAACAAAAAACTCATTGTCTCTGGAAAGAAAAAGCTGGGATCCTTCCTGGAAACATTCTAAAAATAGACCTTTTCATCTTGAGCTGTGTTTGACCAAAGTAATTAGGAATGCAAACTCCTCAGAGCTGTTTTAGATTGCTGGTTTTCTGTTCGGGAAGGCAGCATGGCCCAGTGGGAGCAACACGGACATGGCAAAACCTGTGTGTGCTCCTGGTGCTGAGACCTGTCCCAGGGAGGAGGAGCAGACTCCAGCCCATCTGTGCCTCACCGTGACACTGCTGGTACACCTGTCTGCCTGCTCCAGGGCCTGTGAAACCAAGAATTGTAAGGGAGACTACAAAGGGCCCTGTGCTTGTGTCCATCACCAGACACTGTAGAACCAGCTGGGATGGTGTCCCAGTGTCCCACTCAGCCCCCAGCTGCTGCTTGGAGAATTCCCAAATGGAAGTCTGTCTGTCAGAGCCTGTTCCAGCTGCTGTGGGACTCAGACACATCCAAGCCTTCCCTATGGACAATAACCTCCCCAGTGAATCCAGCCCAGACCCTGCTCAGGCACTGGGAACAGGACAAGGAACCTGGTCCCGACCCATGGTGATGGTGGGGAAGGTTTTGCCTCATGGCAACCACAGCTGCTTCATGTCTTCTGTGAACTCTGGAACGTGGATGTGTAATTAATGAGGGGATTTGCTTGATCAGTTCTGGAGAGATTTCTCTGCTCAAAATGCATCAGCATTCTGTAAGGAACAAGGACATTTGTAATTTATTTTACTGGAGTTTTTTTGTCTTTGCTTTTAAAAAATGTCTATGCTGGTACATTAAGTTCTCCAGTGAAATCCCTGTCCTAGATTCCAACAGCCAGAACATTCTCCAGGCATTGTGGGCAAGGGCTGCATGGGGGGATTCCCCAACAGTGGAACATGGTGAGGGAAGGGCCGGGAGCTGAAGTCAAAGAGCTGAACTGCAGGGAACAGTGGGAGTGGGAGGCAAAATACTTTGCAGGATGTACCAGTAGAGTCTGGTTTGCTGGTGGATTCCTATTTATTGCCATGGATGTGTCATGAGAAGCAAAAAATGGGTATTTAATAATAGTATCAAGGACAAGATAAAGGTCACTTTCTGTTCTTATTAATAATAATTTATACTGAAAGTAATTCCAGTAATAATCAGTGTTACCTGGCTGTACCTAAACCCAGGATAAATGCATTTATCCCTCTCTTGGGCTCCATAACCATGGGTTTAAAACCAGCACTTGTATCCACAGTGCTCCCCAGAGCACTGCATTGTGGTTTGCAGGGACAAATCAACTCTGTAGTTTATAAACAGGTAAAGGTGTCTGGAATTGAACAACATTTCCCCTGGAACTCTTCTAGTGGGAAATTACACAGTTCAGTGTCTCCCTGGTTAGTGACTGGGTAGTGAAATAAGAGACTTGAATCTTTTTCACTTTAACAGTAAATACTGATTTCTCAAGAGAAAACTTGAGAAGACTTTCAGAAAGAGGCACTAAGTGACTGGGAAATGTCTCATTCTCCAGACTTGGAGTATTCATTCCAGCAAGTGGAGATTGCTCCTTCTCCCTCCAGGTGCCTCAGACGTCCCCTCCATGTTCCTCATATTCAGTCTGACAAATCAAAGAGTTTGATTAAACAGGACATAACCTTGCACTGATGGAATTAGCTTTTATTTAAACTCTGGTTTTCGTATTCTGTAGATTTCATAGTGAGTCACAGTCACTTGGGACTTCATACATTAAGGTGTATAGTAACACTAAAAACATCTTGCTACTCTTCCAAGTCCTAAATCCTAAATACCAGGTGTCTAAGATTCTGCAAGGAACAGGCAGTAAGAGGAGTTACCAAGCTGAGCCTAGCTGGCTGATTTATGCTGGATGTTTTGTGTTGGACAATGCTCAGCACTAACGGAGCTCGTTCCCCTGCAGCGCGCGGGAGGGGCCCTGGCCGTGCCTCTGTGTGCCTTCCAGGGCACCGTGTCTCTGCAGGCCCCCACCGGCAAAACCCTCTCCTTGTCCACCTACGAGGTGAGCTCCGAGGGGCAGAAAATCATCCCCATGTCCAAGAAAATCGAGGTGTATCGCTCCAAAAGCGTCGGGCACGAGCTGAGCCCGGGGGAGCCCCAGGACACGTTTGCTGACACGAGCGTTAAGATTCACCTGGAGGTACTGGAGATCTGTGACAACGAAGAGGCCCTGGATACCGTGTCCATCATCAGCAACATCAGCCAGTCCTCCACGCAGGCACGGTCTCCCTCCCTGCGCTACTCCCGCAAGGAGAACAGGTTTGTGTGCTGTGAGCTGGGGGAAAGCGCCTCCTACTCCCTGCTTATCCCCTCGCACAGCCCCGGCAGCGACTTCAGCATCTCCATCCCAGACACGGTTGAGGCTCATCGGCGGAACAGCCAAAAGCAGCACTTGGCCAGGGCTGGGTACCAGGAGGAGATACAGCTACTGAACAAAGCCTACAGAGAGCAGGAGGAGCAGGGGAACAGCAGCTAAAAAGTGTTCAATCTACACACCTCAACTGCTCTGACAGACAGTGCTCCCTTGGCTCAAGTTACCCCAGCAAATACAATATCAGCTGGTTTTTCCTATCATACAAATTTTATTTGGGTGCACTGTTGAATCAATTCAAACTGTTAATGCTGTATCAAGGGGATAACAAATACTCAAGTGCTTTACAACTTTCCATAGTGAATTTTAAGTTATTTATTTATATACCTATTTATTTGAGGAACGTGTGTCCAAAGGGAGTCCTAAATAAAGTCTTAAACCCCAGCTTTGGTGTTTGTTGGCAGTGGGTGGTGTGTCTGAAGGAACCTGTGGAAATGAGGGAGCAGCTCCACAGGTGGGCAGTTTTGGCTCACTTGCAGTTCTTTTCAACATCTAAATCGACGTAATACTAGAAATACTTTTCTAACACCTGGACACCACTTAAAGCTCATCGCTGCTCTTTGTTTCACGGTTTTAATCTCCTGTCTTGTTGATTAGGGCCGGAAGTATACGAAGATCGAACATTAAGAAAACGATACAAATTCCCCATTCTGCAACACACCGGCGGCTCGGGGACTCGAACCGGGAGCCTGAGGGTCGCGTTCGGTCGGGCCGGGACTCGAACCCGAGCTGTACGCGCTGAGGAGCGGCCGGCGGGCGGGCGGGCGGAAGTGCAGTNTGGGGCCGCGGCCGGGGCCGCGGCGGCGATGGCGGCTCTGCCTCAGCCGCCTCCTCATCCTCGGCAGGCGGGCCCGGCGGGCNGGGCGGGGACGGCACCCCGGCCACCTGAGGGGCCGCGAGATCGGGTTGTGGTACGCCCGCAAGCAGGGCCAGGAGAGCCGGGACGCCGACCGGCAGCAGGTGAGGGACGCGGGGACGTGTCCCGGGCACGGGGCTCAGCGCGCCGGGGGGACGGGGATCTGTGCCTCTGCACCTTGGAACTGCGCGTAGGGAAAACCCTAGATACCTGGTTATGCCGAAGAGCCTCGGTAGGCGGAGAACGCCGTGTGAGTGTTGCTGTCGTGGTTGTCTGCGGATACACGGAGTCCGCGCTGACGGGAGCTCTGCTTTCTGCCCTAGAGAGCTGTTGTGCGAATGGACGAGCGCAGGGAAGAGCAAATCGTGCAGCTGCTGAATTCTGTCCAGACTAAAAACGAAAAAGAGCAAGAAGCCATGTCCTGGTGGTCCGGAGATGAAGAACGGTAAAGAGATATAATTAGCAGTTCTTTTAATTGTTTTTAATTGCACAGACTTTCCATAAGCTGGCAGGAAGATGTGTCAGAAGTTACTTGCCTTTATTGAGTGTATTGGCTCAACAAATATCCTCTGGTTTTTTCACATGTATTGTCACACTGGAATGGTTGTACCATTGCTGTAAAACTTTCATTTTTACTGAGTTTGGGGTGTTAAAATTTCTAGTTAAACTCAAAAAGCTTGTAACTGATCTCAAGGCCCACCACAGTAGATATATGGGATTTTTCAGCTCGCTTGGCCTCTGGAATTACTCTTCCAAAGGTGGCTTTTGGCTTCTGTTTTCAGTTATTGTGCAGTACTGGAACATTTTCTCAGTGTCTGAAGCAGGGTCTGTTCTGGACTTGTTAAGTATTTTCAAGAATAGCTGAAACAGGTGGGTGTGCTGAAACAAGGGGACTGGGGATCCGTTTTGCTGAGGGATCCAGTTATGGTGCAGTGGATCAAGCGGTAATTCTCTGATGATTTGTTGCTTTGCAGCTTTGTTTGGTACGAAATAACGTGTTAATTTTTATATCCTGATGTCAGGTTTTTGGTGGTTGGTAGTTTGAGACTTTAATTGGTTTAATGACTTTCACTGTAGTGGCAGACCCAGAGCAGCTGTGGCTGCCCCATCCCTGGGAGTGTCCAAGGCCAGGTTGGACACTGGGACTTGGAGCGGCCTGGGACAGTGGAAGGTGTCCCTGCCATGGCAGGGGTGGCACTGGATCAGCTTTAAGGTCCTTGCAACCCAAACCAATCCAAGGTTCTCTATTCCCATGGTCTGCTGGTTCATTAACTGCTGGATGCAATTACCTGCACTCTGCATGTAGCTGGGCACAGCTGGGGGAACTTTAAGTTTTTGTTATGTGATTCCAGCCCTACTCCGGAACAGCGGGCCAAAGTGAAACCAGATGCTGAAAAACCTCCTGTAAGACAGAGCCCAGCCTGGGAAAAAACATCCCTGGATTTGGATGTAGAATATCTCCATGAAAAAACCGAGCAGGATGCTGATTTAGATGAGCAGCTTAAAGAAGACTTAATGAAGAAGAGATCTGATCCCAGATATATTGAAATGCAGGTACTTTTCCCTGTGTTAAGCTGAAAACTTGTCATTGAATTTTTTTAAAATTAAGCTAACCTGAAAATGTAATATCTTGCAAAAGTTGTTATGATGTTACTTTTGCTAAAAATTACCTTTAGAATTAATAAAATTCATACCTATTGATAGAACAGTGATTAAAAATGGGAAATTACAAATTTCAGAAACAGAATCTGAAATGTGAAGCTGACGTGTTGTTTCATTGGGTGGGTTTCTCTTTCTTTTTTATGGATTCTCTGATTAGGATTATTTGATATGGATTCCATGATGGGGATTTTTATGGTGTCCCTGCAGTTATGTCTGAAATGGAAAGCACAACACTGGGCTCTGAAGGAGTGGCCTCTTGAAAACAGAGGTTGTGTTTTGAACAGCCATATATAGAAAATTGTCTTACGCTGAACACCAGTTCTCTCTTCCATACCAGGCCCTACTCTTGCACCTGTATATACCTACATTATCACGTACTGAATTGTTGGACTGAAAGAATTTTTCTAAATTGAACGAAACTGAAACCACACATGGAGTTAAAGTTATTTCTCATGGTGTTAAAAACGGGAGGCGAGCTCCCGAATGCAGTGATTTCAGCAGATTTTATTGCACAGCCTGAAGCAAGGGGGTGGTGGGACGGGCACACGGCGGTGCCTGCGGGAGGCAGAGCAGGAGCTCCCCGGGCAGCGCTGATCGCCGGTGTTCGGTGCCGGCGCTGGGGCTGCTCCGGGCGGCTGCAGCTGCCCCTCGATGGCAGTGGGACAAGACGCAGGCTGTCTTGAAAGCCTGGTTTTTATACAGTTTTTGGCCCATTTTGATTGGTGCCTTTTTGGATCCTTCATCTGGTTCTCTGGGCTTTATTGAAACCTTATTGTTCAATCTCTGAACACCCAGGAGGGCTTGTCTGGGCTTGTTCTAGGGTGGTTTCACATGGCAGGAAAGTACTATGCTTTACAAATGTCTTTTCTTAGGTTTTAAGAGTTATTACAATTCATTGCAATTTAATAACTACAATTCTTTTAACGATCATAATGTTTACTTATTTATCTGTTACAACTTAACTTTTTATTAACTCTATTACAGTTTAATTAACTTATTAACAGTATAACTATTCCCAACTTATTTATAACAATGGGTCTGTGTTTATCCAAGCGTTACTGAGCAGTTTATCATTATTTTGCAGTTTAGCCCAGATTAGAGGTGAAAACTGTTCTGTTGCTTCAGCGTTGAAAAGGTGTTCAAAGAGAAATGTTTTTTTCTTTTTCCCCAGAGATTCCGAGAGAAGCTCCCCTCATACGGGATGAGAGAGGTGAGAGTGTATTAAAGAGAGAGACTCCATGGTGCTGTGCTCCAAAACAGGGGAAAGCAGCTGTGCTCTGTGACTGGCAGCAGTCCTTCGTGGTCTTCGGGAAGAGGAGAAGCCTCCCACGTTCTGACCCTGGGGGTGATTTCTTTGCAGACAGTACCAGGGGCTCACTGATCTGATAGGGAGCTCAGTACAGTGTCCTCATGGAATATAGCTGGGGAAATCATGAGAGTACATGGCTGCTACATACATTTAATAATAGGTCTTCTTTTTCTGCAGTTAAACTTCTAGAAGGTTCCTGATTACTCGGATTGTTATGCTTTCTTTTGCATGTAAAATGCGCCCTTTGTTGAACAATTAGCCAGTTTAGAATTGAATGTAATGCCAATTAAGCCTTTTTAGCTTTAACCACAGACTTAATGGCTACACTGCCGACCCTCAGTGCCATTAGTTCCCCAGTGGCAGGATAAGAGGCAGTGACCTAGGGGCTGTTACTAATTGATGTTTATTCTTAGGCTAATATCCACTGTATGCAGTAGAAATGGAGTATTCTAATATGTTTTTTGCAGGCTCAGTGGGTGATTAGTGAGCTCCTTCCTGCAGTTCCTCTATTTGCCATCATGTCCTTTCTGTTAGCATTTGTTTCTTAAAATAGTCATACTCCTCTTAACAGTCTTTCGGGTGGGGAGGTGGAGGCTGGGAAACTGTTCCTGTTGGTACAAGAAATGTTAAAATGTTGTGCTGAAAACCTTTAGTTCGTGTAGGCTTGGAGTCCAATAGGGCAAACTCTTGTGTTCAGTCTCCAAAGATCCACAGGAGCCAAGCAGGAAACAGAAAGGTTAAAAATATATTTTAGGCTTTCATTTTAGTTCTTTTATGTTGTTTTCTTACAGGATCTAATGTATTTAAAGCTAGTGTTGAGGTTGGGTGTGCTTTAAACCATACACATGGGAACTGCAAATGTGCAGAAGTGACTTCTGTGAGGTTTAAACTAAACTTTTTTTGTAGCATTAGAAGGAGCAGCTGAGCATTTCTTCAGCTGCTGACACTGCTAAAGAGTTCATCCCACAGGAGCAGAGAATTCTCAAAATCCTCTACAATCTGTTTGCAACAACTGTTTGCAAGGATCGTTTTGTCTTTCTTTGGGCCAGGAGCTTGTGAAGCTGATCAACAGCAACCGTGTGACAGTGATCAGCGGCGAGACAGGCTGCGGGAAAACCACACAGGTGACGCAGTTCATCCTGGACGATCACATCGAGCGCAGCCTGGGCTCCACGTGCAGGATCGTGTGCACACAGCCCCGCAGGATCAGTGCCATCTCTGTGAGTCCCCTTCCCCATGTCCTCCCTCAATACACCCCAGCTTTTCCCTGTCCTTTCTTGAGCACCTCGCAGTCTGCTGCAAATAACAGTTCTGTTAACGGGCACTAATTGGGTATTCACGAGATTTGCCCCTTGATGGAGTACTGACACTGCAGTCTCGTTCTTCCCTGACTTTAGTCATGGGTTGTATCTGTGATTTTAATGGATTTGGGCAGTGCAAATGTCAATTAAGATAAAAATTAACGTTGTGTCAGGCCCTCCAGAGGTGTATTAATGAGCCAGAAAGAATCTGGCTTTCAAGTGCTCGGTAGTTACTGTCCTTGATAGTTCAGTGTCAGAAAAGCTTACCCAGCTGGAACGGATATGTGCTGCTAATGCCCGAGTGGATGTGCTCCTCCAAAGTCTTGTCTCTGGGTTGCTGCTCTCAGGGGGGGAGAAAAGGTGCTTTTCAGGGTGTTTCTTGGTTATTTAGAAATCACCTCAGTTTCAGATGTTCCTGAACAGCTCAGTCACAGATGAGGCTGATTTTCTTTCTCCCCCTCAGGTGGCTGAGAGGGTGGCTGCTGAGAGGGCAGAGGGCTGTGGCAATGGCAGGAGCACAGGGTACCAGATCCGCCTGCAGAGGTGAGTGGCTCCGTGGCAAGGACCTCTTGCTATCCAAAGGAGACAATTTGAAAAGTAGTTCTAAAAAGAAATAAACTGCTTTCCTGCTGGTATTTTCCCCTAAAAGAATTCCTGCAAGGAAGGAATGAGGTTTTTGAGTTTTAGGAAGAGGTTTGAGTGCAGAATACTGTGTTTTATGCCCTGTGTGACAGTGACTAGCCTAAGTTATTAGGCTTGTCTTTTTTCAGCTCTTGTAAAAAGTTCTGCTGTCGGCAGAAATAAAACTTATGTCCCTAATCAGTGAATTTCAAGGAAAAGTGAAAATGCTAAAGGGGACAATTCTCCAAACCATATGTCTGTGGAAAGCTGTGTATTTAATACACATATCTATGGACTAATTCCCTGGGACCATGCAATAGGTGCAGTGACAGGAGCTTGCAGAGCAAGAGCTCTTACATCTGGAGTCGGCTATAATTTTAAAAAGTATCTGAAGTGGTACCAGCACGTAATGGAACCCTATTGTTAAAGCAAAACTGGTGAGAGAGGAGAGCTCAGCCCTTCCAGCATTTAAATTGGAGTTCCTAGACTTTGCTATTTCTCTTTGCTCACAGTGCTGTGCATGTGAGTGCCCTCTGAGCCGAGCCTTGAGAGCTGCAGGAGCTGGGGATCAGCACCTCAGTGTGCAGGAGATGGCAGAGGGAGTCTGGGAAGTCAGGGCCTCTCCCTGTCCATTCCTCATCCACAAAAATGATGCAACAGTGGCCTAATTCCTTGTTCCTCCCCTTGTGCTGTTAGTGAGGGAGGTAGAGTGAGGTACATCTGCATCATGTCTAGAGTGGCATCAGCAGCTGGGGCTTAAGCTTTTGAAGTATTTTGTTAAATACAGAAGAGAACTGAGGAGTTCTTACTGTGTCTCTTTCAGTCGACTGCCAAGGAAACAAGGTTCAATTTTATACTGTACCACGGGAATTGTCCTGCAGTGGCTCCAGTCAGATAAGTAAGAGCTCCTGTTTAATGAGACACTGAGTGCAATTATGAAATGAGTCCTGAGCTGTTCCAAACAGTCATGGCTCTGTTTTTAATTTTTCTAAAAACAAAAGTTTAACTTCTTCTATTTTAGGCACTTGTCCAGCATCAGTCATATAGTTCTTGATGAAATCCATGAAAGAAATCTTCAGTCAGATGTTTTAATGAGCATTATTAAAGATCTTCTGAATGTTCGACTGGATCTGAAAGTCATACTGATGAGTGCTACTTTAAATGCAGAGAAGTTTTCTGAGTACTTTGGTAGGTGAAATGCTAGGAATGTTCCTTTTAAGTAATTTAGGATTCCACAGTATAGTGGAGTTCTGGAATTACAGAATTGATTTGTATCAAAATAAGAAATTATTTCAATTTTACAAATACTTGCCAGCTGCTGGAGATGCAGTTTCTCTCAGTTTTATCTCATTATGACCTAATGTTCCTTCTGGTTTTGCTTTTCAGACATATTACGGAAACAGAATCCACACAGTGTTCTCCTAGTAAATATTTACCATGTTTCAGCATTCTTGGTGTGAGTGGACAAGCAGATTGAACTCTGAGTTGTTCAGTCTCCCAGCTTTTTCCAGTAGCTGGAACCAGTTGAACATCCTGGTGTACCAAATACTGCCTGCTGCCTGTGCTTTTTTGTTCACCAACCTTATTTGGGGGTGAATCTGGCATTTTCCCTGACAATTGGAAATGCCCTGTAGACATGGCAGCTATGTTGCAGAAATAGTGTTTAGGATGTTTATTGCTTCTCTTCTTTCAGTCCAGTATTTCATCAGTAGTTTTAAAATTGAGTTCCCTCCCTCCACAGACCATTGCCCAAGGATTCATATCCCTGGGTTCACTTTCCCAGTGGTGGAATATCTGCTCGAAGATGTCATTGAGAAGTTGAGGCAAGTGTTTTTTCTGAATATCACTTCAGAGAGTACTGGGGGGAGGTTTAGCTTAGTGTATGTGTGCTCAAAGATTAACTTGGCATAAAGAAGAATTGCCTTTATTTTTCAACAGAAAACCTTCTAAGGGGGGGCCTTGTACAGTAGTTAGAGATGGCACACAGCTGCCTGGGAATGTTGGCTTGAGGGGGAACAATTTCTCTGTTGGTGTGGTGAATTTTCAGGCCTCTGAATCAAACTAGTCTTTCTTGCTGTGCACTTTTTTTTTTCCCTACATGTTTCATGCTTACTGGGGTTGGTCCTTGCTTTTGTAAGATTTCTGTCAGAACAGAAACTGAAGAATCTCACACATGGTCTGGCTAAAGCACAGCATATTGTCCATGGTTTGGAAGACTGCTGTGCAGCTGCTCTAAATTCCCTCAGTTTCAAATGGAATTGTGTTTGCTCCTCCTATGTAAAGGTACACCCCAGAAAAGATGGACCGTCGGCTGCACTGGAGGAAGGGCTTCATGCAGGGCCACGTGAGCAGGCCAGAGAAGGAGGAGAAGGAGGAGATCTACAGGCAGCAGTGGCCAGGCTACCTAAGGCAGCTGCAGGGCAGGTTGGGCCCAAGTTTGATTTCTGTTCCCAGTTTTCAGGCAGCTCTGAAGTGAGAGCCATAAATTAGTGCTGCATTGTGTTGCTGGGCTTTACTAATGATGGGGTAGTGGCTGCTGTAGAAAATGATGATGGAGTTGCCTATGCAGTTGGCTGGCAATCAGTGAAGTGCTTTAGAGACAGCAGAATTAGCTCCCCTTGCCTCTGAATTCTTCAAGATAAGTTTCAATTCATTACCTAAATACAAATTGTCAGTCCCTGGCACATCCATGAGAAGGAGAGGTCGTGTAAGTGCTTCAAAGACAGTTCAGTCATGACATGGTAAATCTTAACTGTTCTGAACTGACAGTAATCACACTGAACTAAATGTGCAGAGTATTTCGGAGATGCAGGAGTTGCTCAGCCAAAGAACTGAGCGGATTGGAGGTGGTTCATGGCTGGGTGGCTGTCTCAGAGCCTGGCAGCAGGAGCCCTGGCTTTGCATGTTCCAAGGGACCAGTGTCTGTGCTTTTCCTGCTGCAGGTATTCAGCAAGTACAATCAATGCCCTGGAAATGATGGATGATGAGAAGGTGGACCTGGACCTTGTAGCAGCACTGATCAAACACATTGTGCTGGAAGAGGAGGTACAGTGGGACTGAGCTGGGGGCAGTGGCAGTGCCAGAGCAGGCAATGACTTTGGCTGGTCATGCAGAAAGAAGGGAAATTTTTGCTTGCTCTTCTCAGTAATTGAACAGCTTTGAATTCCTCATACATTCAGATAAATGCATGCAGGTAGCTCTTTTACAGAAAAAAATCCTTGATTGACTGTTCCAGACTGGGTCAGTGAGGTTTCAGATCTCCCATGTCCACCGTGTATCAGTGTGCAAGGAGCTGGTTCTCTGTGCAGTGTGTGATGTGTTCTGACCTCTCTTCCCTTCCCTGCCTCTTTTCCCTGTAGGATGGTGCAATTCTAGTGTTTCTGCCAGGCTGGGATAACATCAGCACTTTGCATGAGATCTTGATGTCTCAAGTCATGTTTAAGTCAGGTAAAACCCAAACTCTCCATGGGAGTTCTGGCAGGGGCATTGGGGGCAGACTCCTTTTGCATGTGGTTGCTGCTGTTGCACTGGATTCATTTTTTCCCTTGTCTCCTCTCCAAAGTGTTCAGCAGTTTCTCTGTGTCTGTGGTACCTTTCCTCTGCTAACAGCAACTCATTTTCCTCAGTGTGGGAGGGACGATCTGAAAAACAACCTGACCTGCATCTTCTTCCTCTGTCCTTTCCTGTAGCTGGGAGAGCTCCCATCTGAAACTAAACTTTCTGTATGTGCTTCCTCTGCACTTCATCTTTGAGCAGCTTCCCCTGCTTTGCTGATCGTTCCCTTAAATCCTGTTAATTTGTGAAGCTTTCTTAGAGACTCAAGTACTCTGCGCCTGTCTGACACGCTTTAACTTGTCCTTTTGCATCTCTCATATTTCCATCTCACCTGTCTTTAGCTGGGCTCTTGATTGTTCAGATGTTGACATGCAGTGTGGTTGTGTACATTCCATAGGTGCAAAATTCCAGTTTACTGAGAGATTGACTGGCAGTTTGTGTATTAAACTTGACCAATTATTAAGTAACTTCAGAATTTAAAAAGGAAATCTAAATTGCTACATATGACTTCATATATTTTCTTGAACTTGTCCTATTATAGCATCATAAAAAAGGCCTTCATACCTTTTTACTTTAGAATTTGCTTTTATGATACAAATACCTGTGATCTCAGAGCAAGAAACAGTAGCCTGACTTGCAGCTATTTTCTCTGTTCTGCATAGTTGATTTAGTTGATTTTCCTGTATAATTGGAAGTTTCTATGCTTACACCATATCTTTTATTGATTTTTAACTTTCAGATAGATTTATTATCATACCTTTGCATTCACTGATGCCTACTGTTAACCAGACTCAGGTATGCTGCTCTTTTATTGCAATATTTCACAACTACCCAGAAAAAAAGAAAAAAAGAAAAAAAAAAAAAAAGCACAGGTTTGGTTTTGGCAAAAACATAAATGGGCCCTGGATAATTACAGGTGTTCAAGAAGACCCCACCGGGAGTGAGGAAAATCGTGATTGCAACCAACATTGCAGAGACCAGGTAAGTGCCTGCCTGCCCAGAGCCAGGAAAGCTGTGTGTTTTACGAAAGAAATGGGATAATTTAGAGTACAAATCTGTTTGGTATTCACAAAAGTATGTTTCTGTGTTTGTGCCATTCATTTATAACACTTCATCTTTAGAAATATTTATAGACTAAAAAGAGTTTTCCTATAATTGTTTTAAACAATTCAACCAACTACATTGTTTTGAGCAATTAAACTACAGGAATACTAAACAATTCTTAGAATGACTTGTACATGATAATCTGAGCTGCCTGTCCTCTCTTCAGAACCCAATTGGGGACTTCTGATATACTCAGGAGAATAAATCAGCTTTTTCTTGAACTGTTCAGTAATAGAGTTCTTAATGAAATTCCAAACACAGATTTTTTAAATTGCTGACTCTGAGAGGGAACAAAGAGAGGCCAAACTCAATCCTAGATCACACTTGCAAAGATGAAAAGTTGCTTTTTTTTTTTCTCTTTTTTTCAACAGCATCACAATCGATGATGTCGTGTTCGTTATAGATGGAGGGAAAATAAAGGAGACTCACTTTGACACCCAGAACAACATCAGCACCATGGCAGCAGAGTGGGTCAGCAAAGCCAATGCCAAGCAGAGGAAGGGTCGAGCAGGAAGGTAGGAACAGTGGGGTGCTTAGGGAAGGTTGGGGATGTTGAGTTTCTAACAGTGCTGAAGGTTCTTCATTATTTGCATGTGCTGGCACTGCTGGTGCCTGTTCCTGGGCAAGGAGTGGTTTCCTTGTCTTCCTAGGAAGCTGAATTGACTTGTGCTGTGTTTAACTCCAGAGCTTCCCTCTTATTGAAGAATGTCCTGCATTTTATTTTAATTTTTGCCACTGCCCTCACACCTGATTTATGAGGCTGATACAGTAAAGTGGAAATGGTGTAAAAGTTAATTTCTGTGTTCTTTGCCTTTTTCCTGCTGATGGGTCTGTGTTTCTGAAGACTGAAGTGGCTTTTACAATTGTGTACACTTCAGTTCTAATTCCTTGAGGAGTTTTGGGAAGCTCTTTGTAAGTGAACACAACTATAATGTTACAGTTTCATAGGGAAATCCTCCCACAACAAACGACCAAGCTCCAAGGAATTGTTTATTTAAATCACTGCAGAGTTCAGCCAGGCCACTGTTACCATCTGTACAATGGACTGCGTGCCAGCCTTCTGGATGATTATCAGTTACCAGAGATCCTGAGGACACCTTTGGAAGAACTCTGCTTACAAATCAAGGTATTTGGAAAAATTGTCAAATATATTTATTATCTACTTCTCCACTGGGACAAGTGGTTGAGATAATGAGTTAATGCAACTGTGACCCTAGGGTTGTTAAGCCTAAATTCTGTTACACCAGAAATGCAGTGTGTTTAGCCAATAATTGCAGCAACTTTTGTAAATGCACACTTGTATCTGAGTACATCAAACCCAGGGGAAACAGAATGGTCTGGTATCAATAAAAGGTGAAGTCCACTAACAAAAATTTGAGCTGTGCTTTCCCCCAAATATCACATATCATTCAATCAGAGAAGCTTCAGTGAGAATGCCAGCAAGTCAATTTATGGGATTTCTTAAAAGAATTTTACTACAAAGTAGTTTTAGAACTGGTGTGAATTTCCCTTTTTAGCAGTTTGCATTGAATTCCTTCTGGAAGCAGAAGGAATGCCCATGCATATGTGAACTTAATGAAGAATAGATCCTTCTGCTACAAATTTCATCACTAATACATTTTTTTTTGTCCTTAGTTCCTAACTAAAGAAATTCTAACTTGAGCTGTGAACTACTCACACTATTTCAATGAGTGTGGTTACTGCTAATTAATTTTAGGCAACCGTCTTTCTCTAGTTGCTGTAGGCTTTTGTTGTGATTTTTCTTTCAGATCCTGAAGCTTGGTGGAATTGCCTATTTTCTGAGCAAACTGATGGACCCCCCATCTCATGATGCTGTGATGTTGGCCATAAATCACCTCATGGAGCTGGTAAAGTGTTGCTTCATGTGCAAGATGGATCTGTTCAGAGCCTTGGTACTGTGTGTGTTACCAGGCAGGTCTGACTGCACAGCACTGGGCATTGCAACCCCTTACCCTTTGTGCAGAACCTCGATGGACCCTCACTGCTCAGAGGGGACACTTCACATAATCCATGATGCTTGTGGGCTCTGCAGGGTGGTTCTGAGGGATTTCTTACATGACTCCAAACAGACATGTGACCCTGCATTTAAGTTCCCTGCAAGTGTTGATTTAACTCTCTCCCCTGTACCCCCTGCTGCCTCCCAGCCTTCCTGTTCCAGGTGGGTCAGTGAGGAGTTTGAGACAAATGAGGCACATGGGAGAAGTACCTTGTATGTCATTGTTCCCTTGGGTGCTGGGGAAGGAGAGATTCATGGCATGTTTGTTCTGCTGACTTCTCGCTCTGGTGTTATTTGTACAAATGAATTGTAGCCATAAATAGCAACATCTGATTTCGATATTAGTGGGTGATATCCCTGTACCAGTGGCTTTTCCAAGGAAATCCTCGCTATTCCACATGATGTTTTTGTTCTCTCCTTTCTGCCTGTCCTGGCAGAATGCTCTGGACAGGCAGGAGGAGCTGACTCCCCTGGGTGTCCACCTGGCACGGTTACCTGTGGAGCCACACATTGGGAAGATGATCCTGTTTGGAGCCTTGTTCTGCTGCCTGGACCCCGTGCTGACCATTGCAGCCAGCCTCAGCTTCAAGGACCCTTTTGTCATCCCTCTGGTAAAGTCTCACAGATGACAATTACACGTAGGAGTTTAAAATCTCAGGAGGATGCTGGGACTAAGTGAGGTGTTACAGTTTAAGAGCACTTGCATTAATGTCATGGTAATTACATTTTTACTAGTGAGATTGCCTTCACATACTATGAATTACCATTTTTCTTATGGAATATTAGAAGTTGTAATTTTCATGTATATTACACGCAAAGTACTGCTGTATAGATGTACCTGAATTAGGAAAAAAGAACTGTCATGTCAGTCTGGATATTATATAGGTTCTAATTTTTAGGGCAAAGAGAAAATCGCAGATGCAAGAAGAAAGGAGCTGTCGAAGAACTCAAAAAGTGACCATCTGACTGTGGTGAACGCTTTCACTGTAAGCATGTTTTCATTTTTTTTTCTTTTCTTCTAGAATTTTAATTTGAGTAATATAGATGATCCTAAGGGAAAAGCTGGTCAGTTTATGCTCTGTAGGCTTTCTAGTTTGGCTTCTACAGAAACATAAAACCAAACTGATTTTCACCCTTCTAGTGTTGCAGAATCTTGTCTCCAGGCTCAGTAACCTGTTTTCTGGTGGATAAGTCTGAAAAAGACAAAGGAAGTATAGTACTAGAGTTACCTTGCTGAAGTTGTTCATTCTTGTCCTTCTGACCTCTACAAGAGGCTGAAGCCAGCTTCAGAGGTGTTGGACATTTTGCTGTATTGTGTTTGGATGAGGAGAGAAGGAAATAAATGGCCTGGAAAATGCAGTTACTGCCCAGAACTGTTAGTTACAACAAAGGGTGCTCTGGCAAATGCAGCCCAGTATCACTGCCCACCAGGGAAAAAGGAAGGTTGTGATTCAGCATATTGCAAAGTTGTGGTTTTTTGCACTGTGGAGTGTGCACATAAACAGAGAGATCAAAGGATTGACTTTCTCCCTGGTAGGGAATATGTGACTGTTGTTTGTTGACCTCCATTTTTTGCCATCCTTAAGTTTGTAGTATGTGCTTACTTACAAACACCTTGGAACTCTGGTTTTCATTTCTAGGGCTGGGAAGAGGCTCGGAGTTGTGGTTTTAGGAATGAGAAGGACTATTGCTGGGAATATTTCCTGTCCTCAAATACCATGCAGGTAACAGTGTCCTGACAGGTTAAAACAGGATCTTGTATGTGGGGAAGAGGAGGAGCCTTTGGCACAGCATCATTCTGGGGCAATTTTTGTTGTTTCCTAGATGCTGCATAACATGAAAGGGCAGTTTGCTGAGCATCTCCTTGCAGCTGGATTTGTGAATAGCAGAAATCCCAAGGATCCCAAATCTAACACAAACTCAGGTAGCCGTGGAGGGAGAGGGAGTGTTTATCCCAGCTGAAATCTGAGCTTGCAGAACTGCCTCAGTATTTTGCTGTCTCCTGCAGGTAATGAAAAGCTGCTCAAAGCAGTCATCTGTGCTGGCCTCTATCCCAAAGTGGCAAAGATCCGGCCCAGCTTCAGCAAGAAGAGAAAAATGTGAGGGTTTGGTTTAATGTTGGTTTTTGTATTCAAGATGTTTTTTACATGGCATAAGTTGGCAAGGTGAAGCAGTGGCTTGAGTGCATGAATGAATCTCAGTTTAGAGTTTGAGTTGTGGTGGTGGTTCTGCTTCCTCTTAGAAGGGTGGGGTTGTTGATTTTTTTAACATGTGGATTCCTGCTAATGCCTGAAATAATTTGTGTGACCTTATCATGCAATGGATAATGTTAAAACATCTCAGTAGCAGTGCTCTAAAGGGGTTCTCTACAGCAGCAGTTTAAACACTCTCACTTCCGGTTATTTGGGAAGAGAGACCCCAGGGATCCTGGTCTGTTGATTTATCGCTTCTTGTATTACCAGACTCTTTTTTGTTGCTCTTTTTTCTTTGAAGGGTGAAAGTTTGCACCAAGACAGATGGATCAGTTAATATCCATCCCAAATCAGTGAATGTGGAGGAAACAGAGTTCCATTATAACTGGCTCGTGTACCATTTGAAGATGAGAACCAGCAGTGTGAGTCAGGAGTTGTGCTTGTGGGGTTTATTTGTTTTGTTACCCCTTTTTGAATGAGGTTGGATCAGGGTTCAGAGGGGATGTGAACAGCCTTTGTTCTGGGCCTTCCTGTCCTGGGCCATTCCTTGTACACATCATCAGATTGTCCTTTATGATACTGGGGGTGTTGGACCACAAATAATGAACTTTTGTGGTTTAGTTCTTGAGGTTTTTTTGGAGGATTAGGGGTTTCTTAAGGTCTGGCAAGAACAGGTTTAAAATTTTTTAATTTTAGTTAACTTTTTTTCATTTCAGTCCAGTCTTAACACTTCTCAATATGCTGACATTTTTTCCTCATTATTATGGAGCATCTGGTTTGATTTCACCACTGTGTGAAAGGCTTAGGACCATTTTTGCTCTTGTTCAACCTAATGTCATGTAACTTTTTTTGAATTGAGTTGCTTCATGCATCTTCAGAATTTGTGGGTAACTGAGTAAGGGTCTTCTGGAATTCCATAGGAGTCTTATTAAGGATTACTGATGGCATGTGAGATACTTTGAGGGTGATCATACATTTCTGTTGTTGTGCAGATTTACCTGTATGATTGTACAGAGGTGTCTCCATACTGCCTGTTGTTCTTTGGAGGGGATATATCCATTCAAAAGGATAAGGACCAGGACACCATTGCTGTGGATGAGTGGATTGTTTTCCAGTCTCCAGAAAAAATAGCAAACTTGGTTAAGGTGACTGTTTGAAAATAATGTACCTGGAAGGCTCAGTGTGACACTGGTTCTTGGGGATTTCTGGATTTGATATTCTTGTGTGCTTATTGATTCATCACTCAGGGAGATGATGTTTGAAATGCACTCCCAGTGAGCAGTTCAAGCACACAAAGTAAACAAAGGAGATCTAATTTTGCACAGCAAAAGCTGTAGGAGGACTTGGCCAGTCCAGGAAATGTCCACATGGATATGGAAACATGAGAGTGGGGCTCCCCAGTTAACAGGAATGGGTTCCATAGAACTGTTTAATATTAGATTCCAGAAATCATACCTGGCTCTTTTTTTAAATTTTATTTTTAATCAGTCTTTTTAATCCTGAAATAGTTAACTACTGGATGTGTAGGCTGCTAGAGGCATCACATCCAGAGATGGTAATCTCTTATCAAAGGTAACACTGCTGGGTTTTGAGAGACAGTGATCCTGAAAATAGCAATGTGGAAATGAATTGATGGGAGAATAGCAGGGTCTAAATGTCAGGAGAGCAGAGGGCCTGAGGCACTGGAACCTCGTTGTTGATGCTCTGTGTACTTCTAACTGCCCATCTCTTTCCTACTTCCTTTTTTCCTTTATTACAACGCTTTCCAGAATTTGAGACGAGAACTTGATGATCTTCTACAAGAGAAAATAGAAAACCCCCATCCTGTGGACTGGAATGATATTAAATGCAGAGACACTGCAGTGCTGACAGCTATTATAGACTTAATCACCACACAGGAGAACGAGGGCGTCAGGAACTTCGCACCGCGGTTCCAGGGTGAGCGCTACAGCTGACACACTTCACTCACCCCAGCCAAGTGCCAGCCCAGGCACCTTCCTTTTTATAGCATTTCTGTAGCTAGAGGAACAGCTTCTGTAGGGTAAGCTGGTCGTTTCCTCATCCTGAGGAGCAGTTATTTGGAGCTAGTTGGCAGTCTGTGTACATGCATGTGTTCTGTGCTCGGTGTAGCTTTGTGAGGAAGAGAACGGCACTTGTTGGGTGATGTATGGTTCTTGTTCTGCTGTAGCTGTTTTCTTTGGGTTTTTACCCATCAGGTAACAGATATTTAAAAAACCTGCTAAAATACTGCTTAGTAATACCCAAACTGTTTGTTTTAAATGGGGTGTGGTGAGTAATTACACTTGCTGTGTTATTTCAGCTGTGCAGCAGTCTGCTCACCAACAGAAGGTAATTACGGCTTAATTAAACTAAACTTGAAAACACTTGTTGAATTTATACTGTGGGAGGAAACAATCTTCAGAAATTTTTATCCTTTTCTGCATTTTATCTCATTCAATTAATCTTCCTGTGCTTTCTGTCCCCATGCATCATCACTACTGATTGAAATTGCAGATTACAGAAAGCATGGTTAGATAAAAGTCACATTGGGTTATGCGTTAAAGTTTCATTGCATTTGAATTTGTTGGTTTTTTTAATGAAGTTCATGGATGGGTTATAGTATTCCATTAAAAGTCTCTTTTTGCAAGTCTTATTTCAACTGTACTCAGTATTTTGAATGTTGTTAAGTTTGGAATGATTTCCAGCTATGGAAGAATATTTGAATAACTAAGTTCGTTAAGGATTTTGAGGTTTATCCTTGAGAAAAAAAGCTCTTGGGTCTCCTGGAAATATAACTTTTCTCCCTTCCACGGTGTTTTGTTGGTTTTTTTTCTTGGCAAAAATGACCTTGATCATCAGGTTCAGGAGGATTTATGCACTTTATCCTGAGGAAGCAGAGCAGCTCAGGTGAAACTTATTTTTTTACTTACTTCTGTATAAGGTTACTGGCTAGACTGTGCTTTTCATTGGGTTAACCAGAGACGGAGGATGCCAGGCTCCTCATTGCCACTGCCAGCTGCACAAAGCGCATTGTTTAACCATCCTCCCCAGTACCGACTGACTGTTTCACCCTCAGGTGTTTTAAATAAATAGGCAGAAGAGGAGAATCACCCTGCCCTTGTGGTTGGGGGTGCCGGAGGGAGTATGAGGAAGGGGAAAAGAGGCAGTGGTGGCTGCTGGGAGGGAGGATCCAGGCCTGAAGTGTTCTCTGTGGGACAGCTGGTCTCTGAGGGCCGTGAGGCTGCGGGAGAAGCAGGCTAGAATGGCTGTGGGACCCACCGGGGCTCAGGGCTCTGCTCTGTGCAGGCAGCAGCCATGGCCTTGCTGGAGGTGTGTCATGGTTTGAAAAAAGAGTATCTCTTTTCCACCTGCAAGAACTATTACCAGTTCTTGCAGATGCAGTTTCCTGTGAGAATAGTTTCCTGCAGCTGTGAAGAGCCAATTAATTAACTAATTATAAGATAGACACTCTATCTAACCACTTAAGATATACCTCACAGAGGTGGACTCAGTCTTTTAAGAGAAGAAACCTAGAAATTCTTTCTCTTTGGCTTTCACCTTCTGAAAAGGTAAGATCCCTGTGTGGCCCAGCCAGCCCCCTGGGCCTCGGGCCTGGGGCTGTGCCGGGCCAGGCCCCCTCCCTCACCCTGCTGGGAAGGGGGGCCAAGAAAAGCCATCAGCCCGCAGTGCTGCTGCTGCTGCTGTGGTTCCACCACTACTGCACCACTGCTGGCCCCCTCTGGGACCGCGGCTCCCCTCACTGCTGCCCGCCTGGCCCCCATCGCCACCAGCCCACAGCCCCGCCGCCACCGCTGCCGTCAGCATGGGGCCAACCCACTCTGCTGCCTGCAGCAGGGCTTGCCTTCTTCCCTCCCCTGGGAGCACCAACACTGCCAAGATGTTGCAACACAGCCGCTTTTCCTGCCTTCTCCACTCTCCTGCCTCTCCAAGAGGAGTTTTCAGCAGCCTCTGGCCACTGCTCAGCAGGGTCATGGGACCAACAACAAAACCAAGAAGGAGTGCACTAAAGAGACTGAGATACAGCTTTTAAGTGTACAAGATGGACTCAGAGAAATAAGAACACAGAAGAAAGCAACAGAGGCACCTAGGTCAATGAAAGAAGACTGAAAGTCTAGAGAGAGAAGAAAGCAGAAATGCTTTAAGCTGGAAATCTTCTATAAAACCATGGTAATAGACTGAACCATTTCCTTATAACTCATATTGTACCATTTGGGGGGAATACCACCTGTTCTAACTACAGACTAAGCAAGGGCACTCCTGCTGAAGTAAACCAAATTTAAATTACAGTGCTAGTGTACCACAGAGAAGAAACCCTTACCTCAGGGAGAAAACAGAGGAAAAGCCCTTACCCCAGAGATTATAATAGGAGCAGAAGACCCTTACCTCAGGGTAGAAGAATAGAAGNGAAAAAAAAAAAAGAGTTGTTGGTAAAAAAAGACAAATGAGATGGGAGAGAGAGAGAAACATGTAGAAGTTTATTGTGATTCTTATTATTTTCCTTTTAAGTTTTTCTCTTTTAGGTTTGTTAATAAACTGTCATTTTACCTTCATAGGTTTAGGCCTGCTTTGCATTTCTCCTAATCCTTATTTCATCACAGAAATGAGTAAGTACACTGGTAGTAAGATAGAATACTTGAACCCACTACACTAAACTATCCTATCACCTGCTGTGAGGAGGTGACAAGGTGTAAGCCCCAGTCTCAAAGGGGAGAGAAAAGAGGACTAAATTAGTGATAACTGGGGTGAAAAGGGAGTGAAATAATTTGTAGTGGGGAATTTCTGTGCTGGAAACAAAGGGCATCACTGGGGCAGGAGGAAACAAAATGGCAGCCAGCCCTGAGGGGGCAGTGCTGGCCCTGGGCTGTGCAGGGCCAGGCAGGGTCGGCTGCTCTTCTCACAAATCAGTGCTTCATTGAGGAAAAGCTGGTGCTAGCACTGTTACTGGCAGAGCTGGATTAAATGTCATGAAGAAAATACAGGCTGGCACGTGGTTATCTGCATTATTCTCCTTTTCCATGATTCTTGCAGTACTTAAATGATGGCTAATTTCATAATTAATAACACAAAAGGAAGGAGTGGAATGGACAGACCATTCTGGATGTGTTGGGGATTAGGTTTTCTTTCCTTTTGTTCCTTTTCACTTACAGAATTTTTTCCCATAAGTTGCTAAGAAACATTAACGGCTGGATACTTAGAAGAACAAAAGAACTGGCTGAGCCCCAGGGATAAGGGCATCTGTTTATTGTTCTACTATCTGGGAGTTTTCTCTCAAAGGGATGGGGGATAACTCAAGAATTGGGCTGGTAAAAGGTGGGGCTGGAGCAGCTGCCGACTCTCTGGGCAGCTGCTCTGGGCTTCACGGAAGAACGCCTGGAGGTGCCACTTGGCTGCCTTGCGAAGGGGAGGAGTTGGTTGCTGCTGCTAGACTGCCTCCAAGAGCTGCTTCTTCTGTGGTAGGGGTGAGCCTCTGCCCTGAACT
>VZTR01013407.1:51210-81164 GCA_013400775.1 Chaetops frenatus | reverse complement strand
TTGCAGCTGTAAAACAGGAATTGCAATGTTGACCCTTCAAATAAGTCGAGCCTGAACTGCTAGAAAACAGAACCCAGCTCCAGCCACAGAACAGGAGGATTTCAGCAGAGGCGAGACTTGAACCTACTTGGAGCTGTCTGAGGCCAAAATACAAGAATGCTAAATTTCCAGGGCACCTACGTACACTCAGCAGTCATGACAAACTGTCCAAGTTTTTACTTTTTAAGTAAGTACAACACTTTCAAAGGTCACAGTTTCTTTTAACAAATTTAAAGTACAAAGATCAGTGTTACACCATATCCTGCTCAGAGAGATGGACATAAACCAGAGGGAATGCAGACACTGATAAGCAACGAGCAACAGCTATCTCCTCCTATGCACTGTGATGAGATGAGGTCTGTACCTCTGCTGCAGAGATGGAAAACTCCAACTGGCTAACAGTAGAGCGTGAAATGCCATCCTATGTCAGCAAAAAAACGCTGGTCTGCGCAAACTTAAAAAGACAAATCACATTTTGGTCTCAATTAGTTTCTCAATCTCTGGAGATAAGGCAGCCAGATACTACTTGAAACCATCTTGTGCAGGTTAGAAACACATAAATCATAATATAGTCTTGCCAAAGATAAGGCAAAATTAAAACAGTCTGATTTGAGAGCATCCCAGTACCCAAACTTATGAACTAAGTAGTCCTTTATGATACACTGTCAAGCAGAACATCAGGGGTGGTTATGTTCACTCTGAAAAAGCTATACCACAAGCCAGAGAAAAGCAATCATTAAGACCCTGTCCAAGCTAAAGACAACATTATAAACTCAGGCTATTTTCTAAGCATCAATGAGCTGAATTTACAATTGCAGTAAGAAAGACAATGAAGTTTAAACTATTTTAAAACTCTGTGTGAGCCCCTTTTGATATCAAGTCACTTTCAGAGCATGGCATATTAACAAATCACCCACTGTTACACATTTATCTGACAGAGTAAACACAAAGAGAGATGGTATCTTTCCCGGCTACAGTTAACTACAGCTCTCTTGAGGATACATCCAAGTAACTAGAACCTCTCTAAAATTTTTTGAAAAACAAAAATACCCAATGGGTTCAGAGAGCCATCACTTTCTTGGATCTGCATCTGAGTGCAGTTGACAGCTTTGGCTTTTGTGCCCAACCTCCTTCTATTCTCACTCTGGAGAATATCCTCCTGTGGCAGGATATTAAGCCAGAATTACAGAAGTCAGCATTTTAGAGTGATCAGCTAGCCACTCTGAAGACAAAGGCAAGAAAATAATTGCAAGTGATTACCTAATAAAGTCTGTGGCTTAATGGATACCCTATAAATTCAGGATTTTTGAGAACAGTGAAGAATAGCATTATTATAAGTAAATGTGAACTTTGGTATCATGCATTTCTCATGCATAAGTAAGTGTCCTGAAAGGAACTGCAGAACCAGAGGTTTGAGGAACAGTCTGAAAAAGGGAAACTCAGCATTGTGAAATGCTATTGTTGGGAATCGAAAATGTAAGTGCGGGCAAAGTTCCGTGAAACATCAATTTAAAAATACATATTTTTTGAGTTGCATACTGGCCTTTAGAAATATGACCAACAGAACATCTGAGATCCATTCCAGAACAGCTACATTAAAAATGCAGTAACACATCAGCAGAGGAAGCTTCTAGTCTCAATACTCTCCTTCATATCAAAAGCAGTTAAAGCCAAAAGGCTGAACACTTAACTTAAGGGCAACGACTGACTTCTCTATTCACTAACACAAAACATACTTCCAAATAGTGTCAGTGAAAGTGCACATCTCTCAGGCTATGCCCAAATTATCTCTGCCTCTTGCCTCTTGGCAAGTAGAAACGCCCCTAAATCTTCCTGCTTCCCCATCTCCCCTGCTCTGACTTCAAAAGCAGAATGGGATAAAACAGCTGAACTGCCAAACATTAGAACTAAGGCACACCAAAAATCCCAGGGCTTTATAGCTTCAAGTTCAATTACAAAAATTACAAAAATTGCGTTGGAAATGCTTCAGCACAGTCTCCAAGGGTGTTTGCAAAACTATCAACTTTGGCTAGGCAGTATCAACTAGTTCTTGTGGAAGCTCCTTTTGTCAGTGACTCATACCAGGGTTTTGCTCTTGAAAATGTCTTCTCACTGAAAAATTTGGAGATTTAAGATAAACAAGAAACAAGAAATTCAAGGGCTCTAGCATGGGTTCCAGATCAACAATCTACTTCCTGACCATGTTTAAGTGGAAAGCCTGAGCTCTGTGGAGCCTGCAGCTATTAAAAATGTATTACATCCTTGTTCAAGTATTTTGATAATGGCAAGTCACATTCTCATCAACAGAAAGCTGGCATAATTCTTGCTTCCAACCTCCCCCAAAGAGCTATTTTCCATGTCATCAACTAGTATTATATTAAGTAAATAGCATTAATGCAGCTAATGAAGAGCTAAAAATTTCAGTCATAATACAAGATCATAAAATATTCAGTTAATTTTAATTCAGGTATTTATACATTAATACAAAATGTTTAATTTCCTTTGTAAACACTCAAATACTTGAACATCACAGAAAACATTTTAAGATGCGTGGCAGCTAATTTAAAGGTAAAAGAAAAACCCAAAGCAGCTCTATCAGGCTGAAAGCCATATAAGCAGACCAGGTTTTACAAACAAAAGCCAAGCATTTTGCTGCTTATTTGATTCTGCCCCCTTTGATAACATGTTCCCTTAAACTACTTCTAACAACAGCACTGAATTGGAAAAAGAAAGAATTTGGAACATCTGACCTGGAAGCTCAAAATGCAACTCAGTAGGACAGCTCTAAAATCTGAGGGCTCTCTAGGGTNTCAGATACTTTGAACCTGAAGCTGCATTTGCACAGAACTGCTGTCCTTCCTGTGAACAGGAAGCCTGAACCAGTACTTCTTCAAGTAGCAAGGCGGTAGGTGTGCCTGCTGGGGGTGATTTGTTCTGCAGCTGTAAGGCATAATAAATGTTTCATTCTCTTTTTTAAGAGTTGCACAAATTGCAGTGTTAGATGTATCCTTAGCTGTATCTATGACTCCTTCTCCAGAAAGGCAGCTAGGGCTGCCAATACCCATCCGTGGTTAATTTCCTTAAGTAACCAGGGTTAAGACCATTTATGTCTTCTGAAGCATCCAGCATTCAGTTACACAGGAGTATAGGGAGGGTTTTTTCCTGCCTCAATCTTTTAAGACGGGCCTCCGGACTCTAAATACTTACCTGTCAATCCTCTCTCATACATCAAAAGGGACACTAAACAAACTTCATTTGCCAAACCACTTTAAACATTTATGACATAGCATGCAAGAAAACTCTAATAGTCTCTTGACAAAACACAAAATGGAAATCATCTAAACAAGAGACAAGCAACAAAGCATCAATGAATTAACTAGAGAAGGAAGCCTGGAGCCAGAAGTAAGACAGCATGGTTTATTCTTTTGTAGCAAAGCTGTAATTTTACTGCAAGGTCAAAGCAAACTGAAAAGCTCAGCTGTACTGAGCTTTGGCCCAAATCAGGTGGGAGTGCACCAGATCATGACCAAAAGTTTCTCAGACCAAAAATTAACTCTGCAAGGTTAAAAATGAACAGATCAGGAAGAAAGCAGTATAGGAAAATAACAGATTCCTGGTGTAGGCGACAAGCTTATCCTAAGAAAGAAACCACAGACACTTCCTCTGAAAACCTGCAAGATTTCTAAACTTCTGTTATCAAGCAATGCATCTGGTAGTGGGGACTTGGCAGAGTTTACTGAAACATAGCAGTGGATGATGTGATAGCACAGAGGAAGCATGCGAAAAATGACTGATCTTGCACTGGGAAATGCAAAATCAGCTTACAGAACCTAGAAAGGATATCACTGGGAGGTGTAAGAAAACTGGTGCAATCACAGAAAGTGCTACTTTTCCCAAAATAAAGGTCAGATCATAAGAGACTGAATTCAGATTACTTAAACCACCAAGAAAATCTGAACATAGTTATTAATAGGTTAGTATTTCCTCCTTGGTATCACGAAAACAGATATAAAAGCAACTTGTTGCCTGAAGTCTTCATTGTGGTAAGACATGTTACGAATCCAAAAAAACCTAGAGGGTGATACAAGAATATTTTCCCTTGACTTTTGTTCAGATTCCACTGTGGTAAGAACCTCAGACTACTAGGAAGCCACCATCAGGAACATGCTTTCTTCAGCTGCATAACTGATTAGTTTTATTTCCTTGAATACCTGTCCTCTTCATTTTATCACTCAATTTCAGAGAAGCTTAGAGACTCAGCTTCCAATGTGTGCCTTCTGCGATTGTGAGTACTGCCATTTTGGGTACCCCAAGTGAAATATTTAGGAGACAGAGCAGAACACTGCTTTCCAAGACACCTGTTTTATTTCACAGCAGCAGGATGCATCCAGTTAGCACTGACAAAAGACTAAAAGCTGTGTCAAGATAGATGTCACTAAAAGATTATGGGTATACCTGAACATTGTCTTTGATTTAAAGAACCTCATAGAACACTAGTATGTAACTGCAATATTGTTACTGTTCTGCTCTGGGGTATGCTATTAGAGAAGGAATGGCAGTGAAACTCACAAAGTAATGTGTTCTTACTGTTCTTCTGAAAAACTGATTGAAAGGACTAGTGCATGTACAGTTCTCATGTTAAGTGCAGTATAGTTGCAAAGAACAGAGACGCTGTATTTGACCATTTCAAATATAGTATGCTGGCATTTTGCGAGGAGAAAGCAGAGACAATTCTGGCATTCTGGATTTCAAGAGAGAAGGAAACTACTTAGCTCAACATATGCTATAAATTCCACAGAAACATGCAACTAATAAAACTTTCTTTTTATTTTCCCCTCTAGCAAAAAGGGTTAATATTTATGTCACTATCCACGATATTAAAGGTGCCTCAGATATCAGCATCTGCCAAAGGCAATGATAAAAAAAGTCATTTCAGAGAATGTCTCCCAGCAGAAGGAGGGGACCTAGGAGACACTGCTCCCCCTAGGATGGGAGAATGGAAGCAGGTTACTACTGCTTGTGGTGACAGGCAAGTTCCTTCCCAGGCTGCCTCACCTTCCCCAAGTGCCCTTAGACAACAGGCATGAGGCCCTGAACAGGATGGACAGACAACTGATGACGTGGACTAGGTTTTCCTGTTGTACTGATCCTCCCTTCTCTGCTGAAGAGTGATGGGACCCAAGAGAACACATGGAGATGCTTCAGGGAAATTGTAGGCTGGATATAGGAAAAGATTCTTCACGGGGGGTGGCTGGGCACTGGAACAGGCTCCCCAGGGAAGCGGCCACAGCATCAGCCTGACAGAGTTCAAGGAGCATTTGGACAATGCTCTCAGGCACACAGAGTGATTTTTGGGGCTGTCCTGCACAGGGCCAGGAGCTGGACTCCATGATCGTTTTGGGTTGCTTCCGACTCAGGATATTCTATAATAAATATAACTTTAAAAATGGAACATTTTAAACATTGATCAGAACAAGCAGCAAATTAACTTCCTGCTTTCACGGTCTATTTTGAGAGGCTGGTGGTTGTCGGTGTTGCTACCAGACCAAAAATATTAGTTCTTCCACAGAAGAAGGCCACTCAACATGTAATGGCTGAATATGAAACGGCTGGGACACTTAGGCAGGCCATGAGAAAGTTGACATGCAGGAATTAAAACGAAAGAGGGCACATGAAAGGAATGAGACTGGGCAGATTAGGCATTTCTCCTTAGAAACAGGACTCAACTGACAACTTGAATGCACAGCCGAGAGAGACACATAACTTTTATCCAAGTTTGCATGTTTCACTTACTTCATGATACAATGGGGAAATATGTAACAGTATTTTCAGACTAAAAACTACTATGTTTTTCAGCATGTAAGTTTCTCAAACATGCAATCATACAGCACCTGCAGGGATAGGGAAAAACTACTTCCTTATCACTTGTCTCATTTATCAGTTTGCCTCAGACTTACAGTACATGTTTTGCTATTTGTCAGAAATGGGAAACATTTCTGTACTTACTCAGAGGTATAAGTGTCTGATTAAACACTCCACTTAGTGCAACCGAGCATGGCAGGACAACAGCTGTACAATACAACACAGCAAAATGAGGTGAGTAACTGCAGGGAAAGGACAGCTAAGTGCTTTTCGTCAAACATGCCAAGAAGGGCACACATCTCTTTTTTTCTGAGACATGTCCTGAAGAATTCTGGTACTTTGTAGCAAGCAAGTCTCCTATAGCATTTGAAAGGCACATTTCAGAAACTAGGTTAGTGCTCAACAACATGCCATTAGTATCTTAGACACAAGGATGGTTTTAATTATCAAGCCAATGCACACCACCATATCAGCAGAAATAGAGTGGGTTGCTTCTCTTTCCTCCACTTTCCATGTACAATCTCCACCTGCTTCATGAGTCACTACCCACATTCCACTTGATTAACATATGTGGATTTCTTGGGCACTAACTTAAATAGATCACAGAACTCAAGTCAAGATTTTTTAAGGATTGAGCCTTGGGGTTCTCAAAAACAAACAGAGCATGCCATTTTTCTATCTGAAATATTTTGAACTGTCACTTCGTATTCAAATGTATGTTCAAAAACCGAGACAAATAACTTTGGCTCTATATGGGTACAGCTAGCATTTTAAAGGATTGCATGGTATTCAAGCAAGAGAGGAGGATCCCAGCCTCCCATGTTGGTATCTCAGAGTTCATCTCCCACAGCTCTGCTTGAATAAGATTGAGATGAAGTTGCACACATTACTTTAAAATGTTAATGGTCACACTTCACTATTTGCACACCATCAGTCTGGCATTCAGGCTTTGCGCAATGACAATGCCTAATGTGAGGCTTTTTTCCCCCAGTCCTCTGGCTTCCCTAAAGCCAAATATTAGCAGCTAAGCATATTAATGTGAGGTTTCTTTATTCACTCTGAGTTTCTCTTGGTTACTGTAATACTACCAGTAGTAACTGGGGTTTTTTTTAACGTATTTGTAAAACTACTGTATGATCACTGTCATTTCTATATATTTCTATAATTTAGCTTGATCTGGATGTCACACCATACAATGATCTTTCTCACAGTTCTAACCATATTCCTGATTAATTCCACCATCATGCAGGCAGAATTTTGTCCAACAGCACTGGACTCAGAAATACACTCCAAAGACACTTAAAAATATATGAAAGCAAAGAATATTTCTGTATTTTCTATTTTCCCAACATACACTTTGAAATTTTCTTTTATCTAACTGTTTGCTACGTACTTTTTCACAAAACAGCCATTTTAAATTCTATTTTTTTAAAAGAAGTATTTATAATATGAGTGCATCCCTTCAGTCTTCTATAATTTAATCTAAAAACTAACCAAACAATTAAAGATTAAATCCTTTATTAAATTGAGGTGGTGGAGGACTGGATTTCACTTTGGACTTTTTAACATAATCATTTCCTTCTACCATGGTCTAGCCACACCCAAAGGCAGGCCTTAAGTCATACAGAACTGAGGACACTTACACATCTCCACTAATAAGCTATTTACTCTAGAATGATAGTTTCTATCCTCATCACCCTTTTCCCTTCCCCTCCTTTTCAATTCCAAAAAATATAGGCTCTTTGCAAAGACTTTGGATAGATTTGATCTCAAAGACAGGAAAATGACAGCAATTTAGAACAGACTTTTTTTGATCCCCATCAAGGCAGAATATCAGTTAATTGCTTAATTCTCACCAAGCTTGGCCAAACAGCCCTAATTTTTTAAAAAAAGGAACATAAGAAAAGGAAAAAAATGTGAAAAATTTAGGTAATTATATAAAAACAAGGCAGTGCCAATATTCATACTTACAGGCTGAGGCTGTTCTGCAATACAGCAGTTGAAACACAGCCAAAACTCACTCATTGTTTACAGTCTGAAGTGGGAACACAGATGAAAAGCAGGACTCAACCTTTGTAAGCCTGTCTGCAGGTAGTAAATTCTTTGAATAGGTTTATTTTTAATGGCTCCAATGTGAAAATCTTCTTTTCTGTTGAGCTCTTCTCCAAAGACAAGTCAGTCCCAGGACAAAGAACTTGAAGGCAAAAAGTTTAGAGTCTTCTTCCAGAAGGTTGATCCCAGCACCAGAGAAATATTATGTATGCTTCTTTGGTCCCTAGCGTTACATGAACCTGGAAACAAAAGTACATTAATCAAAAAGAGAGAATATAAAGAATCTCAAGATCCCAGCCAGCCACCCACACCACTGATTTCTTGGTAATATCCTGGATCACAGACTGAAGAGACATTAGCAAACAAATCACATGCTTTTTTCCTACAGTGTGTACCAGAAACAGCATATACCATAAATCCATATGAGACTTACATTCCTGCTTTGGTTAGATGAAGTGATATCAAGAACTGGTGTCCAATCTTTTGGCAGTCATCTCAGTTTGTTTCTAACTTTCAAATGTCATTTCAGAAAGTGATAACTGCCCATACACCCCTTTACACTTAGGGAATTGCGCCTATTAATGCATCATATTTCTCAATGGAAAAGTCACCCAGTCCATTCACAGTGTGAGATTTAAACGGTATTTATCCCCAACCCTGTTACAAAACTGTCAATCAAAGGCACGCTCTCCTAAATATCAACAACAAAAAAAAAACATTTCTATATATGGAAAATTTGCAAAATGGCTGGATCTGGTCAACACAATGTATTTCCTTCTACCGTCTTCTATCCTATGCTTCATTTACAGTTGGCTTCAAAACAGGGTATTACTTGTAGAGCTTGAAATTGTTTCCTTAAACGTTTAAGACTCCTCAAGTGGAACAAATGAGGCTCCGGATTCCAGCCATTCCTTTGCTAAAACAATGTTTGCTGGTAAACCTCCATTCTGGTTTCCTTGCAGTAGGAGTGCAATAAAAATTCCTGTGAGACCTCACTTATCTTGCTGCGTATCACAAACTTCCCTCGCAGAGAAAGCAAGCTAATTGAGTATTCAGAAGTTTATACAGGCATACTCCTTAATAATTCCTTATACCACTGCATCTTCACTCACACAGATGTTTGCACAACTGTAGTTCTATGCAACTCCTCACAGCATGAAGTGGTTTGGAGGCTCCATGCAACGCATAAAACTATGCCTATATATTTACATTTGTTCTGTGGCAGAGCAGCTCCACTTTGCTACCACCTTCACTAGTTCCCTATGTGCCAAGCAGATGAGCAAAGAAGTCCCTCATTTACTGCACACGTGCCAAGTCACTGCACTGTGTGGCCATGACTAGCCAGGTACTTTCCAGGACTACTGTCTTCAACACACATGAAAAGAATAAAAGCAGAACCTTTCCCATACTATATCCAAAGCCTTTGGGAAGCTCTCACACTTCCTAGCTTTTAAGGCACTAACTGAAGCTCTTTGAGAAATAAATGCCTCCTGCAGTAACACCTAAATAGCAAACATGTAAGTATCAAAACCCCAGCCAAAGTACTTGCACCTCCTAACTATGAAAAAATCAACTGATAGTGTCAAAATTAAGTTTATATGCCTGTTTCTGGCATTCCTTACTCAAAGATCAGATTAGGAGGGGGATATGTTTTGCTAGGTTATGCTATTGCTAACATCATATAAAACAAATCAATTTTATTAAACAGGATACTTTGAGGGCAAGGAAGAAACCTAAACAAGCAAACAATCCCTGCTCTAACAAAAATACTTCTATATAACCTTTTCATTGTCAGACACTTCAAATAAAAGGTCTTAGAACACTGCTAACAAGCCATATTTTCACTACTTAAAAGATGGTTTTTGTGCTTTAAAGATGACCATCTAAATCCCATGAATGAATTAAAAAACTTGGGATTCAACAACCAGTAGTGTGGAATCCAAGAATGAAAATAAAAGTCTCTAAGATCTCACTCCATAATTAGGTGGCTTCACACCATTTTCCCAATTATTCTGGTGACTGAAGATTTCATTAACTTTAAATAGCAAGACTAACAAAGAAAACATTGACAGAAAAATCCTCTGCAGTTCTCTGCAGGCTCAGAATTTGCATGCTATACAGTTCTTTTCTGAATTTGATTCAGTATGTTACAAAATCAGAAGTAAAACACAGTTAAATCCTGTTAAACATGTAACGTTTAACAATTCCAATTCAGTGTCTGTACAGCTTTTGTCTCTTTCAGATCTGGTTGATTTACTTCTAAGATAGGCTTGAAGTTCCGAAAGAGTGCAATGCATCCCCAATGCTAGCTGTCCAGATTATGAGAAACTGAGAAATCAAATACTCAAAGTTAGCATTCTGAAGTTTGATATACTGTAAGCTGCTGGAGCAGGAAATGGGTATTGTGCTGTGAGCTTTTCTTGCTCTGCAAGCACCCCAATATTCTGATTTGTGACTCCCGAAATTATGACACTTTGTTGCTTCCTTACAATCTCTTTTTGATGAAGTCCAGAACTGACCTATCAAATTTTTGTTCTCATGTAGGGTTGATTTTGGTCTGGTTGTTGCACCCAAGTACAGAAGGCATGCACTGAAGGGCAGGGAGATTCCTTTTGTGTCTTTGTTCACTGATAGCTGGCACACTCCTCCAGCTGACTGCAGCCTCAAGCCTGCAGTGCTGAGTTGAACTGTGCTGAGCTGAAGAACAAACCTCAAGGGCTTGTGTGGGCACCTGGGAGCCCGGAAGGCTCCCCTTGGTTACAGAACACCCAAGGGTGTAGAAGTCTTGCTCTACACAGCCACATTCTGCATGCAGCACTTGTGACCTCCAGGACAGCCTTAAATCTAAAGCTTTTGAATGACAAAGCCAAGCTAAAGACTCAAAATAATAATCTCTGATAACACGTTTATTCTTAAAAAGGCATTTTTAGTTCTATAGCCTGTAAAGTGCTATGTATGCTTTTAGTTTGGTGGTTCTGCAGCCACTAACAACACTTTTTCAGTCTGTTGACTTTTAATTAAAACACACTGTTGATGTATCAGTAGGTCTGGAGAAAACTGGCACTAACTGCACCTTTCAAAGGACAAACAAATGCTTAGCAGTATTTCTTGCAGCTCTGGAATTTCAAATGCCTTCCTGGTCTGCTAAACAAATTATTTTTACACGAACTAAGTTAATATAAATATCAGGAATGAATCTGTTGCACCAAAATGGAAAGAAAAAGTAATTAAGCTGAAAGCAAGAAGGTGTATTGGTGCTGTGGTGTTAATGACAACACACTAGAACTTCTCTTACACCGCTAGTTGCTTGTTTAAAGAACAAGTTGAAACAGGAAAATTCTGCTGTTCTTTGCCAAATTACTGGTTATAAAGAAAGTAAGAAAAAAATACCACAGTGGCCTACAGCTTCTAGACAGGTAATTATGTAATATCAGCACACTAGTGATACTATGGGAAATTGTTCCTGCAAAGCTCGAACTGCACCCCAAGCCTAGCTGCAATTAATGAGGTCTCACAAAACATGCAGTATTTCACAGCTAGTTCTCTGCATTTTCACAGGACTAAGATTTGAATCGCAGAACGATAGAATGGTCTGGGTTGAAAGGGACTTTAGAGATCACCTTGTTCCAGCCTCCCCTCCACAGGAACGCCTTCCACCAGCCCAGGTTACTCAGGGCGCCATCCAACCTGGCCTTGAACACTGTCAGGGATGGGGCATTCACAACTTCTCTAGGCAACGTGTGCCAGCGTGTCACCAACCTGACATGGCATCGTTTGCAGCATTACTGCATTTGTCTGTGCAGACTTGCCAGATGAAGAGCACAGCAGAGGCTGAAGAACACACTCCACGGCAACAGCTCCGCCACCCTTTGGTTTTGCTCTTTGCCCAGGTTGTGGTGCTCAGGGTGGCAGAACACCTTAGAGTTCACATTGAAAAGACAATTACTCTGTCTGAACCAGAAATTTATCAGAGTGATGAGTGCTGAAACACCGATTTGCTTTTACCATGTAAACTTTCTGAACTCTGAATGCAACTTATTTTAGAGTGGATGATTCACATTACAAAAACGCAAATCATGCCGAACAACTTTGTTGCATTTTAGGGCTTTTATACCTTAGATACAATACTAATTTCATAACATTCATAGAAATTCTATGTATTAATAAATCAAGATTTAAAAGTAATGTATTGTTTAAAAAATGAAGCGAAACATCAGTAAGGTAATTTTCATTACTCCAAGGTTTGCTCACCAGTGGCTGGTCTAATGCAAAAACCAAAACCACTGCTTATTGTTAAATACCAGACACAAAGGCAGCAAGTGCAAACACTGGACATTCTGTTACAGTATCACCTATTTTTCTTACTAAAGCACTACTATATTTTCTGTGAGAAATATACAGAGCAGGAAAGGAGGAAAGGTAAACTAAGACATCAATTTTCCCTCTGAGCTTTTCACATTTATTGATATAAAGCAGGTTAGAAAACATTTACCTTAACTGATCCAAACAGGAATATGCACTATGTTGTGGAGAATCAATCAGAATAAAACTACTTATAAATTATACAGCTTGAGAACAGCCTGCTCTTTTTAAAAAGGCACCTATACAGTTCCTTTTAAGGGCGAACTTTCTATGTCCTTTGACTGTATACTGTTCACTGTGGCTTTAAACAGGAAGTGTGGTAACAACGCTCTTTGACAATCACTTGAAGCAAAGAAAACCACAGGAAGAGAAAAAAAAAATTACAGGTGTTAGCATCTGAATTTAACTAGGCTTGCTCCAGAGCACAGACTACTGTTTAAGGAGAACAGGGAAAAAAGGATAATAAAAAAAAATGCAAATCACGAACAAAAAGTCAGAAGTGGGTCATGTCATGGTATGTCACAACATAACATGATGTGCCATAATAAGCCCATGTAGGTAAAAAGTAACAACCAAGCCCACTACTAATATTTTAGTCTCAAGTACTTAATAAGAAAAAACTTTACAGTTATACTTATTATAGGAGATTCATTCCATTGAATGCATGGGTATTTTGATTTGGCGTTTTTTTTTTGCCTTAAATGCTTTGAAAAGCTATCATTTCTTTCAATCCTGCAAGCTGTAACTAGAAAATTACCATTTCTGAGTGTATTTTTAAGATTTCTTTTGCTTTGCACTTTAAATTTCTATTGTGGTCACGCTATTTCCTCTTGATAATGACTAAATAAAGTCATGTGGCAACCAGAAATGAGGGGGGAAGAGGACTAAGGTGTGTCCAAACCAAGAGAGAGGTTGGGCTAGGGCATACTTATATACACTTACAGCTGTAGCAACTGGAGGACACTCTCCAGCTCTCAAAGGAAGTGAGAGGTGTTTATTTATTTGCCAGCCTCAAATAATCTAAAAGAAGCGAGCAGTTTTAAACAAAGACAACCTACAGAGAAAGCTGCATCTATTCATGAATTTCTTATCAAAAACTTTATCTCATCAGGGCACTGCACTTACAGAAGCGCTCTTCCTCCATTCCCCACTGCCGAAACAGACACTTCTGGGGACTTTGACACTGATTTTAATGCAGCAATTATGTTTTGCACTTTCAAATCCTGAGAAACTTGAGCTGCAAATAACTCTTGCCACATAAAAGACGACATTCACCATCAACATAGCCTGAATAAGGCTGAAATCTTTTCTTCATTTCCTCATAATCTTCCCATATCAATTCTGCCTCAAACCCCTCCCAAGTGCCTCAGGGTTTAGTTTCAAGACATTTAACAACCTTCTTCAAAGTCCGAATTAGACTTTCTTGTACATTTTCAAATCCTGAATGTGTATGTCCTGACGCTGTAAAAAGGTTACTTTATTCATGTCTTTGTGATACAGTTTTGCACATTATTATGAAAGTAGTAAGTCTATAGGGCTTTATTTTGGGATTATTGGTCATTTGGAGTCAGTTTTTATTTTTTGCCCGTATTAATACTGAAAAAATTTTCTTTAGTATATTTCCTCAAGCAGCTTAGAAATAGATTGCACTTCAAATCAAGCTCAACACAAACTAATAGCCATAAACAATATGCTATTTCGCATATAAGCTATTTACAAATAGAAGCTATTATAAGAGCAATTTGCTTCTGAGTTAAAGGCTCCAAAGACTGATGAAAACAGAGGAATAGGATAAAGGTACTACTATTTACAGCTTACTTAAGGGAGAGAGATGGGGTGATTTTTTAAAATTGTTGTTGTTGCCAATAGTACAAAGTCTGGCTTTAGGAACAACCACATCTTTCAATGGAATACCACCAGGTTTTGTGTTTTCAGTTTGTAGGAAGTCGTCACAAGCTCCCCTGCAATAAATGTACCCACCTGGAATAATACATGGGAGGGCAGCAAAAGATATAGGAAGGAAACCACAGCAAATTTGTAAGGAGAAATTCTAGGTTTTCCTTATCATGTTGCTGAGTGCATGACAGGGAGCTTTAAATAAGGGGATGGCACAGCAGGAAAGCACACAATTTTGTCAAGGAAAGAACAGCTCACAAAGTGTGACAGTAAATGCATTTGCAAGTGGCAGCTGTGATCTTAAAGCAGAAAGCCTTTAAAAATCTTTACAATTTTTTTTTTTACACTCCCATCTGCAACTGCCTGAGTTTTGCTCTGTAGCCCTTCAGTCACATTTATTTATTTCACCTGAGGGATCCAGCCCTTGAAAGGTTCTTATGATTTTGTGCACAGAACCAACAAATGAGACAGTATCACACTAGTATTACATTAAAATTCTTCGTATCCAGTTCCACTTCAAAGCTTCCTTCAGTCTTTAATTAATAATTACTTTTGATATATATATATGGGTTCAACGCATCTTTCTGAAACAGCCAATTCATAGCTCATACTATTCCCCACACTTACATGCCCATGGGAACCTACTTCTCTCAAAATCACAGCACTGAACATCTAATAGTTCTGCACTATGAAAATACAGAAGGACTAATAGAAAATTAATCATCCAAAATTATTTATTAAATAACAGGAAGGCAAGCCAAAGACTAAATAACAACGTTCTGTCGTGCCTAAGACATAGTCTAGGCATATTTTGTCCTATCTACAAAAACAGGCAGTTAAGGACAAGTGAAAAGCCTTTGAGAACTCACTCCTATGGTTTAGAAAATCTGATTTCATACTGACTTCCTATTTGCATTTTTAAAAAAATGCTGTTAGACAAGGTTTTAATCAGTCAATAACATTTTCCTCTTAAGTGGCAAGTCCTACTGAAGGAAAAACAATGCTTTCCTCACCTGGCATCCCTGCTACTTCTAACACGTAGTACCAGCCAGGGAGGAGAAAATCGGAACAGGGCAAAGCAATGGTTCAAGGCAAGCTGTCAAGAACATACCATTTCTGTAAAGAATGGAAAGAAAGAAACCCCCAAACAAACAAGCAAACAAACCAACCTTCCTGAAGAAAGCCCAATTATTACTTCTACAGTGATGATGGGGAATCCTCAACACTGGTATCCAGGGAGACCACCATTTTCAAAACAGAGCAGCATCAGAGAGAATGGAACAGTCTGTGCTCATGACACACTACATGGCAGACCGAACAAGATACTAAAGGGATCCACACCTGTTTTTAGTCTGACAACAGATAAAAAGCATTACTCACGGCATTTATGATGTTCTTTTTTCCACAGGAAACTAACATATCAAAGCAATTTCCAAGCAAGGAAAGTTTGGCATAGAAGAAAGGAGAAAGTGTGAACAAGAGAAGAAAAGGTCATTAAAAGTGCAAGGAGTTCACAGAGGCAAACTCTTACCAGTAGAGGAAGTGTTTCATGTCAAAAAATATGTTACTATGGCACACCACTACTGTAGATTTTAACTAGCTACTGCACTGTAACACAAGTTTGACACTGCATCTAAAAACATTTTAATACACGTCAGTAAATTATTGCTGTCACTTCTGTTGTCCCAAATGCCTGGCGCACAATGCCAATTTACACACTGAGACAAGGGATCTGTATTTTTTCATGCTAGTTTGTGCAAAGTATGAACTAGGTGGCAATCCACAAAAGGTTGGCTCCCCAAGCACCAAAACTTTGCACCATTTGTACATTTCAGCAAACAAAGAAATCACAGTTAATTATCTACAAGTTACACAGTTCTCTTAATTAGTATTATACCTTCTACAGTACTGGTTAAATGATTCTCAGGCTCACACTTTCTCCTGAGTAGGTGGGTTTCTTCAGTTGGTGGGCTGTGAGGTGGTGGTCCCACTCTCCCTCTGCCAGAATTCCTTTTTACCCAGTTGGAGCTGGTCAGCACAGTTGCTGTGTTTGCTTTATTAGTTTCTTCCTTATCTTAGGAGTTGTGCCAAAAGTCCTTGTGGCACATAAATTCTGCTTTGTTTTTGTCCACTATCAGCAGCACATTCTTCTCCCGAGGCTTTGTCAACCTCCCCCTGGGTTTGAGATCACAGAAGAATGTCAAAGCCTAAATCTTAACAAGGCAATTCCTACTTGCAAGTCATTTATCTAGTACCTGGACATCACTTCTTCACCTTCCAATCAAGTACAAAACAATTACAGACCAAGTGCAGTAAGCAAAAGCAGTCTCACATTTTGTGGGACTGGATAAGTCAATCTCACTCAGTTACCCCATGACACCACCCAGGATCCATGTGTGCCTGTTTGAAAAGCCAGATGAATCATCTCCGTTCAAGTCTTCCTTGGCATGTGACAATACAAGCTTCAGTTGGGAATAGTGCATCAGCAGGATGTCTCTGCTTTAGCAGGACAGAAATAGGTTTTTGTTTAAAGTGCAACAGAACTGCATATTTTTAATCTGCTAGCATTTAAGGCTTTACCAGTTATTAATATTTGTTCTCTAGCCCTTCTATAATTTCTCTATTATTAGCTTATTTAGATGACTTGAACTCTGTGTATGCACCCATATGCTTTAAAATTACTTTACTTTAATTATTAATTACATTAAAAATTAATTACATTACTTTAAATAAACCTAGAAGTTAAGACAAATCACATTTTCAAAGACACTGTGGGTCACTCCAGAGTAGAAGTGGAATTTAGGACTTTTGGAGTATGTACTCACAGAATCTGTAGAGAGAGGCCTGTGAGTTCATGCGGTTCATTTTTTCAAGTGCACTCATTCCCAGAAAGCAGTACAGTCTATTGTTATTGCCCAGTGTACTTTCAGAACTCACTTAAATGACCACTCTGCAGCTTAATACAGGTGAAATCTCTTGGCTTCAACTTCTACCACCGTTATTCTTTGGTCATTTGAAGAGCACTCACACAAGAACCACACACACAGGAGTCTAAATTAGGCTTTGACTGGTCTGAAGTTGTATCAGTTTTTCCTGACTAGACACTTGAGAACAGCGTATTAAACACTTGGTTTATTTTACACGAAGTCCATCTTCAGACAGAAAATGGTGCAGAAATACCACCCAAGTTAGGCAGAAAAACAAGATGTAACTTAGGCATATGGCAGAGCCAGAAAGCAAAGAAATTTTAGAACTTGTGAGAGGTGGCAAGTGTTAACTGGGCTTATTCAGATTTCACTCTAAACAGAAGCTTGGGGAGGGGCATCAGTAGACTCACAAAGCAAGTCTCATAAAGAATGCTCTAGTCAGAAACCTGCATTCATGTAAAAATCCTTACCATAGCATTACATGTGGTTTCAGACCAGACCACATGGAGAAGAAGAAAAATGGTAAAATGCTTGGCTTTTTTCTATTCTCCATCAATACCCAGAGATTAACTAGCAAATTATCGTGTAACACAGAGCACAAAGTGATGCCCAGAGACAAGAGGGTCAGGCTTCATCTTTTTCTAGCAGCGTACAGCAATAAAAGTTTTTCTCCCCTGCCTCCAGAGATTTCTTAAGTCACTTAAGGCAAAAGAAAATCTAGACATATCTATAGCAACAAAGAGATCTGGTCCAAGCACCATAATTTAAGTATGCCATAATTCATATAACAGTGTCCTAATTCTGTAACACTTAAGCGAGTGCAAAGAAAACGATGAACTGAAATACAGTCACTGAGAAGCACACACGGATAGGTTCTATGCTTCCACAGCACAGACGGCCCCTTTTAGCCACTTCTACACACAAGAAACCCACTAAATACTATGACTGCATGTGCATGCACATGTCCATATGAAGCCACACACAACCTACAATTAGTAACTGCAGCAATCATGAAATATTTCATTCCTATAGCTAAGGCTCTCATGCTCTCCAGCAAATATGAAAACCACCAACCAGAAAGCTAACAAGCTTTTACCTCTACAAACTTCAGACAGCCAGCCTGTCCTAAGGAGAACAACTACAAGCTGAAAAAAAGTTTCTAGGGACACTTGGTAAAAAAAAAAAATCATACATTAGAGTTGCAGTCAGTATGAAGCAACATTTTTCAGGTCAACAGTACATTTTAGTTTTTTGTTGGAAGGACCGCTCATTTTTCAAAAAAGAATGAAATCTAGAAAAGGGAGGAAAATCAGAAACTCTTCAGAATTTTTAATACCCACAGTTGCTTGCACTAAAGCATTACACATGCACAGAGTCATTCCTCATTAGTAGCAATAACACCAGTACCTATACAGGTTGTTTATCATAGAGGAAAAACTGTAATTCCCAAAATATCTTCTTTTGTGACTATCTTCAAACTTCAGCTTGATTCAGATAATGCACATTAATAATGCACATTAATTAAAAGAAATTACTGCTCTTTGCTTCTCCCTTTCCCAAGCTAAAATTAATGGCAAATGATCCTTAATATTGAGTTGGAGTATTTATTTTACTCTTTAAAATAAGTACTCGACCACTGAAAGCTCTTGCTACTTACACTCATAAAAATATTTACCTTCACGGAGTATGAAAAGGATGTAACTGAAAACAAAATCTTGAAAATCCTCACTGACTTTCATTTTCTGATCGATAGATGCTTACTAATTTTTCGGTTGGAGATCAAGTTTGTTGTTTGGCAAATCTATGATGGATGCACGCATTCTGAGCAAATAATGTTTTGCTTCAGACATCACCAAGAAGAAGGTGTTACTGAGGTCAGTCCTGCTGTGCAGAACTCTGCTACGCCATATCTTCACAGAACTAAGGAATCTAGGCCATGCCTTACCACGAGCTAACAGAACCAGCCTGAGCTGACTGTGATGGGGTCACTTCCTCAGCCTTCTCTTCTCCAAGCTGAACAAACCAAGGGACCTTAACCAACTCTTCAGAAGTCTTGCCCTCAAGACCTTCCAGCATCTTGGTCACCCTTCCCTCTCTAATAGCTTTATGTCCTTAAATTGTGTAACCCAGACCTGCCCCCAGCACTGGAAGTGAAGCCACACCAGTGCAGAGCAGAGCAGGACAATCCCTCCCCTTGCCCAGCTGGTGATGCTGTGCCTGATGCCCCGCTGGCTGCCAGGGCACTGCTGGCTCATGTTGATGTTCACCTTGCCATAAAACCACACCCCAGATCTCTTCCCAACTCTCTTTCTGGATGGCTGCTTTTCAGACTCATGCTCCCCAGTTTGTGTATTCAAGCAGCATTACTTTGGACCAGACCCAGAATTCAGCATTTCATCTTGTTACATTTCATACGGGTGGTGATAGCCCAGCTCTCTAGTCTATCCAGATCTCTCTGCAGGGCCTCTCCACCCTCAAGGGAGCCTGCAGCTACTCTTAATTTAGAATAATTGGTAAAAGTTACTTCATGTAATGCAACTTACTAATACCTGCATTCAGACCATTTCTTTCAACCACTAAAGAGCACTATCCCTAAGATGGAGTCTTATAGAACCCTGCCAGTGACAGGTCCCCAGGTTGATGTCACCCCATTCACTGTAACTCTTTGTGCCTGACCCATGAGCCAGCTGCTCACCCATCACACGATGTGGTTATCCAGCCGCTGCTGGACATTTTCTCCAGAAGGATACTGTGAGACAGTGTCAGAAGCTTTACAGAAATCCAAACAGATTACATCAACTGGCTTCCCTGGGTCAACTGGGTAGGTTACCTTGTAAAAGAAAATTAAGTTTGGCAGACAGATCTTTCCCCTCATGAATTCATGCTGGTGGTGACCAATGACTGAATTGTCCTTAAGATGTTTTTCAGAAACTCCCATACCAAGTTACCAAGTGCTGAAGTGAGAGTGACAGGCCTGTAGTTACCAGTCCTCACCTTTTTTGAAAATCAGGTTAAATCACAGCATTCAACTACTGCTTAATTGATTATCATTTAATTTCCAATAAATCACTGATTAATAGTAATTTGATCACCATTTATCACTAATATAAGCCTTTTAGGTTAACATTATAACCGTGACTTCTCTTAGTTCACTTGCCACATTGCATTTTATACACCAGACAATATGAACAGCTTTGCGAAATGAAGTTCAATTGTAAGTTACTAAAATTTAGAAAAATAAAAAAGGAAACCAGGTAGAGATGTTCAATTTTAAACCCAAAAGACACTAAGCCATCTTTCCTACACGTGCAGAAAAGTAAGTATATGCAGTCAGCTTAAAATAAGAATACATCGTGTACTTTAATTTTCAACACTTAAATGCAATTTCATTGAAGATACGAGAATTATTGACCTAGTTAAAAAACAAAGTGCTATACAAAAAGGGACTTTCAAAATGTTCCAGAAACATTTTAACAAAGTACATATTCTCAGCAGAACAGTTCCTGCTGTTCTGCAATCTGAACCCAAAGGAAACTGGATTGTCTGCTCAGAAATGAGCTGCCTATCTTGCCACGGAACACTGACTTGTGTTCCCTGTGTACCCAACAAAAAGGCCATTACTGTTAAAAAAGTCCATTTGGGAAACATCCTGTGGGTAGTATCTCAGTGGCAGAGTAAAATTCACCTGGGGTTCTATAGCCAGTGTAAAACCACTGCAAACCTCAAATGGTTTGGCTTTCACCCATATATACAGTGGTATATGGCTTACCCACACTGACAGCTATCCAGGGAGCAGAAAACCTAGAATAAAGGTGCCAAGGCTAGAAGTCGTTTTTCTTATGTGCTTTAAACTAGCTTGCTCATACCAGTCTTTAACAGATTCATTTCAGCTCCGCAAACTCAAAGCTGCTGACAAAGCCATAAATAACTTGCTGTACTTGTTCACTAAATATGGAAGAAATCTTATGTATTTCAGTTCTTAGGTTCTCACTATAAGGAAGGAAATAGGTAATGTGAAAAGTGTACTCTGACGCCAAATAACCACAGGATGACACTATTTGAACCCTGCACTGAACTCCTAGTTATATTAACAAGTTCAAAATTGTACTGCCATACAGTAGACAGAAAATACAAGCAACATCCTCTTAAAAAACAGGCATATTCACAGATAGGATATAATTTGATAGATGTAAATTCAGTCTGCCAACAATTCACTAATAAATTGCAGATTATCCTATGTCACAAACTGTCCTATTTTACCCAAGAGCATATTAACAAAATGTGTTTAAACATGCTGAAAATATGCTTCATACTATAAAAAACTGCTCTTTTACACTCTAAGTTTTGAGGGGTTTTTTTAATAAAAACAACAAAAAAATCGATCAAACCTCAGTTTCTTAAACTGTCAAAAACACATTCCTATGAAATAGATTGTGAAAAATATGATTTATCAACTGAAGAATCCTCTGTACTCTGTGATGCAAAGTATTTTCTGTAAGTTACATTAATAAGCATGAGAGCACTGAGACATTACACCTGGACTCTTTCTGTTTTGTTCCCTAGAACACAGACAGAGAAACTTTCCAGGATACATCTGCATTCAGCACTTGGTCCCTCGCCTGCCCTCAAGATTAACACCTGTCTTGGTTGTGTTTATTTCACCATTAGCTTGAAATTTTCTGTGAAACAGAAGCATTTGGTTTGTTTAAGATCTGGGCTGTGTGACAGCAGGGGACAATAACCAGATCAAGAGGCAGAGTGGCAAGATCTGGAGCAGGTTCTTGGCCAAGGCTGCAAGGGGGTGGGTGTGTGCAGCCTCTGGGCATCCAGCTGGCTCCAGACTTCACCCCAGGAGGCAAGCCCTGGGATGAAGTCCCAGGGACCTTGCACAACTTCCCCCACCCCCACGTACAGCCTTGTGGATGTTATGAACCTCTGCAAGCACTCTCAGTGCAGGTAGCTCATGTTTTCAAATGCTGGAGAAGAGATGGATATGTGGATTACTAAGTTTCTCCCCACAAACAAAATCTGATTCACCTGTATTACATTTACTCATTCATTCTGACTGCAGAAATACTTCAGTCAGTGGGCTTTGATGCACATTTGCTGTTAGTTCTCTTTTTTAAAAATGTTTTTTGTTTGCTCTTAAGCATATTTTGCACTAGAAACACGCTATTATTTTTTTCCCAACACATTCTAGATTAAGCTCACATCACACAATAAAAATTACATTCACTGGAGGCAGAACATGACATTTGCTGCTGTTAAGGCTGAAACTGATGTTAGAATTGTGTGCAACTTGTATCTTTCTGCTGGTATTTCAAACAAATGAAACAACCACCCTCAAGGTGTGTCAAAGCTGCACAATTCTCAGTGTCTAGTGCTTTTCCTTTTGTGCTGTCCCTGTTCTTCCAGTTCTGCACTGTGAAGCAGGCACGTTAAATTCTGGGGACGGTAGGGGTAGGAGCCAAAAGTTGGAAAACAAAATAGAAAGAACAAGCCAAGCAGCCCTTTCATGCTGTGTTCACCTCTTTATGCAGTGATTGGAAAAAACAGCCATTCAAAGAGAACTAGGTTCTTCTTCTTGCTGTGAAGTCCTTTTATACTTATGTTCCCACAACTTTTTTAATAAAGGAGCCTGTGCCTTCTGCTTCTGCTCCATGTTGTCCAGGTCTCCACACTAGCCCAGCATGGCCTGCAGACATTTCTCTTACCTACTTCTTGCTTTCTCTTCTTCCCCAAGAATACCTGTACTTGTCTCCTCCATTGAACACATGTGTCAAGGAAAAATTATCCACTAAATATTAAATTCTGTACTGGTCAAAATAGTATCTACTTACAGCAGATGTTATCAGTGTGAAATAAAGTATTATTCATGTAAGATGGCAGAGCAATGAAGTTACATTCTTTTCCCACTGTGGGCACTTCAATTTAGCCAGCATGTTACCTGGCAATATTTGCTTACCCACACTGAATGAACACTTTCAAGTACAAAGACCTAGCTCTGGAGAATTTGTTTGGGAGGGAGGAAAGGGAAGAAATGAGATTATTTGTAAGAAAACATATCTGAAAACAGTATCAGCAATTGTGATACAGATCAGAGGCATACTGTCTCCAAGCAATCTCTCTTGCATTATTTTAGTTACCTGCTTGCCAACAGGTAATGAAGGCAAATGAAATACACACACAAAACGTTTCCCTCTGGCTCCCAACCTTCTGACCTAAACAGAAACCTCAAGTGAAGCCTAAAAAATAAATGTTTTGACCATAGTATTTCTCATGCCAAAACAATCACAAGGCATGGAGTACTTCTGCTGATAACTTAAAAGGTCCTGAATAACAAATGTGAAGTGTAATACTTGAGCTGCCTCACTATGAAAAGAATGCTGCTTCCACACAGAGTAAGAAACTCAATAAATATAAGCATGAAGACTCAAGTGTTTCTCACATCAAACAAAACCATTTACCCACTTGAAACAGGGAAATACAAGTTACTTTACTCTAAATCAACTACAGATTTTTCAGACAGCCAACACAACAGGTAGTTTTTTGTAACATAGATGATAAAGCCGTAAGGAAAATGGCAGTGACAACTACTGCAGCTCTTTGTATCAGGAAGGACGATCAGGTTCCTTCAAGACCCAAACAAGCCACAGACAGCACAGTAAAGTACAAGGTTTAGCTCCTGATGGATTTCAGATCAGATGCTTCCAAGTTTAAGCTTAGAATTCAAACACTTTTCCAGAACCTTCTACACTACTCTCACCATCTGGCATTTTATTCTACTCTTCTGACATGTAAACTTAGTTAATCAGTTATTTCTCTTGGCAACTACTTAGACCTCCTTAGACCACAAGGTAAATAAATATTTGGAAGCATCATCCTGGCTCCAAATGTTATTATGGAGAAACAAGACAAACCATTAGAATTTCCTAATATATGAATCCACTACATTTACTGGTATTGCCATGGTCAGCACATGCTTCCCTTTCAAAACACACACCAAGTCTTATTTAACACAGAGGAACTTGACCCATGCCCTCACTGCAGCAATTTAGAGATAGCAACCACTATCTAGTACATCTAGTACAACAGCTTCATTTTCTCTCAAAAACTACTGTGGCAAATAACCACAAAACAGGCAATAGACAAGTTTTGAAGAGACAAAAATAACCCAAACTAGCCCACTGCCTTTTATGAAAGAGGTACAATGAGAGATTTTTTTATTTTGGGAGAAGATGCACTATTTTCTTTAGTTCTATTTTGTTTGGGAGGGAGGAAAGGGAAGAAATGAGATTATTTGTAAGAAAACATATCTGAAAACAGTATCAGCAATTGTGATACAGATCAGTTAATTGATTTGATTAGAATTGTCATACAGATTAGTTCTATGGAGATGCTTTCCCCTATCTCCAGTTACCCTGAACTCCTAAGAAACTTTGCAGACACTTTGAAGACATTGTAGTAGCTTTAAAATATACAACTGGTATTTACAACTGGTAAATATTTTCATACTGACATTCACAAACTTTGCGGTTTGCTTTAGCATTCCGTCTGCACACTACAAAACTGCTGTGACACTCCATTATCATGACAAGCTAAGCTGTAAAATTCAGTGGAAGCCTCTTCATCACAGAAAAAAAGAAAGGTGATTGCTGTACACTTGGCTTTGTTTCAGTTATTTACTAAAATCATAGTATTTCATTTATATAATCCCTTCCAGTGAAAGATCTGTTGGTGAGTCATTAGAATTTTGCTGGAGGGTACAATCAAATCTGCATGTGTAATTGACTTAAGTAAATAAACTCAAATGAAAAAAGCAACTACTTTGACTGAACTGTCAAACAGCTGCATGGTGACAATTCAATTTACCATACAAAGCTTCTCTGTTTTGAACAAGGTCCTATCTCCTCCAATGTCACACAACTGTTCATTTTCCTTTCTCTGTGTGTGGGTGGGGTGGGAGACATTTTCCTTGTATCTGCTGACAAAGATTCACACTGTATATTTGGAAACAAAAACCGAAAAACCACACACCAATTCCTTTGCCTGGGATAACAATTTTTATCTGAAAGTTAAGATTAAGGTGCAAGAAGTATGCATTTAGATAAAAGTTGCAGTTGCTCTTGAACATGTTCTTCCTTCTTAAATAAAGGAAACTGACTGTTAAAGAGGGTGTCAAACTTTAAATCTGTAGTTTTGATTTCACTAACAACTTCTGAAAAGACCACAAGATATAACTATTAAATTAAGCATTAAGTACAGCCTCAAATCCTCTCCCAACCCAAAACATTTCCCTCATTTTTCCTACCTCTCACAAAAAAATACAGAGAATTCTACAATTTGAGTATCAAGGTGTTATTTTAACACCTGACCTTTCCCTCTGCACTTTACAGCAAGTCAGCAACTATACCTAGTAAAAGGAACATGTTCTCCTTAGCTTTAACCTTCAGTGCTCAGGTTGAGAAGCAAAAAAAGGGGAGTCAAGAAATTAGAAACTCATTCACTCCACCATCAAGCTTCATTAAATCTTGCTTTAACAGTTTAACGTGATGATATTCTAGCTTTTCAGTAAGTTCACGTGCAGGACAGTAGTGCCTGTGTAGCACAGTCAGTGGATGTGAACGTGGCCCTGAGCTTGCAATTGCTTCAGGTCAGCATTTAGGCCTGATCAGAGAACATTCAGGAATCACCACATCTGCTGCTCCATTTGCTCTGGGCTGTGACTTACGATCAGCTTGTAGGACAAACATTACAGACTGCATCTAGGAGGTATGAAAATGGAAGGGAGAAAAAAGAAAGATCTGTACATAAGTTGTTAAAAAATGTCTACTGCATTTGCCAGAAGCCTGGAAAACACAATTAAAATAACCAAAATTTCCTTATTACAGTAACTAGATGAGCATCGTGCAGTCAGTAATAGCACCTTCACTGGCAAGGTGCACTAGCTTCCTAAGCAGATTTGATTTCCCCTTTTTCTCTGGGGAAGTAAGAAGTGATGGTTTACACATGAGATTCAGCATGCAGGCCAGATACGGTTGTGGTCCTTTCACAGGGAATAATCAGTCACTGCCCCAAAGCCCTATTTGTCTGCCACTCAGACACAGATCATTTGGTTTAAGGTATTCATTAATCAGTCTCTCCCTCAAACAAACGGCCCCTCTCTCCCAGACATGCAGCCCAAACTGTCGCTTGTGAATCGCTATCCACAGCTAAGGTAATCAATGAAGCCTATCGTATTCTCATCAGTAGAGTTACCCTCAACTCATTCATGGAACTTCCCATGGAAATAGATCAGATTGCTGGACCTTAAAAATGAAATATTTGATTTCAATTTCTCTAGAAAACATCTGTTACATAAGCATAACCACTTTAGAAGCACCAATGCAAATAACCCTTTGAATTAGTACACTTTTCAAAATAAATTCCTTTCTTAAACCATTGCATTTTTAAGGAATTTGTGCACCTACACTACAAAAATCAGCTCAAACTGTCTTATTTCATGCTCTTTAACTGGTGACAATGAACTGCCTGCACTGTACCAAACAATACTCCAGAAAATGCACTATCAAGACTCTTAAAATGAACAAAAGGCACTAGACAAAAGACAAAGTCTTTAGTCATTGATTTATCTACAACTATTTCTCTAAAAGAAAAATGAATATATTTCAGTCTAAGGGTCAAAATTAAAACAAACAAACAAACAAACAAAAAATATATCCCTAGGAAGAATAACAGGCACAGCGGTTCATCTAAATACTATGCTACCCGTTCAATTTGCTCATCCTTAGCCCTCTAGCCATCCTGAGCTGGGAAGCAGCCCTCATTCTTTTCTCCAGGCCGCTGTTGCTAGGGCTGCAGCTGCACAGCTCATTGCTGCTGAAGCACATGCCTGGGGGGGAGAGGGACACAAAGGGTTTCATTATCTGCTCCTCCCAGCCGCCAGATAAGAGCATTCCCGCCTCTCCCCGTACCAGCAGCAAGCAGGCAAGCCGTCGCCAGACGTGAGCACTGATATGAGGAGCTGCAGAAGGCACAGTGCCCTGGCTCAGCTACCTGCCACCACCAGCTTGCTCCCCACCAGAGACGCTCTGCAGAAGTTGCTCATTTCTGATCCAGTCTTGGCTCACAACTTGATGGGGAGCTCACGCTGCAGTTCAACTGAAGAACTACTGACATGAGACCTGTATTTTTAAAGCCAGTGAGAACAGTCTCCTAATAAACCCAACCTTCCAGAAAGAGCTCTCTTTAAGAGATGTGGCATTCTCTGGGGCATACAGATTGAAGACAGAAAACAGAAAAGGACTCGGAGACCAAATCAGCATACTGTGCTGTGGTCTAAAGCATTGTTCATTCACACTGAACTTCCTTCTCTCATGGTTTAATTTAAATCTTCATTGGCATTAAGAGCTGGATTTATTCTGTACACTTGTGAAGAAGAGGGATATAGGCAGTGTTTCCATTCAGAAAATGTAGCTAAATAAATTTTAAAAATTCAAACTATTTAAAAAGGAATTATTTCTTGGATAGGTTTTGGTATCTTCTTGCTTGTAAATGCCAGAATACTGTCTGCAATTTCCTAAAAAGAAGTTGTTTAGCATTTCTGGTGTCAAAAGAAAGAAAACTATTAAAATTAATTGTTTTCATTTTGGATTTCTCTTTCTCGGGGCAAAAATTCACTGCTGAAGAGCAGAAAATGATTAGAGATGAGAAAGACATTAACTCTTCACGGGAACCCTGAATACCAACACTAAACAAATCATAAAATATGTTTTTGAAGCTATGTACGAACAAGTAGTTCACAATGGAAACAGAATACTGATTTCATGTACATCTTACATGTACACTTTAATGACCTGACTTGCAGTTCTACATTAACAGCAGATGCAGAGATTAAATACAGTAGTAAAGCATTTCCACATAGGGTGTCAGACCACCACACAGCAGAAGGTGGAAAGGAAATCACAATTTGTCTAGGCCTTTACTAATGGCCAGACTAGTTTTTCACTTAATGTCATCAAATCAGTAGTCCTGTACTTGAAGGTCTGTCTCTTGACAACGGTGCACAGTGGAGGAAACATCTAGGATCGGTGCCAGCTCTGAGGAAACCGAGTGTCCATAGAAGGCAGTATGAATTCCATTGTCTCCTACCCCTAAGATTACCAGAGCCTGCTGGCAAGACTGTGCACTTAACTGCAGTCCTGAATAGTCAGGGGATGATGACGTCCAGATACAGTCTGAAACCAAAAGGCTGGTACCTGCTCCATGATCTGACAGCTGTGACCTAGGACTGGAAGGGCCACAGGCAGAAGCTGTTTTAACCCTGTTTTAACAAAGAACACCCCAGTCTCATTCATGGTAACTTTTTGAGAAACAGGTTAGGTCTTCCCCCCCATGTGTTTCCCCTTGGTAGTTCTACTGAGGTCTTTGACCCTCATGATTATTTCTGAAGGCACAAAGAGAAGCAGATTTGAGCAAACTTAACTTCTTCCAATGAAATAAAATTTCACATTTTGGAAAAAGCAGCACATTCACAGTTAACTCAGTTCCATGTAAAGCATTTAATCCTGAAGAATACAACCGATATTTCTCAAGGACCCTGAGTAAAATACTTCTAGTACTACTAAAGGTTTTGTTTTTTTTCTTAACCTGCAATTGTGGGCTTTCTTCCATCATGTGAATATATCATAAATATTTAGAGCAGGAACAAAATAAGATTAAGAAATGGTACAGGTAACATTGTTTACTTGTAATACTATATATTTCAGTATTTGCTTCCACCTGCTCTTTCATCTAGCCTCATCTTATATCTCTACGTCCCCCTCCTGTTGCATAGCTCTGTAATTCAGATGACAGAAAAACTACTTGAAAGAACTTCAATTTCCATGTTAAAGACATACATCAGCTAGAGTCCAAGGAAAAAAACAAAACAAAAAACCAAAACAAAAACAAACAAACAAAGAAACAAACAAACAAAAAAAACACACTCACCAAAACCAACACATGTATTTTACATAAGGCAGCCCGCAAGGCAGAAGTAACTAGAAAAATAAAGAAGGATAAGAGATAAGAATAACACACAGTGATGCTGAAATAACTGCAGTTCCTGAACATGCAATGTAGTGAATAATGCTGACATCTGTCAAAAGAGAGTGAATCTTCTTTTTATATCACTACTACATCCATTATTGAACATTGGAAAAATAACTAGCAGGTGTGTATATTTTTATATATATAGGTAGATAGATACCACAAGCATTCCAACTGCTCTGGTGAGATGTACACAAACCTATCACTCTCAAAAAAAAAGCTTTGTAATATCATGATATCCCAGACTGCTGCAAAATTTAGACAGCATTGGTAACACCAGTGATAACAGTGAGTGCACAGTGGTCATCAACTTTGACTAATACAGTACTGGTATTTTGATGGAAAAAGGCACAGTACTTGGGATTTTTGCAAAAATTTTGAAAGCAATAATCTAAAATACATTCTTTTACTTCTTGATGAATATCCTATTTTACTGTAATATTGAAAATGCAGTTTATCAAAAATTAGGTACTCTTTAAGTCTACCAATATTAATAGCACAACAATGAGATAGTGAAAAGTCTTTTAGAAGCTTTTCTGAGAAGTTACTGCTCTTAATTTGTCAAGAGATGGACTGCTGTTCCTTTTGTAACGGCATGTTATTAGAACTGAATTACTGAACACCGCCTCAGAGTATGATCAGTTTCTGCAAAACAAACTATTATTTCTGGATATATGTGAATCTTGCTTCTAGAGGATTCTCAGCTATATGAAAGGGAAAAAAAAA
>VZTR01013406.1:85065-100494 GCA_013400775.1 Chaetops frenatus | reverse complement strand
TATTACATATATTTATATATTAAATATACAATTTTTAATTCAATGAAAACTAATGCTCAATTGATGTTCAGGGAAACCATTTACTGTAGGATTCACCAGATTCTCTATCTGATAACCTATCTTACTGACCTCCAGGACATACTATAAAATGCGTTTATTCAGGCAGTTTTCAAGGTGTTCCATTATTATTGAGTTTTGTAGTGACATAATTTGTTAACTAATTTTGCCTACAGTATAATACTTTTGGTTTTGAACCTGATTATTATGAAAATAAGTAGCTTGCACTGAAAAAAAACAACTTCCAAATTTCTAAAATTAGTGCAATTTCCACTTTTGTTGTTTCCTACATGTCAGTTATGAATTCAGTCATTGACTGAAGTGTAGCCTGTTCACCCAGAGGGTGTTTGGGCATTGGAACAGGCTTCCCAGGGAATAGGTCCCAATACCAAACCTGCTAGAGTTTAAGAAGAGTTATGACAAGACCCTCAGGCATATGGTGTGGCTCTTTGGGGCTGTCCTGGGAAGGGCCAGGAGTTTTACTCAGTGCACCTTGTTGATTCCTTCCAACTCAGAATATCCTGTGATTCTATGATGTCGAGAGTGTTTCAACTAGTTTTAAACCCAAAACGAATCTGCTTTGGAATGTGCTCTTACGCATCTTGTAAAGAAAACAACCAGTATTTGATTAAAATGCAAGGGTTTGTGCAGGGCACAATCTTTTTATTCAGAAATATGCACATTAAGCTTGCTGAAAACTGTTAAAAGATAAACACACCAAATACAATATTTTTATAAAAACTATTTGCTAAATTTACGCATTAAGAGAATAATTCATCACTTCTCTTGTTGAGCAATGTCCAATGAAATAACATTTTTGGGGAGGAGATAAAACCCTTTTCTTCATTAAAAAGGACATATTTTTTTAAGAAAGTATACTGCCTCGTACAAATGTATTCTTAAGTTTTCTTGGATATGTATTATATGTTTGTGAATGACATTAATAGTCATTTATTACCATGAATTACCACCACTACACCATGATTTTGAGTATTTCAATATTTCTCCTTTGATTTTTATTTTTTTCATTCATCCTTAGACATCTACTAAAAGATTCTTGATTTTAGAACTAATACATCATTCTGTTATAGAATAAAACTGTTAAAAAGTAATTTTAGAAAATAGACACAGTAAAAAAATATTACAATATGAAACCTGAATCAATATTGATTTGTTCATTTTACTTAGCTGTGGATTTCATCTAGTGGGACCAGGATTCTTATATTCATATCTTCTCAAACTTTGATGCCAAGACATCAAAAATGAGATGAGGATGCTGGTTTTCAACATGAGCTTTCTACAGAAATTTTAGGGGGTTTTTTTATCTGTTTAATATTCCGTATTTATTTATCTGGCTTCATAGATTATGTGTTGACTTCATGGCATTTCATACTTTTCCTGAAGAATCTGAAGTTTTTCAGTGTGTGTACATTTTTAGTAGTGTTAAAGAGAGTTTGCCTGCATTTTCAGGTATTATGCATATTGAGAGATTGAAATAAACTTCAGCTTCTTGGCAGCTTTAATATTATATAAGTGAGGAGTGGGTTTGTAGAGAATTCTCAGAGTCAGATTGAAAATCCATATAGTTTTGCTCATGTGTATGCTAACATTGAGAAAAAATATGCAGACGTGGGAAAACCATGGGATAGAGATATCATTGAACAGGAATTGAAGTTCGAGCTTCAACTTTGGGAACAGATTGGTTATGTTGCAAAAGCAAAAGTAGCAGAAATATAAAACACAAAGAAGAGTCTTGAACAAAAGCCTTTAAAGGTAGAACACAGGTGCCTTAAAAAACAAAACATGCACTCAGCATTTGGTGAAGTTAGTGAGAATCTTAGAATGTAGCAATATAATCTTATGTAGAAAACTAGTACAAGGTTATAGAGCGCTGTGAGAATGAATTGTCAAAGTCGCATTGTAATAGGGCCCAAGTGGGATAATGCAAGTAGTAGTTGGTTCTTAAAGATGCTAACAAACTGCTTGTCAAATGCTAATTGGCTGAAAAGTTTATTTGAGGAAGTGTAACTTTTGCAATTTCGGCTTGTGCTATGGCATGGATTCAACACTTTGTTGTTTCACCCTTCCACCATGAGACTGATAAAATTAAGACTTTTTGCATCACCTTGTAGCCACCCCATCTCTGTGATTTATGGGTCCCGACAATATAGTCTTTTGTCATATAATCAAGTCTTCAGTCCCTTTCACTCCTTATCAGGCAGCTCAGCACAGTGATATTACGACTAAAGGGTCAGTTGTACAGTGAGGCTTTCAGAAGCAAGCTCAGAAATTAGGTGCTCTGCCTGGAAAAATGGACTGTGAAAGCATTCAAGAAACTGATGGACTGAAACTGCTTTGAGAAAAATATTGCTAAACACAAAGTATTTGTATTTCAGGGCCTAAATGCCTACATCAGTAAAACATCCTTACTAATACAGTTATTTTAAACTCTCTATAAATATTCAATAAAGTATAAAAATTTAATGTACTAAGGCAGTGAAGGTATCACTAGGTGTATGTAATTTTAGATAGCTTTTCCTGTTTTTCCTTTGTAGAGTCTCTACTAGCAAGGTGAATTTTTCAATATGTTTTTTTCTATTTCTGTTTAGGGACCCACAAGGATGAACAAGTTGAACACTTAACACCACAATTTTGGTATTATTAGCAACATACCTTGACCAAGTGTGCTAATCTCAGGGTCATTATGTGTAATTAATGAAAAATATCTGCCAACTTTTGTTACTTTTCTGTATTTAAAAAACTTTTGAAAGTTGAACAAGAGGATTCTGTAAAGTGTATTTTCTTCTATATCTTATCTTGATCTTTTTAACACAAACTTTCTCATTTCTTCAAGGCTACTTTATTTCATAAATATGCTCATTACTTTTTTTTTTAATATACAAATAATATCCTAAAGGAACTGAGATTACTTAGAGAAATGATGAGAGAAAGTAAAAATTATATCCTCTAATATTAATGTACTATATTTATTTTTTAAAGTCAATTGCTTTCTCTACCTAGCAGAAGATGAATATGTAATGAATATTCTCAACCTCACATCCCCAAAACTGCATCTGTGTAAATCTGTGTAAATACAGACACATTTTCCCTTGAACCAAAAATATCAAGCCTCAAGCCATAATCTTCTGACACTCCTTGTGTGTTAATGAAGGTGCTCCCATATTGGATAGCTCAGAATATGGTTTACATAGAGTTAGTAATTACAACACATTTTTAAAGAGTGGTGACATAATGGACCTTGAGTACATAATGCTATCAGTCAGCAAATGTTAATCTTAAAATGGCCGCAATCACCGTATTCCTAAAATAGAACTTTCTAAATCCTTGCTGCTTTGCTAATCCAGTAGGACACCCACTACCTTGCAATTAAATAACCTATGTTTTGCAATAATTTCCTGTCTAATGTGGTGATTGCTCAGTTAAAAGAGATGATGTAAAAAAAATAAAATGAAAAACTACATTATGAATTCTTAACAATTTTTTGAATAACTAGCAAGCCTATTAAAAACAAAAACAAAACCAAAAAATAAAAAAAGCAAAAGATATAACAAACCTTTAACAACGTATCAGTACAGTAAAAAGTTTTTAGCTAGATGATCTATTTGATCTACTTACGGTTTTACAAGACTCTTCTATTTTCCGCTGAATTCTTTCCTGGATTTCATGCACAAAGAGAACATTAAAAATTTCACTAGTCTAGCAGAACACTGATCCTTCACATTTCATTTTCTATAAGATGGTTAGTCTTTATTGTGATTCTCGTATTTTATTAACACGTTGCATTTACAAAACTCAATTGCTTTCAGTAAACACATTTTCTATTATGCTGTAAATGCAAAGAAATAATATAAATTAATACGACATAAAAATGCTAAGTTTTGAGAAATTCTTCCAAGTTTGAAAGTCCTGATATTTCAATGAAAGCAGAGCCACAGACGGCAGAAAGAGTATTATGGAGTCAGACGTTCTAAATTTAAAAAGCAGGATGGAATGTGAGCCATCTATTTTAGCCACCATAAAAAAGCTAAAAGCAAGTATCATTTAGAATTGATGTTAAGCCTTTTTTTTCCTAATATATATTTTAAAGCTTTAAGTTTAGGAGACTATTCAGCAAGCGTTGCAGAAGACAAAAACTTCAGTTACTTTGGACCAGTTACAGATGTGAAAAATTTGAAATATTTTAGGCAGCAGTTAAATAGACAGAAGGATTACTAAATAATTTTAGTATCGATAAAAATTAAGAAAAGCAGACAGAGTAAGAATTCAATTATTCATATAGCCTACAACTATTTCAGTTAACATCACTATTCAGGAAAATAACCTTAGAGTTACTCTTGACAGCACAGAAGAAACCACTGCTTGTACAAATATCCTGAAATATCTCTTGGAAGAAACCAGAACACATAGGGGATGAAGAAGTGAAACCTGCAAAGAATACTATGGTGACTGTATTGAAATATGGCTACAGGTTTAAAAATATTTGTGACATGTTGAACAACTCAGAATTAAAAGATGTTCAAAAAAAGGATAATGACATTACCAAAGAGTGGAGGAATCTTTCCAAAGAAACATCAAAGGATTATTTTTGTAAGCTTAAAATATATCTTAGAAGAATAGGACAAATAATTATAAAAATAAATCAAAATTATCTGTATGAACAAGATACATGAGTGTATTTTTTTTTGCCTGACTCAAAGCTAAACAAAAGCTAAACAAGTTAAATTAAAATTGGAAGTGGTAAATAGCCAAAACAATATTATCTCACTGTTTAATTAAGCATAAAATAATTTTCTACAGGAGGGAAACAAATAAGCAGACCCAAAACAGGACTGAATATAAGGAGTTCCATAAAACGGGTTTGAGCTTAAGTTTTTAATGGGGCTTATCTTGACATTGTCCTTCATGAAGTTTAAGAAATCAATAATTTACATATGTGTACTCCACCAGAGATCAAGAAAGAAAGATAAACATAGACAAAATTATTTGATAATTATTTTGAACTCAAGAGATCATAATTTTCATCTGACAAACATCACTGAAAATTTACTTACAAGAATATTCAGTATTTTAGTTAATAGTTAAGAAAGTGAAAGTTATTAAATTTCACACTTCAGAGATTAAAATATTATATTCAAACTGGCAGTCATGATGAGACAATATAGAACTTAGATTGTCCCATATCTTTTCACTGCAATGTTCTTTTTTTTCTGAAATTTTTGATTTTGGCTTCTCTTCTAGACAGAGTATTGACTATGTGGTCTCTACTTTCAACCCAGCACTGCAACAAATATAAATCCATAACCAATTTTGTCACAATGTAACTCTGAAAGTAAATGACCAAACTATATTCTTTAACGCAGAATATTCTGGCTGCTTCTATGCCTTCTGGTTTGTCCCTTTATGCCAGGGTGCTGGAAGACATGCAAAAGCTGCAGACTGCTCTTCTGATACTACAGATTTTATGGATGAAATAAATTGTCAATAAAGCAGTTTTTTGACCTTTATAATGCAGGCAATTATTTTAGAGCTCTTTCCCCTAGAAAGCACCTAAGAAATTGTTTTCTTTTAATTACAGAGTTTTTACTGGGTCCCAGCCTTCAATGTAACACAGCCATGGGCTTCATCAGGTACAGAACTATGGAGGAGGTGTCAATGATCTGTGAAAATCTTCCCACCTTTCCACTAGCAGTGACTTCACAGTATGCACTTGTGGCAAAAAAATCAGAAGTGTTAGGTCAGGCACTTCAAAGAGCCCTGTGTTGTCAACAATCTATCTAGTTAAAGAAGCCATCTCTAAAAGGTTTGATTAAAAGATTTGATATCCTGTGATATTAAAATTATAAACCAGTAATATCAAAGATTATAATTACAAGTGCTTATTCTGAAATGTCTCAAAAAAAAAAAAAAAATCCAGTACATATATTTTGCTAAGTAGATATGATAAATCCAAGTTGTCTTTTATGCCTATTTTCTACCTCCATCTCTGTCTTGGGTTTTTGTTTTATTTTCTCTTTTTGACTCTTGTTCTAGTCACTTCTCTCCTACTGTCTTACTTTTTGATTTATGTTTATGTGCATATGAAAAATAGAATTTGTGTGTTCTCCTTCTTTTTCCAATCCACTCAATACGTCTCCTCGTTCTATTAAAGGAAGAGCATATGTAGTACCACCTGAAGTTTTCCTGATTGCTATGGGAGCTGAGAATAGAATGCAGGTTGGTGGTCTGCTATCTGCTTGCAATTCTTTTTAAGAAGTTGAAAATATCCATGGGAGATGAAACACGTGTTGTAGAGAACATGAATCGGTAATAAAGAGCTACCTATGATTTAACCTACAAATACAATATCAGCTTGCAGTGCATCTATGATTGAAGATGCTTTTGTGTTAGACTTTGTTTTAGGATTACTCTTGCCACTGTTTTACACTCTCTCCATAGATACTCAGGATTATTTTGGGTTAGTAACATACACTGTCCTATGTTATTCTAAATAAAAGACATGCAAATTAAAGTACTATAATGAGATGACAACAGTTTTGGCTCTTTGGCTCTCAGTTTTGTGTAAACCCTCTGTTACTTCATCAGAAGGTTCTGGTAATAGAAACACAATGCTGCAAACAATTTATATAATCAGATTATGGCAAGAATTAGCTACCAGTTAAATCTATGCCAAACAATGAGGTACACAATATAATTTACCAGTAACTTTGTCAACTGACACACGGAAAAAAATAACTGTGTCATCTATTATATTACAGCACAAAAACTGGTTATTGAATTGAGTCATCCCTACAACTCAACATCGAATTAAAAACCAGTAGCTTTCCATACCAATACACAAGCCTGTAACTAGTCATTTAATCACAACAAAGACTGCAGAATGAGCTGCAGTTCAACCAAGACTGCTGTACCTCACAGGTTGCCCTTTTGAGGTGCAGCAGAGATTCTGAGTTGAGATAAAATATGTCACTGACTATTTCAGATTTTTCCCTATTCTACCCTGCCTGCTGTTCCTTCTGTCCATGGTGCATCAGAAAATGCAGAAATAAAGAAAGGAAGATTACTGTAAGCGTCAGTGCTGCTGTTCACTTTAGCACAGTGCTCTAATGACAGGAAGTGTTTGTATTTTTACATAAGGATGAAAACAAATGAAGATCAGATAAGGTTAATATCCTTCAACTTACAATATATAAAAAGTACTTTTTTAGCACTGATGCAAATCTGACATTGTCAATATTTATATATGAAATAGGTGAGGATATTACAGTAATATATACACCTGTTGCTATATCTCTGAAATTATATTTTGTTTGAAAACTAAGAAGAAAAAAGTATTTTTTAAAATCATCAAAATTTTAGCCAAAAAGCAACTCTTCTAAATCCCTTCTTGACATATGCATATAATTTATGAAATACCATTTTTGTAATTCACAGATACGTCACTATTAACATGTAAGTTATTTTCAGAAATATTTTAGGAAAAAAGTGTAATGGGATTATCTATTATGAAGTCTAATTAATAATAAATGATAAATGATAAATGATAAATCTAATAAATAAGGATCAAACCACTGCTTATTTGGGGTAGAATTTGGATAATTAAAAAGCTAACCTAACCGTATGAATTAGAATATACTGTGTAGTTATGATGTTTCCCTACAGAACAGGGACAGACAAACATCAGATTGAAGACATAAGGCAAACAGCAGATTATTTCCTTTGCTCCTCATTTTAGATTGAAGCAACAAGTCAATACCAGAAGACACTGAAAAGAGCAAGACCCAGACAAGTGAGTGTCCCATCAGTAAATACTTTCCTGCTTTAATGAATATTTGTTTTTCCACTAAAGGGTAATTCAATTTTCATTACAAATGTTCATGCCAGTAAACTGTTTCACAGTGTTTAAAACCTTAGTCTTTGGTTTCATTTAGACACTTCAGATTTTCCTGAAATGGAGCACTGAACATAAGCAAGACTGATAAATCTAATCTGTTATCTTCTCATTACTTTTGTAATATTAATTCACTCTTGCGTCGTCATCTGTCAGACACAGTTTTAAATATGTTCTTACTATGTCCTAGATACTGAAGGCTTAATATCAACTAATTAGAGGAATAACATAGCAGAAAAATTATTTCTTATATTATTTTTTTTTACATACAAGTATCTTGTTCTATTTAGACCTCTGAGCCAACTATTTAAGTGATATGATAAGGGCTGCCTTTTTGTAAACTCCCCTCAGTCCAGAGGGGAAGAGTATTTGGGGTTTTTTGATTTTGGCAGGAGGCGAGTGCTTAGAAATTCCTAAGTTTTACATTAGAAATCTGTGTTTTCTACCATCTATAACATAAAGCTTCTTATCTGGATCATTATCAAATAATTAATATTTCCACACATAATGTTACTAAATAACACAATGTTACTAAATAGCACAATGTTACTAAAATATCTACCAATTCTCAATTAAAATTCTTAATATCTATCGTGGTTTGAAAAGTGATTTTTCCCTGCAGGGAATCTGACCGCTTCCTTCAGGCCTGAGGGAACCAATTAACTGCCTAGTTCTAAGACGGACACACTTTAGCCACTTAAGAAGCTGAGTACGCCTCTGTGGTTCACCTTTAAGAAAGTTGAAGCCCAGGAAAATTTCTCTTGCTTCCAGCTTCTGAACAGGTAACAGCAAGGGCCCACGAGGCCTGGTGGGGCCAGCTGGGCCCGAGTCGGCCCTTGCCGGCTCCAGGGGACTGGGCCGGGCCAGGCACAGCTGAGATCCTGCCACAGCTGAATCCTGGCCTGGCTGCTGAGATCCCGACCACCTCTGCCTCCCCCTCTCTCTGGGAAAAGTCTGCAGCAGCTTTGGCCACTGCCCAGCAGGGATCATGTGACCAAGAGCACAGCCCGGCAGAGATTGCAACTCTTTCAATACGGAGTTGAAACTTACAGACATCAATTCTCTCCCGAGTAAGAGGAAGAGTGAAGACACGTGAAGAAACCAACATGGAGACCCCGAGGTCAGTGAAGAAGGAGCCAAAGCCCGGAGGGAGGAGAAAGAGGAGATGCTTTAAGCTGCAATTTTTTTGGAAGGCCATGGTGATGGACTATATTATATTGGACTATTCCTTGTAACTCATGAATGCAACTGGGGGGAATACAGCGTTCTAACTGAAGCCTGAGCAAAGGTAGCCATGCTGAAGCAAGCAGATGTTGAAGTAGCTGTGATCTATGAGAAACTTGAACAGAGAGAGATGGGGAACCTTGCCACAGAGACGGGAGAGATGAGAGCGATGAGAACCCTTGTCCCAGCGATAGAATAGGCTTGCTCCAGGGATAGAAGAAACCTTATTTCTAGAGAGAGAAGAGAAGACCCTTTGCTTTTTCTACTAGAACAGCTCATCCTTAAAATAGTACCCCAATAGACACAGATGAGCCTTTGAAAGCAGTTGCAGGAAGAACTGTAGGTTGAGGAACGGGACTTCCACACTGCGAACAGATTTCCTTTTCCGGGAGACTGATTTGCTTTGAAAATCAAGTAATTTCCCAACTTAAGGCTCCTGTTTCATCAGTGATTTCCCAATTCCAAACACTATGAATATGGGCAGACAAGAATCCTTCTTGTTAAAGAAATATCACACTACTCTTCTTGAAATAATTCTAGAGTGACTTGCAACTCTTACTCTGGGTGTAATTATGCCAATTTTGTGTCAGTAATTTAGTGCTGTATTACCATTACTACTTTGGTATTTGCAAGTCCTAAAATTATCCTTATTCACTCAAAATCTATGGGCAGGCATGGCCATGTCTGAGGCTGAGCTGGAGACTGACACTCCTCCAACATAGCTTGGGAAGGGGCTGACGCCCCAGGCAGAACTGAAATGGCCTTCGGCCTCATAGGTGTAGTTGGAGGCTTCAGGAGAGATTGTTCAGGATTTATAAAGTCTCTCAGGGCTCCTAAAGTGGTACTTATCTCAAAGTAATTTAAAACTTTGAATCTTTGTGATTATCTTTGGAAGCTACTATATATAATATCATCAATTTTTAATCAGAATTCTCAATAGGGAGCTTTACGGAAAAGCTGATGGGATGATACAACCTAGGGTTCTGAGATACTTCTTCAATGATTTGCATCCATTTTGAGGGAAAATGTTTGTGTGTGTGCATGCGTGTGTAAATGTATAGATCAATCTGTCTTGTTTTAATGCTCTTGCAAGCCTCCTATATGACTTTAAAATATGGCATTGAATCATGTATTGATCTTAATTATGTATAAAAGCCATGCAGCATATACAAGTGCACCAGCTGCATTCAAAAATAATTAAGTCTTGTGCTATGCCACCTAGATGGAAGTATTAGTGCATTTAAATCTACAGGATGAGCCATGAAGAATGCTAGTTACTTGAAAAAATTGTAAACATTAATGGTTACTGTTAGGTAGGAACTGAAAGTATATATTGGATGGTCTCACCAATAAAATTTTAGTCCTCTTAAAGAAGTGCAGACTGAATGAATAGCTCTTTCATGAGAATGCTTACAGAAATAACATCCATAACATATCAAAAGTTGATTGACTGTTAATGAACACATACAAGTTTTAGGAGAAAAAAATTGAACAGTTTTATTATCTTAAACATTGTTCTACTCACTATGGTAATCCTTAGTTGTATTGTGCTTGATAGTTGCATGCTGATTCCCTTAAATTGAGAGTATGTACAAATGCAATACAGATGCATCTTCAAGCTGACAATCTCCAACATTATATGAGATAAATAATTTTAGTATTCCATTCTCTTCTGTTTGTCCAATACATAATTTAATTGATAAATAAATGAATACTGCAATCTGTTACCCACAACCTTCTTGAAATAGGAATATATAATTTTTTATCATGTAAAACAAAGAAGAATTTTTGTATTTTCTTCACACATCTTAATGTATTTGCACATACAGTTTTCTGTTTTTAGTAAAATAAGATTCTAAGACCAAAATTCACAAATGAGACTGTTTCCTACTGTACTTTCCTAATGACTGTAGTCTATTTAATAAACCAAATAAAAGCATTAAGCCTTAACTTACCATTAAGACTTGCAAACTGGTCAAGAAGTACAAATGCACTGACCTAAACAGAATTAGTTATTGATGAGAAGTGCATAGCAGTGATAACCTGATCAGAGACTACCAATGCATTGAGTACAGCAGGTGCATGCTGATTTTTTTTTCCACTGCAGCAGATTTTCATCACAAGTTGAATTCTACAAAACANAAAAAAAAAAAAAAAAACTTGTGGGAATATAGTAGTGGTGATAGATTTATTTAAAGAAAAATTCTAGAAGACACAAGAGAAATTTAATTTTATTTTTATTTTCTTCTGAATGTTATGTTTACATTCTATTGTATGGTACTTAATGGCAACCAAATCAAACTAAAATGCACATTTTTCAAATATGAAAGCTTTTCAAGCAGAGTATAGCTGCTTAATTGTATCAAAGTTTCTTGTTTCAGCAAGCATCTCCTCTTTTTGTGATAGTTTCTGTGATTCTGTGTGAGGTGCTCAATTCTCTGCATGTGATGCATTCAGATTTTAGATATTTTAGCCAATGCCGTTTTTTCTATTTGAGTTTTTAAGTGACAGGCACTGCAATGCTGTGACACTGAAGTACTTTGCAGATGAAGGTATTAGATACTTAGGAGTGAGTCAATAAAATTAAGAGTGAAGCAGTCAGACAGAAATACAAATAAATTAAGCATGGTGTTAGCTGGTCTAAATCAGGAATTTTTATTAATATATATTCAAACTCCTCCTCCAATATCTAAGAATGATACTTAAAGGAAATAAGTTGGTGAGCGTAAGGTTTTACGAAAGTCTAACCAAAAATACAGCTTGCTTCTCAGTCATTCTAATTGAATAATTTTTCACTGGAAATATTGTAACTATATACATTCACAAGTTTTCTTCATGGTATTCGTACATAAAATAAGATTTATGTAATTCTCTGTGATACATAGGACTTTTACTAGTAAGAGTGTTGCAGATAATATTAGTTAAATTAATAACACAGCCGAATACTATGATAAAGTTATAATTATTTAAAAATATTATTTAACTGAATCTTCAAGCTTGTCCTTCAACCAACATACTGTACACGTTTCTACAAATTTAAAGGAAAATGTTCTAAGAAATAAAATAGTTCTTCTACTGCCCTCTGTTTCACTGTGTGGAAAAATTTTATTAGTGAAATCTACCTTTTCATAGAGTAGAAGAGTGGTTTTCTCCTTCTCTTCCTCATAAAAGGATGAATTATCTTTTATTCAAAATTCACAGTCTCCTCAAAAGCAATATATTTTCTTAAGTATTACAGAGAAATGAGATAGTTAGCCAGTTTGTCACTAGGTCAATTGGCAAAATAGCTATTTTGCTCCTAGAAGATGCTTCTCTATCTCTACTTATCTAAATTGCCAGAGATATGGAAGTATAAGCAGATCTCTAAATCACCTGTGAAAAATACTTGTTTTGTTATGCTAGGAAACTATTTATCATGAACACCATTTTTATATGCTGATAATGTCAAAGCAGAATCCCTGGTGTGACAGAAACTGTGCTCTAGTGACAGCTGTGCAACAAGCAGTAATTGAACATATTTAAAAATCTATCCCATGTACTGAACAGATTTCAATGTGTGCTTTGTTTAAGGTCCACTGAGTTGTGAAATGGTTGCTTCATTCACACAGATGTTAATATCTCCAGGCTCTTCTTTGTTGTTCCTCATTTGCATATTTGCAGTAAGTTTGCTGCTCATGAAGTCAGACACAGCTGCTTGTCACTACTATCTGTTAGAATAATGCATCTTGAAGACAAAATACAAGAAACCGTAATTACACCTCATTAAGATTTAAGGAGAAAAATAATAAGAGACGTACCAATAGGTGTTCAGTCACCAGTGCTTCATTACTTTCTTTACTGTTTAAATACCTGTCTCTGATGAATATAAATTACTTAGGGAAAATAATACAGTTTTGAATCAGTTTAAGAGCCTCTCTTTGTCCATGAACACATTCTGAAGTAATGATCCAACAAGATATTGGAGTTCTATATGATTATTTAATATTATATTTGATCATTCCATGGCAATAATTGAAGTTTCATTTCGTTTTATCTGTTCTTTGAGAATCANTTATAGACATACCTTTGTTAAAATTTAAGCATTACTGCTGGCAGGGTTAAAAAAAAAAAAAAAAAGAAGGTACAGATAAATAAATTTGTACATAATAAAAATACCAAAAATGTGTTTGTTGACTGTAAAACTTGCATCCAACAAATTCTTATATCAATGACCATTCATCTCTGAAGTACATTATATAGGAATTAATTCTATATCATTGCCTAGAGGTCAAGGGAGGTGATCCTGCCATCTACTTAGCCCTGGTGAGACCTTACCTGAAGTGCTCCGTTGAGTCCTACGTTCTTTAGTACGAGAGAGACATAGAGATCCTGGAGCGAGGCCACGTTAGTCCTACAAAGATGTTCAAGAGACAGAAGCATCTCTTTTCTTGAGGAAAGGCTGAAAGAGTTGTACCTGCTTAGCCTCAAGAGGAGATAACTAGGAGGAGACCTCATTAATGCAGACTCTTCTTGGCAGTGATTATCAATAGAATAAAAGGATACAGGCAGAAGCAGAAGCACAGGAAGTTCCACCTGAGCATGAGAAAGAACTTGAGCTTCTTTACTGTGGGAGTGACTGAGCACTAGAACAGGTTACCCAGAAAGACTGTGGAGTCTCCTTTCCTTGAGATACTCAAAAGCCATCTGGACACATTCCTGAGCAACGCGCTCTAAGGAAAGCTGCTTGACAACAGAGACTGGACTAGGTGACTTGCAGTGGTCCCTTCCAACCTCACCTACTCTGAAATTCTGTGATTCTGTGATCAAGATGTGAAAATTATACATGTTTAGCTGTTTAGAGAGAAAAAGAATAATTTTCCTTTACAGAGTAGAACAGAAAAACACAATCAGATCATATTGACATATTCACATTGTTTTTTTATTATCATTATGGAAATATCAGAAGACACAATGCATATTACAGTTTCAACAATGATGTAACAGCTAAAACTAAGATGTGAGTTTCAGGAAATGGTTATTCTTGTCTATAGAGCCACAAATCACTGTTATTTTAACAGTTTCTTTTCAATTTTTGAATATTCTTCATATTTTTACAAAACATTCTAAAATTATTATACTTTTATCTTACAGATTCTCATCAAATTTACATTTATTTTGGCAGGTTACAGGTAGACTAGAAATTTTATATCCTAGTGTGATGCGTTGGCCCTATCTGTCTTCCAGCCACCACTCGGTTGGTCTCTCACTCTTTTAATTCAAAGGGACAGAGTGTCAAGAAAGTAAGATGAAAAGGTCTGTGGGTTAAGATAAAGACAGGGAGATATGTCATCAGTTAGCCTCAAAGAAAAAATAAACTCAACTTGAGGATTAATTTAATTTACTGCCAAGTAGATTTGAAGAGTGAACAGTAAAGAAAAAACTGAAAATATCTCGTTCCATTCTTTCTCCTCCCATTCCCTTTCTCCCCATTCTCAACATCATTTCTTCATTCCAGAGTCCTTTACCTCCTTCTTATCTCAAAGAAGTGGAGGTAATGGGGACAGTATCAATCCATAAGAATTTGTCTCTGCCACGCTTTCCTCCTCACATTTTTTCCACTCATCCACTGTGAGTCCTTCCCACAGGCTACAGTTCATCAGGAAATGTTCATATCTTCTGATGTGGGTGGTTCATAGTCCTCCTCATAAAGGTCACCCCAGTAGCATCCCTCTGCCAACACTTTGTCACTTGCATCCAATAAATACAACCTGTAAATTAATTTTACCCATATACTGCCTATTCCAAAATTACTTTCTCATGGGCATTTACTTTAAAACTTACTACACCTACAAACAGAAATATACGAAGTAGTATAAACCTAGTATTCTGCTTAAAACTTACAGCTGAAGACTGAGATAATATCCTACTAGGTTAAAAGTATTTTTGCCTTCAGTGAAAATCTGGGGCACTGACTATAATGAAATGGATAAGGTTAATTGCCAATTAGATGGCAATAGCTTAGAGGGTTTTCTGTTAAAAACTGTGTTTTGTTAACCTGAGAAAATGATGCACAATGATGTTATTTTGTTCACAGCATGGATGATAGCTGTCCCCAGCTTTCTAAGAGTAAGTAAATTGCCACACTGAAGTTTCTGAATTTTTTTTGCTGTCCAGGAGGGTTTGGATTTTTGGGAGGGTTTTGAGATGGTTTTTTTTTTTTTTTTTTTTTTTTTTTTTTTTTTTTTTTTTTTTTTTTTTGG
>VZTR01013406.1:50549-84988 GCA_013400775.1 Chaetops frenatus | reverse complement strand
TTTGTGGATTTTTTGGGGGTTATTGTGGGTTGTTGTTGTTATTGTTGTTGTTTTGTAGGTTTTTGGTAGTTTGTTTGTTTTGGTGGTTGGGTTGAGTTTGGGATTTCTTTTGTCTTTTAGCAAGAGGGGCTTGGGAAATGTGACTGTTATAAAATGGATTCTGAACTTACATGTATTTTCACCTTTTTCTAAAATCCCATGAAGTATACTCTTACTCTGGTACACTTTTATAAGTGAAATTACAAATTAGAGCAAAGAACAGTTAGGAGCATATATACATGGAGATTATATAAACCACTGTGGTGACAGTCAGAACAAAACAAGTGGGAGCTGCTAAAAGAATACAACTAGCAAAAGTACCTAATGACACACCAGCTAACGGGAATTAATGGGACCATAGCTAGTATGATGACAAGGTGTCCATTAGCAGGGGTGGCTACTGTCAAAAAAAGTATCATCAAGATCAGCAGTAATTCATGTGAAACATCACAATCCAAATTACTTTCAACAGAGAGAGGTTGGAGAAACATGAAAATTAGGCACCGTTGTAAGAAACAAAAACCTGTTCTCAGGGGAAGAGGCAGAACAAGTTGTTTTATCAGTCACTTAACTGGAGGTTAAGGATGCAGATGTTATCACTACTATGAGATGAATGTCTGTTTTGGGCTTTTTTTTTTTTTTTGAGAACTGTTAATGATATTACTGAACGGAGTTCATATGAAGTTTAAGACACCAGAATTGAAGGGTCTGCACCCTATACGTGTAAGCAGAAGCTAAGAGCTCCTTAATGCTTTAAAATCTTGCAAGGCATTGGCTTTGGTTTATTTAAATAGGCATTGACTGTATCACTTACATAGTATTTAGCACTTTTTGAGATGCCTTGCAACCATCTTGTTGCTACTTGGGTCATGAGTCTCCTCTATCCTTTTAATCTTTGTGCAGCTGTTGCCAATAGGCCAGAGCATTTCAGGTAGTGTTAGACACCCGTGTTTATCTCCTAGTTGATATATTCAATAAAGCCAGAAGGATGAATTGGACTCCTCCTGAAGCAGCTCTTTACTGCCTCAGTTCTGAAATTTCTGAATGGAGCTGACAGCTGTGAAACAATATCCAGACACTTTCATGTACTTTCAGGTACTAGACAGGTAGCTGGATGCCAACTGGGTTATTCTGTGGTGTCTCAAATGACATAAAATGTCTGTTTTAGCCTAAGACAAAATGTAGTTTCATGTCCATTCTCTTTAATGGGAATTAAAACATCTAGCTGACAGACAGAACCTTGATATAGGTATCTAGATTTAAGTGCCTTATTATCAAATGCACTCCTAGTCAATAGGCTAGATTTCTTTGCTTTGCCACAGTTGCCTAATGCCTTTTCAAACATCAAAGGTTATGTAGACTAGCAACCCACTGACACTACAGGTAGGGCATGGATCCCTTGCAAACTTCCTATGCTGTAGCAACTGTATACCTGAAATACCTGTAAGATGTAAGCAGCACATTGTGTTCTCATGTTTAAGTAATTAAATTAAGCCTATATTTTTTCCCTTATATTAATTTTGTATTCAAATAGCTCTGTTTACTTAATTTCAGTTTTCTGGGGAGAAATACAGAATAATATTTTGTTGTACATTTTTACAGTAGAGCTCTTGAATTTTATCCAAGCCCCATTGCTGTGAAAATCTGTAGTAGTCACAATGGATAGTGTAGAGAAAAAAGCTCCTTATACCTTGCAATTATCAGTGTTATCAATGATTCTATAATTGCAGTAACATTTTGTGATGGAAAAAAAAGACAGAAAAAACAATGGAGAATTATTCTTCATTTAACTTCCTTCACAAGGAAATGCAGACAAAGAGGACTGAAGAGAACGGAGTGTGTCAGAAATATGCACAGCCAATCCAGGAAAGTCCATAAAAAAAGATAAATTTAGATTAGCTTCTTTAAACCAGGAAACATTAACTGTTAACTCTGTAAAGTTTCAAGTCTTTTTCCTCTGATTAATAAAAATGTCCTTCTATATCTTGTACTCATGTGCACTGAAGAACATTCCATTTTCCATCTAGTCAGCAGCATTTAATTGGCTACAACATTCTAGCTCCCTCATGTTTTGTAGCCTTGTTACCAGTGTGATCCAAAAGGTCTAGACACAGTCTTTTTTTTCTAAGCCATCTTCAGTTAACTTTGCATTTTACTGGCCTGATTTATGACTTCATTATACATGTAACACAGGTGAAAGATATGTGCTGCTTTTCTCCACTATTGCAGAGAAACCATTGCATGGTTTTTAGAGCTGGGCAGGGGGAGTTTTTTTGGGGGTTGGGAGGGGTTTTTTGTGGTTTTTTTTGTTTTATTGGTTGGCTGGTTTGATTTGTTTGGGATTGGGGGAGGGCTGTTGTCTTGCTGGTGGTTTTTTTGAGGGGTTCATTTTAATCTATAGTTTTAATTATATGTTTCCTGATGATACTTGGTCTAAAAGATCAAGATCAGTTTTATAGAATGATTTACAGGGTCGCCTCAATGTAATATTATTTCGTAGCATGAACATTCCCTAACCAATTTGGATTTATTTGTCTTTTTAAGGGCCAATCACAATTTATCAGGTTGATTCATTGCCCTCATCCTTCACTGACTCTCCATAATGGCATCCACATCATTCAATATATTTTTCTGATTGCTTAAGTTCCCATCACTTTAAACTGCCAACACTGTTTTTTTTTTTCTTTTTTTCCTTACTGGAATGCATGTGAAACCACTGGAGACAATACATTTCTTAAAGGACTGCAAGAAATAAAGTTGCAGCAAAGTTGTTTCCTTCAGTTATAATATTGATGAAAATTTAAAATAAAATCAGTGGAGCAAATCAGAAAGTGTTATTAGCCACACCAAGCCCAAATCTGGGTAACTCCCTCTCTTTGCAAAAAGCTAATGTGAGTTAAAAATGTGAAAGGTCCAATTTTTCTTCTAATTAAATCACAGTATTGGAAATAATCTCACTTTTGTTTTTTTGAGATGTAAGTCTACTCACAAGTTGTTGCATAGTATTAAAGCCAGCAGGTATCTCTTTAGTATGTAAAAAATATAAACATTAAATTGGAAAACTAAAGGTTTGATAAAGTACATAAACATATTATGAAACAGAGCATTTCAATTTTAAACTACAATAGAATTTTAAAATGGGGAAGAATGTTTCATTGAAATAGCTGCCAGTCTGTTAAAGTTAGATAACTTTCATGAAAATAATTGCCTGTAAAATTATTAAATTTTTTAGATTTTCATGTAGGCATAACAGTTAGGCCAAGTCATTACAATGTCACCCACAATAAGACTCCCCAGTGAAAATAACAGACATTCTCATGAGGCTATTTCCATCACTGGTGCTTCCATAAGGCTTCACTGAGACCAACGAAAACATGGATAATAATTGGCTAGTACATCTCTGAATTATATCTTATTAGTATTTATGTCACTCACATCAAGACATAAATGTATCAGTCACCACCTCTTGCTTTTTCCAATATTGTTTACGACATCAAAATGTAATATTGTTATCGTTACTAGAAAATGGTATACATCTTACAAAAACAACTCCATCTCAATTTCCTGCTTTTTATTTTTGGTGACTTTGCCTTTATTTTATTTTGTTACATGTTTGTTTTGAGTGCTTCAGGTAGAATTTATTTAATTAAGTTTTCTGTATGTTACTCAGTCTTCTTTAACACTGGAAAGATAAAGATATATCTCAAGTGATATTTATCCTATCTTGAAAAGAAATCTTAAAAAGTTTTGAAAAAAGATCAATATTTTGGTAGGACTTCTTAACTTAGATGAAGTTAAGAAAAGTAGCTTATTTTCCAGTAACTAAAATCCTAGTCTTCATTCTTTAATTCTACATCTTTGGAAATCAAAGGCGAATGTCTCTACCTTCAGAGGAAAACTAACTAGCACATACAGCCTACTCTTCAGTCTCTAACAATTTAAGGAAATGTATCAAGCAGAAATTATCAGGCACATTTATTTTACTATTTTTGAGTTTTTGTATTCTTTAATTCTTCTGGAATAAATATAAGCAATGACTTGTCTCTCTACTGCTCCTCAGCTATAACCAATCTCAATTACAAAACCAATTTTTAATAATTTCCTGTATTGAAGCATTACTATTTTCACTCTTTTTTTTCCTCTTTAATGTTGAAAGCCATTTTGAGTTATTTCAGTGATACTTCTATCATGTATTTTATCTACCAACTAGATAGTAGAGATTCTAATGACTATATGATTAAGAACCAACAGTGGTGGATGGAGTAATTGTTCTACTTTTTCCCCTGCACAATATTACTGCAGAGAGTTGTCTATTCTTTCTGTGGTTCACTGGTAGCTGTTAAAATTTATGATGCAAAATAAATTGTGCCCTCTAGAAAACACCAGGGGTGGTGATGGTGGTAGTTGTTTTTGTTTTTTTTTCCTGATTTTTTTGTTGTTGTTGCTGATGTTGTTGTTCAGTTGTTTTTATTAGTTGAAATCATTTTAAAGAAAGTTTTCCCAAATTTAAAAAAATGAAAGATTTTCTTTTACATAGGTTTCAAATCACCTCAAGGTTTGTAATAGGCAGGTCAATCAAAGTATGCCTAAACTACCAATGGCATTTTTTCCAATTGAAGGAAAGAAAGGCTAAGTGGGTAGGTGCAAAACGTGTGGTGATTTGTCTTGCCTGTCTTCCAGCATGCACAAACAAGATCTTCAATGCATGTAGTCTGCTAGATTTGTTTTACCATTCATGGACAGAAATAGTCCTGGCCATAGGGCAACTTACTTATGTGTGTGATATCATTCTTAAAAGGAGATTAACTGCCTCTGGAAATGCCTATTTCCTTTCATGGATCATGAAGAGAGCTTAGATGACTTGTTTATCCTAAACACTTAAATTTTAGCTTGAAGAAATTAGATTAAGTGAATCCAGAACATGACATTTAACTGAAATACAAAACCATAACTGGTGATATTTTAGTACTAGTTTCATGAGAAAGATTATAAATTTGACAAGTTAATAAAATGTATAATAAATACAAAATAAATTCACGCTTTATGCTTTTATCTGTCCATGTGAAGCTGTTTTATGCTATTTGAGGTGTGATATGATATCAGTGATATTTTTGGAATCTGACAAATTAGACAGTAGTTAGAGGAAACATGCACATGTCTGAGCCAGCAAATAGAGACCATCTAAAATATGATAAAACCTTTCCAATGGAAGTAGTACTACTGCTGTTTGTACGATTGAAAGCAGACACTAAAAAGCCCTAGATTCCAATATGCAGTAAAACAAGCAAGCACTGTGACTAATCTAAGGACCTTATCAATAAAAAACTAAAGAACTAGATATATATAAATTTAGTCTAGCACACTCCAGTCGAGGCTATCATTATCTGGAGTCCCTCAAGACGTCCACTCGGTGCCAAGAAGTGGGCGTTGGATGGACCCTGTGGACACATACAGCTACTCACTCAGTCCTCTCCCCCACAGGACAGAGAGATAACTGAAGGAAGATGAAAAGACTTATAGACTGTGTTAACAGTAGTTTCACAGGAGAAGAAAAAGGTGCACATACAAATTAATAATAAAACAATTAAAAAAAAAACAAAAACCCACAAACTTAATTCTGTGCATCCCATTGACAGGTAAATGTTTACTGAATCCTTAGAAAGCATGGTATGAGCATTTGTAATAGTGTCTTAAAAAGTGCCATAACCACTAATGTCCCTGTCTCCTCCTCCTTTTCTTGAACTTATATCACCAACCACAACATCATATGATATGGAATATTTCTTTGGTATACTTAGGTCAGGTGACCCAGCAGTGCCCCTCCCACCATCTTAGCCATCCCCAGACTACTCATTGTGTGGGAAAAGAAGATGACAGCTTGACAGTGTGCAAGAACTTCTCAGCAACAGGAAACGTTGGTAAGAAGATCATCCAGTCTAACCCCACTTCTAAAGAAAAGTCAGCTGAAGCACGTTGGCCGCGACTATGCCCTGTTGTGCACAGATGGAGGTTCTACAGACTATTTGCACAACCTATAGTTTGACTACTTTCACAGGAAAATAATGTATTCTGTCATGTTCAAATGGATTTGTTTCTTGGGTTTTCTACCAGCTCTTGCCCTAGCAGTGAACACTACTGAGAAGAGCCAGTCTCCTTTTTCATTCTCCCTCATCCAGTTTTTAAATACGTTGATAAAATCCCTGCTGAGCCTTCTCTTTTCTGGGACAGTCAAAGTTCTCTCAGCCTCTGTTTGTCCTAACCTGTCATCGTCACCATCAGGTGGTGATATCAATGAAGATGCAAAATAATATCCAGTAATGATCCTTTATAATCAGCTGCCAAAATAACTTGGAACCACTAACTAAAATCTTTTCAGGTCAGAAGGTCCATACTCCAATTTTCAGCTTTCATTACTCCACCTCTTTGGCACTATATTTTCAATTTTTATCTTTTGGGTGTGTCTAGGAGAAAGCAAGTTGAGGAAAAGGGTGTAGAATTATTTGCTGAAAATCTAGTTAAATTAAATCTAGCATGCTTCTGATGTGAACCAAAAAAAGGTTACTTTGTTGTAGAACACTATTAGGTTAGTCAGGCATGATTTGCCTTTGTTAACTCTGTGCTGGCTTTTCCCAAAAACTTCCTTCATTTGGCTTTTAATAGTTTATTAGAGGACTTATTCCATTATTTTGCCAGGGACTGAAGCAAGAACAGAAAAACAGAACAAAACCCCAATTACTTCAAAACCACAGACATAAATTGAATGGAATAAGGATATGATTAAATTGAAGTTATTTTAGCTTAATACATTCCATAACAATAGTTCTTATTATTTTTCATATGTTTTTATTGTATTTTTTCATCAGCCAATCAATTTGCATATATATGTTATTATTAACTTCAAAATCATCCAGTGAGTCAGGTAGACTGACCTTTTAATTGCTACCGTTTATCTCAAAATGTGTTTTATTAAGACCAAAGGGTAAGTTTATAATCCACAAATTTGGAGTACTAAAGAATTCACACTGGCTCAATTTTGGCAATTAAATGGATTTTATTTTGTTGTGTAAATTCTAAAGTATAATATACGTGATTAGTTTGCTTTTTCTACAATTCTAACTCATTCGATTGGCTCCTGTATAATTGCTATGCCCAAGGAAACATGAGGAAAAAAAAAAAAAAAAAAAGATTAATCTTTAGAGAATCAATTTCTGATAAAAAAAGCCTGCTTCAGGACTGCTTTACTGTCCCTGAAGCAAAACTGTTTATCATAAGTAGAGGCAGAATTCAAAATCTTATTTCTCCCTTAGAACACTAAGGCTAATAATTTCTGAATACTGTAAGCCATATGATCAATGAAGGATAAAATATTTCAGCCTAGTCATAGCAAGAACGCAATGCGTGATTACAGAATTTGCACAGGGAGGAAATGAGGAAATAGATATATATCATATATCTTCATTTTGTTTTTTATTCATGAGCAGGTGAACAAAAGTGATATTCTAAATTTCTCAGCAGTCCATAATTCTGGGAAGAATATGAATAGGAAAATATTATTTACTGTAATATTAGTATGAATTTCTGTAATTTGACATTCAGACAAGTATGTTTTACATTTAAGAGCATACTTTCAGGATGTTAATTTGCTGTCATATAAAATTCTGTAATGTGTCAAAATTTAGAACTTTTACTGTATTAAGCTATTAACACTTATTTGATGGGAGCTAGACAGTAACTCATGAGAAATAATTTTGTCAAATTTTAGACACTTAGTCTTTATCTTCTTGCTAAACTCTTACTCTGTTTTCCCAAATCAGAAAGTATTCTCCCCTGTACATTGTTTGGGCAAAGATGGGTACTTAAAATATATTATTGAGCACTTCCCTCAAAACATTAGCTACAAGATCTACCTGTATTGATCTATCAGGAAACACTGAGAGCAGAGATGTGTGGCAAGTCCTATACCTCCATGGCCCTTAGTCCTCAATGTTACAACAAGAGGCAAGTGTTTTCCTAGAGCTCAGGATCAGTTAGAGAAAATCTTCGCAGTTTTTCTAACAAACAAAATAAGTCTTATAATTTCTTATTATTTTATTTCTTATAAAATATATTTGATGAAAAATAAATGTGGGAATGTTTCTATGTATTATGACATTTGAAGTGAGCCTGGTGATCCTGGAGAGAAGCAAAATCAAGACCTTGAATGTTGTAAGAAGGAACTTTTGTCTGTTTAAGAGCTGGTGAATGNACCACAGGTCCTGGAGAGAAGCAAAATCAAGACCTTGAATGTTGTAAGAAGGAACTTTTGTCTGTTTAAGAGCTGGTGAATGAGAGCCCCAGAGTAACTGTCTTTAAGGACAGAGTGGCTGGCCAAAGCTGTGATCTATTTAAAGCTGCTTTTCTTAGACTGAGAAGAGCTGTCTATCCTGATGTATAGGAAATCAAGTAAGGCAGGCTGGAAACTGGCAGGATTGAGCAAGAATCTCCTCCTCGAACTGAGGAGTAAGAAAGAAATGTGTGGCCAGGGGAGGCAGGGGTAGGTGATCTGGGGTCATCATCAGCAGGTATGTAGATGGCATGAAGTTGAGCAGTGCAGTTGACATGGAGAGCTTGGAAATCAGACCCGTGAAAACCTCATGAGGTTCAACAAGTGCCAGTGCAAGATGGGCCATTTTGCTGGACCAGGTAGGCATGCCCTGAAGGAAGCTGATGCCTGAGAAGAGGAGTGCATGCAGGAGCTGGTTTACTAACAGGACCTGTGGTCCAAGGGGGACCCACAACAGAAAATCTATTCCTGAGGGTTTCTATCCTGTTGAAAGGACCACGCTGAAGCAGTTCATGAAAGGCTGCAGTTTTGAGAAAGATCCAAGCTGGAGAAGTCCAGGAAATACTTCACCTCTCTCTGATGACCACTTTAATCGTTACAGATAAACATATTCTCCCACTCTCCTAAAACCAGCGTTAACCTTCTCAGGAAGAATAAATTTAATTCTGTTGTCCCATGCCCTTTTTGAATACTTGTACCAGTGTGCTATTGAAAAGGAGGGATAAAATAGATATATTTACATTCGCTGTTCTTCAAAGGAGACAGGAGCATTTGTACAGAAAAGTGAAGTAGAATGATGAACTTCTTGATGTAGCTTCTTTCATTTTTTCATTTATTGGGAAGAGAAATGAGAACATATTTCTCACTGGAAGAGTGTGGAGGGAATATGATCCTTCTAGCATCTATATAGATAGAACACACAATTAGATGCAAATGCAATGTCCAGCCTGGATATAAACAACAAAAGGTATCTGTACATATTCATCCCAGTGAATGCAAGGAATATTTCTGAGGAAAAAAACCCCCAAACTTCTGGTGGAAACCCTTCAGCCATTTCCCATTTTTTTAGATTCTTAGATCTAATATTGCAGAAACAAAAAATTCAAAATAAAGTAAGTAATTTTAAGCCCCAGCAAATATAAGTTATAAAATTACAATGGAGAGAGGAAATTTATTTGAATAAAATTATAGGAGCAGAAATAGTTTTCTGACTGATAATAGCCAATACACTGAGTAACACTATCACACAGACACGTATGCACTATGATTATTTGTTTCTACAGATAACGGTCTTTATTCCAAGGAAGAAACTTGTTTACAGATTGTTAACCTTTGAAATATGTCTCTTTTTGTCATTTATTTTTCTAATTATAAATGGATTGCCTCATAAAGCTATGAGAAGGATACTTATTTTCTTTTTTTACCAAGAGTATGCTTAAATGACCATAAATTTCTGGATTTCAGTGCAATCTTTTTGCTCTCTAATCTATATACCATCCAGTCAAATTTAATAATGGTTTATTAACAATAATTTATAAAGAATTCAGAAAGGACTAATTACAGGAGTACTCAGTACTAAAATCATCATAAAGTTATGTTAAAAAATGAAGGTGTTATTTTGACTCTAGTCTGATTTTTAATGTCTTCTGCTCAGTTTTTCCATTTAATCTTAACCAAGACGTTTTAAAAAGACATCTAGTAAGAACATGCCTAAATTTAATTTTGATTTAATGATACATCTGTATTGTATGCAGTCTTTAAATTCTTATTTGTTGAACATGGTAAGAAAACAGATGATACAAGTAGATATCATTCAAAACTGGGGAATCAGTAAATGTTCTGCAAACAGTGCTTGCAAAAACAATCACATTTATCACTTCTTTCTCTGATGTTTTAGTGGACTCAGCATTTCAGTGGTTTCTATCCACTTAGTGAGATTTATTAATCTCTGCTTGGGATACTTGCTGTTTATTTGGAGGATAAGAACAGATATGCATTTTGGACTTCATAACTATAGATTTTAGAACTAAAAAGTAAAATCCTTGGTTAAAATGCATCTACTTGCGCAGATCCAGTTTTTGGGGGGTTTGTTGATTTGCTGCTTTTTTTTTTTCTTTTCTCCGCTTGCTTGGATTTGGTTTTGGATTTTTATTTTTGTGAGGGTTGAGGGGGCATTTTTTTACTGTCGTTTGGGGTTGGGGTCCCTTTGGGTTTATTTTCCAAACAAGTCACATTCATGTAAGTGTTGCAATAGCAGCATATTCGGTGGACCAATGCATACCAACAAAGCCATTAAGTTTTTGATGGATTGCAGTGTTGACTGCATGAATTCACAGTGATGTTTTATAGGCTTTCCATATACTGTAAAACATACAAGATTTTTCAGATAATAGATGTTGCATATTGCTTTTCCTAAGGGATTTTTTTTAGTCAGTTAGCCACTGTTCACTTCCGCTGCTTGCTTTTCATTAGAAGGTTTTTTGGTTGTTGGCTGGGAAGTTGCAGTATGTGTAATCAGGAGCAAAGGACTATATATACCAAGGATTTAAAAGTGTGCTTCCTCTTATCAGGCACACTGTCCTTTGAGGATGCATTTTAGCTTTAATTTTTAAATTGTTACCTGAAACTGAGAGTAATTTGATGTCTGCCTGACTGAACATTAAAAGATAAATATAGGACAAAAATAGTGTATTTGTAAAAGTACCTTCTTTTTTGGGAGTGCTATCATACATGCACGTACATGCACTTTGAACAGACACACACCAGATAAAAGGCAGGTATCATAACACACATATTTGACATCTATCTATGTTCACTAAGGATGGTGAGTTCTAAAATTGGACCAAAATTATATCACTGATAAAGGTAATACCACACAACACAAATTCAGGGAATATACATAAAAAACAGACTTTAGCCTGTTCTCACAGACTTCTGTGAGTGCAGAAATATACTCTGACATATGACAGAAAGTTTATTGTTCATAAACAATTATACATCATTTCAGCATCAATTTAAAAATAAAGACCTTATTGTTTTCTCAATAATTTTAAACCTCAAGTATATAAAGTATAAAAGTCATGTTAGCAATTTAGAAGGTACTTAAACTCCAGTATTACGTAGACGTTTTGAAAAGGCAGGTTTTGCCAGTAGTTCAGAAAAGCAATTTGTCATAAATTATAACAATGACAATAAAAATATGAAAAGGAAAAAGGCAAACAATTTGATAACAGGTATAGTTTGAAGGAATTCATGGAAATGTGTATTCACAAGCATGTAGTGAGTTCACTAAGGCAGAACTGAAATATGGTAACAGGATTTAATGACTCAGGACTGTGCTGTCATGTAATGAGACCTGGACAGGATAGAGTTGGGTGGAGAGGATGTCTGTGAAGTTCAACAAAACTAACTGCAGAGTCCTGCACCTGGAGAAGAACAACTCCCTGCACCAGGAGAGGATGGGAGTCAATCTGCTGGAAAGTAGCTCTGCAGACAATAACCTGGGGGTCTTGGTGGACAATAATCTGTTCATGAGCCAGCAGTGTGTCCTTGTGGCCAAGGAGGCCAATGGTATCATGGGGTGCATTAGTAAAAGCATTGCCAGCAGGTCAAAAGGAGGTGATTCTGCCCCTCTGCTCAGCCCTGTTGAGGCCCCATCTGATGTGTTGTGTCCCCTTCTGGGCTCTTCAGTACAAGTGAGATGTAGAACTACAGAGAAGGTCTAGTGAAGGGCAACGAAGATTAGGGGACTGGACGATCTCTCTTATGAGAGTTGCATCTGTATATGAGGAAAGATTTCTTTACTCTGAGGGTGATTGAGCACTGGCACACACTAACCAGAGAGTAGAGTGTCCTTCTCTGAAGATACTCAAAACTATGTCTGGAAATAGTTTGATGCAACCTGATCTATGTGAACTTGCCTTAGCAGAGGGGTTGGACTAAATGTTATCAGAGGTTTCTTCCAAAACTCCACTGCATGATTTTATGATTTGAAACACAGACTGCCCAGTTTAATGACTATCAATTGTCAGTCACACTTACTAAAATATGAGCAATCACTTTTGAATCTTTGGGGCAGAGCTCTGAACTGTTGAGAAAAGGTTTTTCCCTGTGTCATAATAGTATAGGATTGGCCAGATGCATTATGGGACTTGGGGAATTCTTTTTGAAATATCAGGATATTGTACTTCATGGAGCTCCATTGAATCCATGACTGTAGTGGTTTGAAAAAAAACCAATTTTTCACCTGCCAGGATTTTTACAGCCCCCTGCAGAAATAGCTTCCTGCAGGCCTGGAGAGCCAATTAACTGACTAATTATAAGATAGACATTCTATTTAGCCAATTAAAATATTAAGACTGCCTCTGTTATTCACAAATTTAAGAGTAAGAAGCACTGAGTTTCTCTCTCTTGGCTTCTGGCTTCTGAACAAGTAACAGCAGAGCCCCGTGCGGCCTGGTGGGCCCGGCTGGGCCTAGGCCTGAGTCGGGCTGGGCCTACTCGGCTGGGGGCCTACTGGCTCCAAAGGGCTGGGCCCTCCCCGCTCTGCCGGGTGGGCCGAGCCTGAGTTTTGCCCATAGCCCGCGGGCAGGGGGAGGAGAAGCTATCAGCCCATGCCGTGCTGTCACTGAGTCTGAGCTTGGCTGCTGGATCCTGCCGGCTCTGCTGGCCAGACCCACTCCGCCACTGTGAGCAGACATCCTGCTGCAACTTCCCATTATTCCCCCCGACTCCCTGGGAGGGGAGTTCAGCTCCGGCCGCTGCCCAGCAGTGGCCATGTGACCAACAACAGAACCTAAATGAGAGATTAACTCTCTCAGTGCACAGATTAACTCAGATACAATTCTCTAAGTGCACAGAGGGACCCAGATACAAGTCTTTGAGTGCACAGATGGACTCAAAAAAGTGAAGACAGAAGAAACCAATGGAAACACTGAGGTCAGTGAAGCAGGGACTGAAAGTCCAGAGAAAAGAGAAAGAGGAGATGTTTTACGCTGAAATTCTTCTGTAGAGCTGTGGTAATGGACTAAAATATATTAAACCATTTCCTTGTAACTCATATGTACATTGAGGGGATACCATATTCTAACTGCAACTTGAGCAAAAGCACTTGTGCTAAAACAAACAGAAGTTAAAATAACTGTGGTAGTGGAGAACCTTACCACAGAGAAGAGAAATCTTACGTCAGAGTAGAATAATAGAGGAAAAAGACCCTTACCTCAGGGTAAAATAATAGAGGAAAACCCTTGTTCCAGAGATAGGAGAAACCTTACTTCCAGAGAGAAAAGACCTTTGCTTTTCTACCAGAACAGGTCATCCTTAAAATATACCACAATAAATAAAGATGAGTCCTCGAAAGCAGTAGTGGGAAAAACTGTAGGTCAAGAAAAGGACTCTCACAATGCAACAGATCCTTTTCCAGGCAGCTGGTTTGCTTGTGATATTGAAACTGCAAAAGAACTCTGTTCTTGTAGAAAAGTCCCCGTGGCAGGACAGGAGAGACTCCTCTTCCCAACTGAGCTGATTAAAGCCTATTATAAAGGTAGTAAACTAATTAAAGTCTCTAAGTTTTTTCTTTTTATGTTATTAACGGGAAAAAAGTTGTTGATGAAGAAAGAGAAATGAAGTGGGGAGGAAAAAAAGGGGTTTAAAAGCTTATTCTAATTCTTGTTATTTTCCTTTTCAGTTTATTAATAAAGCGATGTATCTTTAAGGTTTTAAGTCTTCTTTGCATTTCTCCTAATCCTTATCTCACAACAGAAAATGAGTGAGTAAACTCAACCCACTACACTAAATTAATGCCTGGTGTGAGGAGGCGAAGTGAAACCACTACAGTGACACACCATAATACTCAAGAAAATAAATGATGTGTATTAGAATATTTGCATATATGCAGAACTGTGGCAAAATATTCTCCCAGCTGCAAAAACAGACAAGCCAGCTCCTTTAAATTCAGAGCCTTACTATGCCAGCTGATTCATGATGAAGACTGAACATAAAGAAGACATTAACATTGTGCAACTGAGCTGATGAGAAATTTAATTTCAGGTATTGTCCTACATAAAGAAAAAGATACATATAAGACACCAAAAAAGCAATATGTTATATAAGAAATTATGTTATATGAATGTAATTTTACTATAAATATAAAATATAAGTAAATGTTTTCTATCTTTTTAATCTGCCATGTTATAAGAAACTAATAATAAAACATCTTTTCGTAAGAAAGGATTTTACCTATGGTAAAATTTGTGTCAAATTGTCCTCAAAGATATTCCAAAATATTGATTCATATAGGTGCAACTAGTGGAATAATAGTAAATAAAAAGTGATAAAAACAATGTTTAAGAAATTTTTATTGTTGAGATATTTTTATTCCAATATGGTTTTCATTTTGAAGCTCACACATCTTAAGTAGTTAAAATTCCTGATTTTTTTTTATGATTAAATAAAACATTTCTGATGAAGCTAAACATGACATTTGTTATCTTTTTTAATTAAAATGGGGATGAAATAAAATTTTCTGAGTAAAATCAGGAATTTTGTAATATTTAATTTTGTGTTTTGCTTTAAAACAAAAGTATCTAATGGCTAATATTTGAATTCAGAAAATAACTGTGTTACTGCATTTTTAATTAGATGGTAGTTGGTAATATTATGAGGATGCAGGAGCAATACAAGAAATACAGGAAATACATATGGAGCTAATGATGAGGACTTCAATTTTGTCCAATCAGTAGTGAGTCTCAAGGTTGCATGGAAGACTGTTCAAGTGCAAACTCTGGGATTTGTGGTGACTGAAGTGTGCTCTGAGGTGTAGCATTCACACACCATACTTTGACCTGGACATGATGAAGGCATAAATCACTGTGGCAGGATAGCATGCAGACACCTGGCCTAGAAAGGGATGTGTGGAGTGGGGAGAACCCAAGAAAAGCATGTTTAGAAAACATAGTCATCAGAGAGTGAAGCGTACTGGAAGTGTGAGCCAATTCTCTCTGGCCCAGTGTAAAATGGGTTGTGAGCTAGACTTTATTTTTGGCACACTTGTTTTGCCATTTCTTTTGAACTAGCTAGCAGTGTTAATCATACAGAAGTTTGATAATGAAGAAAAGATTCTTTTTCTCTCTACATATTCAGTCTGGGATACAATCTGAGCATAATAATTGATGGAATAGCTTCTCAAATTGTTCACTGACAAATACATTCAATTTCAAGATAAGAATGTTTCAGCATCTGAAACAACTCTTATGGCTCTAACTATATATATTTTTTCTCTGTTGCCTCAGTAGGAGAATTAAGAAGGGGAAAGGGAAAGCAGGTATCATGTTTGAAAATAAATATGCTATTATGTTTGAAAATAAATATATCTGCTAACACTGACATTTCCAATGAAATGACAAGACTGAGTTTTACCCAGATGTGCAGAAGAAATAATTTGACAGAGGAAAAAAGGAGTTCTAATATTTTTCTTTGTCTCCCTGCAACTTTAGCTCCTCTTATATACACAGTGAATAAATGTTTCTCCTTCTCTCTCTGAAATTTTAGAGAAGACTGAACCATGAACTTTAATGCTCTACAGCCAGCATATAAATATATAATAAATATTCAAACTGTGAGTTTAGTGAAATTCTTACAGGGGTCTTGAACACAAATATGATAGTGCTGGCTGTTGGAAAACTCTTACTTTCCTAGATGTATTTGGTAATAGCAGTAATAATATAAAGAAGAGTATAATAAACATGAATGACAGCACCATCAAATAATGTTTTACAATCTATCAAAACATCAGTTAAGGGTCTTAGTTCAGTAATTCTTGATTCACTGATGCCTTTTTCCAACAGCCTAAGTATAAAAACAATACCTATGTCCTGTAGAAGTTAGTAGTAGTTAGCTACATGATTTATGCTAAGTATCTATCTAGATTTTTTGAAAAATAGGGAATATTTTCTGAAATAAGAACTTTTTCAATAAAGTAGGGGTGGAATTAAGAAATCTGGGAATCACCTTTGACAGAAAGGAACAAAAATTTAATACATCAGTAAAGTTTATTAATGGCAATTAATTTTACGAGGGGTTTCAAGTTTTTGGGGTCCAAAATATTCCATTTGTTGAAGGAGAGAACAAGGACATATTATTTATCTATGTTTAAGTTCATGGAAATAAGAGCTAACATCTTCTGTATAAATCATGGTAAACTGGCAGGGTGAAAATCACAGAGAGTATTTTTCAGATCATTCTGCTTCAGACCGATCATTAAGCTGACACATTCATTTCAGGTTTGTATTTTTAAACACTTCCAACAGCTGTGTGCTAGAGATTTATGGATTGTAATTTTCACTGTATTGTGAATAACGAGCATTGAATATTTAATATTTTTGGATATCATTCTCAGACATACTTTATAAGGGTAAAAACCAGAGAAATATAGACTTTCTCATTTTCAGTCTTTATCTCCATCAAGTTGTTCTCAAAAATCTGATGAATATTCAAGAAGTGATGTGTGTTTAGAAAAAAAAGTACAGCCAAATAAACATTGAAAGTCTGTTGCTGTTTTTCAGTAAAAAAGAAATAAAATTTTCAGTAAAACTTATCCTACTTTGAAATGCATTTATTCATCATAAATATAATAAATGTATTAAAGTAATACATTGGCATGCATGATGATAAATAAATTTTCTTAAATAGTTACTCTGATGAAAACATCATGATGAAAACCCCCCCCAAAAAAAATCACACCAAACAAAACAACCCAAACGAACAAAAAAACCAAACCAACAACAAAAAACCCCCCAAAACTCCTCAAAAACCCAGAAAACCACCACTAAACCAAAAAAAAAAAAGAGAAAAAAACACAAAAAGAGCAAAAAACCCCCCACAACAGAAACGAAAACAACTGCAACAAAGAAAAGAACATATAGATCTTAGTATTTTTTATCTGACTGCTTCATTTCTCCAATGATTAACATGGGGTTTTTAATTTATAGTGTACTCTGCCTGTTTCTAAAATACTACGCTCCTGTTTAACCTTATATAAAATACTACTAGATGGAAGTAAAATAAACAAGTGATATGCTTCAACAACCACAGGTAAAAAGCAACTCTGAGAGAGGAAGGACTGTTAAGAGGGGACAGATAGCCTTCAGCATTATTTCTGATCAGCCTACTTTTTCTTATTCTTTAATTACTTAGTTATTATGAGTTTAGATCTGGGACAGGCGAGGAGGAGGGGAGGAAAAAAACAAAAAAGATGTAAAAGAAAAAAAAACCTCCATAATTTTAAAATATTATGTTTTCTGTGTTCTATAGTAAAGCCCAGAAGATCCTTTCCCTAAAGAAAATCAAAACATAAGTAGGTAAAATAAGTGCAATAAGTGAGTTTTCTAGTTTATGTGTGTGATTCTTATTAGGCAGAATAACACAGCCAATAAGTGCAGATATATAAATGTGGTGCATGTACACACTTCTTGGGAGCTTTAAACAAACCAGCTATATATGTAAATATTATTTCAGTCATTTATTTCAGAATGGCATGGCAGCTTTTTTGGGAAGTGTATTTCAGTAACTGTCTTGCCAATCTTATTTTATTGACTATGAAGGCAAAGTTATAATGTTGTGGAATCACAGATATATCCCAATTTGACAGTTTAACTTGAATAGGTCAGAAGACTGTCATGTTGTAACTAGAACTTCTGAAAACAGGGAAAAAAACTTTCTTTTGGTTGTATTGAAAATTTATCCTACTAGAAAATAAGAAGTAGATAAAAGTAAATTATGCACTGTTCTAGTAAAAAAGATTAGGCAAGAAAAATGAGCTCCTCCAATATCATGCAACAAAACAACACTACACGCAAAATAGTGTTATTCTAAAAGAAGTAGTTTTGATGATACATATTTAACGATAGAAGAAATCGTATTTCAGTAGTACCTGAAATAGAAATTAGGGTTAAAATTATTTCCATTAAATAGTATTCAGAGACATATTAAAAATCTCCAAGCCAATAACATCCAATCTAAATAAATTGCATTATAAAACTCGGCAGGATAGGGAACTGAAGTAAGGGAGAAGGCATGTTTTATGGACTGTCATACAAAATACCAAGAGCAAGATGTTGATCTTGCTGGACTGAGGGTGCCCAGAAACAGCTGTGTTATAGCAGTCGTCTATACTTCTACTACAGTAGAAAGGAACACTCATTGCAAATTAGATGAATTGGATCCATAATATATTTTCTCCTAATTAATGAAATGAACATAAAATGACTGTCAGGTGCTTTACACAACTAACATGGGATGAGTCCTTTACCATCTATGACATTATTTGTTGGACAATACCATTCATAATAACGATGAATCACAGGACTTTTAGAAAATTAATGTATAGATACTGATAGACAAACCCAATTTTGGAAGTTCTCATGTTCTTTGCAGCAACAGAGAAATTAATATCTTGTATTTCCTTGACAGAGGTAAACAGACCTGAGTCTTGAACTGAACTTCCTTTTCTTTTAATCATCAGCTTTATGTGGTTTCAAACATAATTTTATAGCAGTCCATTTCCAGCTATATAAAAATCCTGACTCTAAATGACTTAATGAAGCAATCTGATGATTTTAATGATGCTTACCTCTGCAGACAAACATCAAGAAGTTTTTGTTCACACTTTTTATTCCATCATTCCTTGAAAATAATACAAAAATTCAAGATAGACATATCTATTGGTTTTCTTTTGCTGTTTGCTATTATGGATCAAGCCACCAATTCAGACCTATTATGCCAGTGAACATCTCTAAGATGTTGTGACAGAGAGGTGTTAAAAATCAGGAAGGCATAGTGCCAGGATTACTGTCAAAGGAAGAAATATTTTATTTCCTACATTCCGTGTAATTTGCTGTTCATGTTCACATTCTCATACAACAGAAAATATGGAAGGATAACTTTGATTTTTTAGTTAGAAACATATTAAACTCTATAAAACTTTGGCAAAAAAAGAGATTTTTAGCAATGAAAAGTAAACTCCTGTCTTTGAAAAATGCTTTGAAATGTTTGACAAAGCTTCAGAGTTTCCTCTTGAAGAAGTATCTTCATAATCATATTACCTTTTCCAATAATTTTCATGTTTCAAAAGAACTCAAAAACTAGAAGGAATTGGCTTTTTTCATCATTACAAAAAGAATTCTCCTATTTTGATATTTGTTTACTAAACACAGTAGTGATTTTGATCATGCAGACAACATTCAATGACAAGGCTATTCCTCTGTTAACTTTTCCATTGCTGTCTAGAACTGCAACTAGTTAATGAATACTTATATATATACATATAGATATGCTCACTGCCTAAAACTTTCATAGCACTAAATAAAATAGTGGTTGATGATTTGGTAAATTTAAAAATGTGGATAATATTTGTTTCCAATTTTATCACATTCCTTGAAAGCCTAGGTAAATCTCATTCCACTGGTTGTGTGATTTAATATTATGTCAAGATCAAATCAAAATATCATAAATTATTTTCCTTAGAACCGGTTAATATTATAGATTAAAATTTTTGAATATATCTTTCACATGCATTTCAGTGGGATTTAGGCATCAAATGTGAATTAGCAATACATACTTGTCTGGATTTTATTCTTCATAAGGCAATTTAACAATTCAAGGTTCCAAATCTTCTCATGAAAATTCAATGGGATTTAAGCTTTAGTCAGGTATCAGAAGAACAGTTGCTGTAACTATAATTTAAGTTCCCAGCTTTATGGAATTTACAGTGCTGAGTAAGGCACTAAAGATGAGATTCTGTCTCACAGACTTCACTTTCTGTCCTATGGCAAGAATAATCATAGTACTTTAGTGTCCATATTTTATATCCTTCAAAATATTCTGGAGTAAAACCTAGTTCCCTTAAACATATATACTTCCATCATGAAGCCTTCTCTATTAAGAGAACAGCATAAGCTCCTACTTACTTTTACTCAGAAACTGTAACATGGTCAGCTGTTCCTGATGGATAGGACAGGGAGTCATTAAACTCTTATCTCAAGATGTGCTACAATGCACTGATTACTGAGGTCTTGGGAGACATTAGGAGAAATTAAAATGGGGATTGCTTCCAGCTTTTTTACCCTTTTTATTAGAGATATAATGATTTTCCTTTGTCAATGGGGATTAAAACCATGAAAGTATTCCCAGGGGTCCAGACAACTCCTTGACAATAAACAGAAATAAATAATACAGACAATTACATACAAATTTATTTTCCACTAAACACCCTCTTCCCAGGGATACAGTCAGATTACTACTAAATTTTAAGCATCCAGAACTGAAAGCAGAAATAAGAGAACTGGTCTGCCATTGATTCTGCATGGACATAGTGTCCACTTATCACTGTGGATGACATTTATCTTATAAAATCCATCACTGGGCCCTACATTTATGCTATCTATCTGCAAGAGTTATTCTGAATATGTTATGTAGTCTGTCAAGAAAAACAGAAATGAAAATAGGATTGTTCAGCCCACCCACAATGTTAACCATATTTCAGATGTGTCTATTGTATTGTTGATTATAAAACGGATTTAAGGGGATGTGAATGGGAATGCTGACTTTCAAATTTACTAGAGATAAATGTATGAAAAAACCCCACAACTTTCCTTGAACTGAATGGGACACTTTTATGGAACTAGGAATTGTTCCTCATCTTCATAAAAATTATGATTAAGAATGATGATTTTAAGACCAATAACACCTTCTGAGAACAACACAAGGCAATATTTCACATACCAAAATGTTATGTACATAAATTCAAGCCTAAAATTTATATGGACTTGACTACTTCATTGATTATATCTGAACATATATTTTCTTCCCTTCCTTTTCCTTCCCTTTTTCCTTCCTTTCCCTTTACTTTCCTTGTTTCCATTTTTTGCTTTCCCAATTATTTTTCTCAGTTTTCTCCCTTCTAACCCTTTTTTTTTTTTTAATGGTGGACCTTTTTTTACTCTTTTTTTGTACTAAGCAACTTTGCTGAAATGCATGGAATATTTCTTTATATGTATCAGAGAGAATCAGAACCTTTGCTGTTTAGAAAACATGTACTTATTTACAATCCTTCCTTGGAGCTTTCCATAATTTATCATTCTTCTTGGTAGTTAAAAAGTGTTTCCCATAAAAGACCTCACATAATTCAAGTTATGTGCAAGAAATACATTTCTAGCTATTTCTGTCTTGGCTATCAAATCATGTAATTGGCACACTTACAGATTTTCTTGCTCCCCAGCAAAATTTGTATGGGTAAGAGTTTAATTTACTTATGAACCCTTCCATTATTTTATTGGTCACACAATTCTCCTACCCTGACATTGAAGCAGCATCTGTAATAAGCTTGAAAAGCTCTTTCAGATGATTGATGAACTATAGATATTACCCTGAATCTGGTGTGTGTTTTTTTTTTTGTTTTTTTGTTTTGTTGGTTGGTTTTTTTTTTTTTTTTTGGTAGTGTTATTGTTGTTGCTGTTGTTTTGTTTGTTTGTTTTTGGTTTTGTTGGATTTTGCTTGGTTTTGTTTCACTTTTGCTTTGTTTTGTTTTGTTTTGGTTGGTTGGTTATGGGTTTTTTGCTTGTTTTGGTTTTGTTGACTTTTTTTTTAAATTTTATTTTGACAAGTTATAAAAGTTACTTAAGAACTGACTATTCAAAAACAGTGTTCTGTGACACTATGTCAGGTAAGAAAAGAAGTCAAGAAAGCCTCAAGCATGTTTAACAAGTGGTGGCTAGTGCCAGTAGTTTGTGTGTAGCTATGGGATAAACAGCAAATAATTGATACTTAAGATGCAGGAGGAAAAAGAAAAGTTCATACCAATTTTTCCTTTATTTCAATTAGCCTTGGACACAGCCATTACTGTTGTTTATTTCTTACAGATGATTCTCACAGTTCTAACATACCCTTTAGTAAAAACCCACAGAATTGTTTGTGGATTTAGGATTCATAGAATCATTAATGTTAGAACAGATATCAAAGATCATTGAGTTCAACATGTGGAACATCTAAAAATATTCTCTGTTGAAACTATGCAAATGAGATGATATACACTGAATGAGATAATCCCCAAGTAGCAGACTTTATAAATTTTGAAAAAGGCTACAGCTTGAGAGCTGAACCATAAGGACTACACAGCTGAAATTTTTATTTTAAAATAGAAAAATATTCATCAAAATTTATACTGCTACCAATAATTTGAGACACTAACAAATTGTACAGTAACGTGTATAGTCGGATTTACTATACAATGCTTCTCATTAATAGAAAGTGGACGTGAAAGGACAGCAGCCAGGATCTTTTTACATAGATCTTTACATTTTACATAGGCGTTGAAACCTACCACAGGTGACTATTATATATTTGTCTGATACTTAAAAAAAAAAAAAAAAAAAGAGAGAAAGAAACCTCTGCAAAGAAGGGTTAACTTTAATTACATTTTTATCAAATGTGTTCTTGTTAAAAGCATTACTGAAATGTTTCAATCCTAGAAAAGATCTTCACTCCAGTTTAATTGCAACTACAAAATAAAGCTATTCAAAGAGAAAAGTATTGTAAATTTATAGAGAATTGTGCTTCTTCCAATTAAAACTAAGTAAAATAAATCATGTTATCTCTAAAACCATATTTTAGTAAAAGTAAATCATACCAATAACATGGCTTTGTCTTAGCTGAATTTTCTACTTTGTTGACCCATAATACTAATATGACATAGTACTAATATTAGTCAACTAAGGATCAAATTTTATACTTTAAAAATATCAGTATTATATTTAACACTTTGGTAAAATATATGATAAAAGGATCTGAAATTAAATACAGAATTTAAAGAAAATATAGATTAATAAAAATGAAAAGATGAAGCATTTGGGAGTATCATTTATCAGACAGTGAATTCCATCTTGCTTCAGAGACTGTACATTTTGCTGTGACCTTCATTTGCTATTTCTACATCGTGCTAAAATTACCTTTGGGCTTTGGTACAAAAAATTTGTTGTGTAAGTTTGGCACCAAATAAAAAAGCTGAAAAAAGGTGATGGAACAATCAAGAGTCGTTAATGATGAATGACTAGTGGCCCTGAATACATGGGTTTTCAACCGGGCCGTTGACTTTGAATGATATTGAGTATAAAAGTCAGGGGTTGAAATGGAGCCTTTGATTTCCCCAGTGGAAACATTTAGGAGTATTGCTTTCTAAACAAAGGATGTATCACTATAACATAGAGGAAAAAAAGATCAAGATTCTGAAGAGCAATCAGCTTTGCTAATAATTTCGATTTTTTTTTCCTGGGCCTTTAACCCTCCAGCACCATAAAAGGTGAANCCTGCTGAAGAATGGGAGAGAAGCTGACAAACTGACAAACTGAAACTCAAAACTGGAGAAAACCAGGAGAGGAAGATAGTGATGCCAGTAGCATTAATCTTGTCTTACCAGGAGTTTTGGGGGTTCACATTAAGCCATGGGGGCTCCCATCCTTTGCTTTTCTCAGAAAGACTGCTCAGGGATCTTTCATCAATGGGAAAGACAAAAATGAAAGTCAGGAAAGTAGAGCAGCAATAAGATAGCATGGCCTGTTCATTATATTTTTAATTGCATTATTATTAACCTCTGATTTTTGTTAATTATTTTAATGGAGGACTATGGATTTCTGATGTATAAATTTCATTTTAACTGAAATATCTGTAATTTTTGCTTTAACTGGATTAGCAATAAATTATTGTATCCATAAATTGTGTTGCATTTTTTGTCCATTGCAAATTTTATCTTAACAAATCAAGAAAGTGTAACTTGATTCTAAGGCAATATCTCAGAATGGATTTTTTCCTCTGGTTTTGTGTGTCTCATTCCATAGAATGTAGTAACTTAAATGAAATTAGCTGGATGAGTTAGGTCTATTTTTCATTAATGGTCTCAAATATGTTAAAAGTGCAAAATATTTATGCTGAAAACATCAGCTAGAATCAGAGTACTGTATCTTCTTCTGATGGGACTTCTCCAATCAAAATCCAAGGGAAGATGTAATGATGAAATCAGTATAATTTGCTCACTACTGCCTCATTTAAATTCATGTAGTGTTCTGTGAAGCCTATAAGGATGCTTCAATGCAGATAGAACACATCAATGCACCGAAAAGGCTGAAACTATGTCAGAATGAAAAAAAAGATGTGAAAACAAAAGTGGAGCCTAATCTTCTCTCTAATTCTCCATTATTTAGAGATTTTTCTCCAAATCTGTTTTCAACTCAGGATTTCAGGAAATCACAATTATGCAACTTGGCTGATGCTGTAGCTTAGTAAATCAGAAGACTTCTTCTCTGTTTATCAGTTTGAACCCTCTTAATGTGTATGATTATAATTAAACCTCTTTCCTCAGAAAATACCCAGGAAATAAGGTATCCAAATTGTTTGCCAAATTAAAAAAATAAACTAAATATATGAAAATTTCTTTTGAGATGATTACATCACTTACTGAGATGGATTTGATACTTGCGTTGGTTTTAGTTTGCTATGTGAATTCAGAATGATTTAACCTATTATCCTTTTCAAAAAAAACCCAAAAACCTGTTGTTGCCTCTGAAACCACTGACTGCAAAAAGGGGAGGAAATAGAGTTATTGAAATAAATGTCCAACTAAAGCAATTCTTATCTTACACGAAAACATTCTTAATGATATTTTTCTAATCCTTTCCAATTCCCAGTAGGTATTTGAAAAATGTAAACAGTATAGTAATACAACAGTGATACTAATTTTGTATAGAGTGGCACAGCACGAATCTTATTCCCCATGTAAGTCCTTGGTATTCTTATAATTCATCAACCAATGCAGCATGAGAATTCTCATAAATTTATTTTTATATTAACCTGTGTTTTCACCCAAGCAACTTGCATTACACTGCTAGGCAGATGTCTTCTATGCTTTTCCTATTATTTTGTATATGTTATAATTTCTGTATTTCTTTGAGAATATCTCTGTGTCTCAAAGAAGACAGAATTTAAGCATTAAAGAAAAAATTTTGCTGACTACTTCTAATTTAGTTTTTAAAATTATTTCTTTCTATTTATAGAGTATTTAACGATCAAAATTTTCCATAAGATTTTTATGAATTCTTAAAAAAATGTAGCTTATTGTAAGAAAATTCATGGTCTCATGCTGGATAAAATAAATGAAATTAGAGAGAAATCTCTTCTTCAAGTACAGGTTTTATCAATGTATCATAAAGAGAATATATACATGCAATCTGTTATGATGATTTTTTAAAATATCCACTAATCTGTAAGACATCAGAAATTTTCTACCTACTAATAACATAAAAGGAAAAAATTAAAAATATTTTAGTGAAGATGTCCTGAATGAGAAAATATCTTTTTTCACATCTAAGAACACATAAATTAGAAGACGTATTCAAATAGATTTTATTTTAAAATTTCAGTCTCTCTTCAATGAAGAATCCTTTGATAATGATTGTCTGATAATGTGGAGGAAATCTGAAATGTGTAGGAAAGAGAAAAATTAAATGCCACTTCACACTTGAGATACTCTTTTATCCAAATGGACAAATAGTATCAATGTATATACAGAAACACTTTTTAAACAGAGAGATTAATGTGCATTTTACAGAATTATTTTACTATTTTATTTCAACGACAATCAATATTTTATTATATATAATAAAATCAATATTGTTAGCTTCTGACAGGTATACTCCGAAAGACCGTTTTTGTAGTAGAATTGTTGGGAAAAACAAGATAGCTATAGAGACTCAAAGGAGAACTAGGACATGAGTTAACAGTTAAGAAGCATGGAAACTATGGAGTCCAGTGCTTGAAGTTTACTCACTGATTTTCTTCTGTTTACCAGCACAGAAGCACCCAAGATTTTGGAGAAAAACTCCAAGTCAATATAAAAGTTTCTGATCTAATATCTAATTTGCAAGGACATTAAACAAGAAGGAGATTTGTGTTTAGCCTGTTTGTTTAACATTTCTTAGCCAGAAGATTTGAGCTCTTTTTATTTACAGAATTACCCCATCCTACCTTATTAATTTTTGTGTACAAATTAAACATAGCTTTAGGGATTGAGAGTTCTTGACATATTTTTTGGTGTAAAATAAACACAAGAAAATAAGTTTGTGAAACAGATTTACAGGAGCTCTATTTTAAGATATACATAAATTGGGAGTTGATTCACATGTTTATGCTTTTATTAGTATAATGAGAATTGCTTTCACCTACCTAATAAATATTGAAACTTAACCAGCCATAATGTATGAATACAAAATAAGTAACATATTTTAATTCTGATTTTAGTACTTAATCAGAACATTTGTTTTAAAAACCTACTTTTTCTGACTGATATAAAGAAGGAATAACAGAAACATGATTGCTCCTTCAAGGTACTGCTACAGAGGTGAAATGCATTTGACATTAGAAATATATGGGAAATGACATTGAAAAAAAATACAGCTCTTCAGAGATCAAATTTTTGTAAAACATGCAAACAATGCTTTGAAAAATATCAATGAATTAATATAACCACAAGAATAACAAGATGCATGGTATAATAAAAGGCATGAATTCAAGAAGGATATAGTCATAGAAATTAAAAATTCACTTACAGTGACTATTGTTTGCAGGTTCTTTGGCTTCTTCATTATTTTTCATCAGTAATTCTGGTAAGAGTGGTACCAAAAAGATGACTTAGAGTATAAATTAGCAATTTATTTTACCCATTTCAGCAATAGTTCAGTGGGTCACCCTGTTTGCACAGAAGAAATGACCCATGCATATAACTTATTAAATGCTTTTCAGATCAAGCTGTGTAATTATGTAGTTGTGTCCACACATGTAGAATTTCAAATGCAACTTTAATACAAAGACAAACAAATATAAAGTAATAAGACTTCTACATATAGAATTTCAAGATGTACGATGACGTTCTTACAAAAATAACTATTTCATGAGGAAGATAAATAATACAGAGTCCTTTACAACTTCCTTGGATATATTTTTTCAAGCTAAATATGAGTAATTTTTTTATCAAAACCAGGTAGATAAACAATAATTTTTCCTGTCATTGTGTTATTAAGAAAAAGTTCAGTTTCGGGGGCAGTCCATCATGTGTTTTAAAATTTGATTGAAATTTTATTTTGAAAATAAATGAAACATTTTTAGAACACTTTAATATGAAATAAACTTCATTCTTCCTTAATTTGCAAGAAATGGTGATTGCTTCCTTTTGCATATTTTTCTTAAGCAAGAACATAATGCATAAAACATAAAGATGATTAAACCTCATAATTTTGCACTTAGAGAAATATATCATCATTTTTTGCTTCAATATGGAAAAGTTCTATACTATTTTACAGTTTTTGTTTTAAAGTGTCTGGACTAGTGTCTAGGGGTTATATTCTGCAGTGCAACTGTCTGAAGAGGTTGAAAGATAAAGTGAATCTCTTCTACCTAAAAAAGGATCAACTATGTCTCCATCTAGATATAGGAAAGCTAAACATAAGTAGAAAGAAGAATGGAATAAGCAGTATTGTGACTTTCCACACCTTCTCAAAGAGAATTTCAGGCAGCTTTCATTAACCTCCATGTCTGCTTTAAGGCGTAGATGTACTGTCCTTTATTTGCACCTCATAAGAGGTGGGTTTGGACATCACAACAATGAAAAGGACACTGAGCTATTGCAGATCATCCAAAGGAGGGGCACAAGGATGGTGAAGGGTCTGGAAGGGAAAGCCTTATGAGAAGTGATTGAGGTCACTTGGTTTGGTCAGTCTGGAGAAGAGGAGACTGAGGGAAGACCTCACTGCAGTCTACAATGTCCTCACATTGTAGGGGCAGGCACACTTTTCCCTTGTGACAAGTGACAGGACTCAAGGAAATGGCATGAATCTGAGTCAGGGGAGTTTTAGGCTGGATATTAGGAGAAGGTTCTTCATCCAGAGGATGGCTGGGCACTGGAACAGGTTCTCCAGGAAAGTGGTCACAGCACCAAGCCTGACAGAGTTCAAGAAGCGTTTGGAAAATGTTTTCAGGCACAAGGTGTGACCCTTGGGATATCCTTCCCAGGGCCAGGAATTGGACTTGACATACCTGATGGGTCCTTTCCAACATATTTTATGATTCTATGATTCTATAGTTCTCCCCTTTCTCCTTCTTCCCCCCACTTTATATACTGTGCATGATGCCATATGTTCTGGAGTGTCCCTTTGGCCATTTTGGGTCACCTGTCCCAGCTGTGTCCCCTGCCAACCTCCTAGACACCCCCAGCTTCCTTGCCAGAGTGACAGTATGAAAAGCAGAAAGGGCCTCAGTTCTATGTAAGCCCCACTCAGCAATAACAAAAAGATCTCTGTATTATCAACACTGTTTTCATCACAAATCCAAATACATGGCCCCAGAGTAGCCTCTGTGAACCGACCAAAAGCAGCATGCAGGGGAAAGCTGGAAATTATTAACCACTGATGTCTCCTTGATGCACTCACTGTTTTCGGACTGAGGCATTTTGTTCTATTCTCAGCTGATAATATTACTGAGCACATCATTATCCATTCACTAGGCTTGTCCATTTGTTGATGCTAGTTCAACATCCTTTGCACACTCCTCAAGAACTTGACAGCCTTTGCACACAGTAAAGGCCTGGTTACATGCAAAACAATATCCTGGACTTTTGTTTACAGCTATGCTATGTATCTGTGTGATTTCTGAGTTACCAGTACGTGGAAGGTCTTCCTCTACCACCAGCTGAACACCTTTCACATCCATCCTAACTATTCATAGATAATTGTCTACAGTTTCAGGATATGCAGCATCTAAGAATATGCCAGGAGATGCCTTCCTCTCCCACTGCGAGGGCTTTAATTCAGGTGTTTTGGAGTGGGGAGTGGGACATTCCACTTTAATTCTGAGTTGAGGTACATATTGTTACCTGGTCTATAAAAACACTCTGCTGGCTCCTTTTAGATTACTTGATATTTAGATCAGTTCTTTGAGTTTCCTGTGCTGTTTTCCTCCTTCTTAGTTTTCTTGTAGTCCCCTTCTTGAAAGTAGGTATAAAGTTCCTTAATTTATTTTGCCTACTTTCTTCTTCTACAATCCTAGAGTTAATTTTTTTCATTACGCTAATATTCCACTAATATCTTTTGCACTGAATCCTGGGTGTTATTACCAGAGTTCGGATCAGAAAGGCACCTTTACGTGTGGGTTGCAACACTAGACCTAGAAAGCAGCATCTCTGCATCACTTTTTGGGAAGGCACTAGTCCAGCCCATGTGTGGCTAGCTAGAACTCTTACTGCTACTCTTACTAACTTTGAAGCTTGCCTAATATCACTTAATATTTCCTGAGAATAATCATCACCCTGCCTAGGGTGTTGACAGCTCAATCCTAATACACTGTTTATGAATGCCACCCACAGAAATTTTGAAGAGCTTCTGTTTTACTGTAATATATTACCTATACCGTAGTATTCCCTACCCTGTAATCCCTATTGCATCACTCCTATAAATTTGGCAGTCTGGCAATACTATAATACAATTATAATCTTCCTTTTAACACGTTTAGGAGATACCTGTTTTCTCAGAGACTTTTACTGATTTCAAGCACTGTGGCTACCCATCTTATTTTTTAGGCCTTAAGCTTCAGTGAAAGGGACTCATAAGGCTTCTCTCTGTTCTGCCACTTAATATTGTTCATACTAATTGATGGCATTGCAGTATAATTTTGCCTGTGTTGTTTATTGTTATTGTGCTGTTCATTTCCCTCCTGACCTTTTCAGATCTGTATTGAATATTGTCCTTTTATTATCCTTCAATCCATATACCTTGTTCCTTAAATTAAGGACATTACTATTTTTCTACTGCACCTGTCCCTACCTAAATTTATAGATATAAGTGGTAAATGCATTTGAAATAGTAAAATGTACATGGTGCACTTGATTTATACCTATCACAGGATTTCACTAAAAAAACTTAGTTCAGAAAGGCAATATTAGGATATATATTATTCTTAATCTGTACTGTTCTATTTTATTGCATACTATGGTATGAAACTGCAGTGAGTGATAAGACATATCCATTTACAGTACAATTGGAAATTTGAAAGCAATAAAAGAATAAATATATCATTTTCCTTTGCATTCAATATGCACAAACACACACAATCTTGTGCATAAATTCTCACAATTACAATGGTAATAAAACCAACTAATTGCAACAAAAAAAAGGTTTTCCTTTTTTTTTTTTAATGCGAAATTATAGGGTTGTTAACATTCAGTCTATTTAATACCATGACTGGCTAAAGCTTCTTTTTAATGACAGCAAGACAGCAATAGTACTACAAGTCTGTTGATAAAAATAAAGTTAGGAGTTAAAGTCCCTGTAAAAATAAGCATAAGAAACATATAGTTTTAAGCTGATATGTCATCTGTTGTTAAAAAAATGAAATCGTTTTGCAGGTAATAACTAAAAAATTGTTAATATTGTTATCATAGTATTGCATGGGAAAATTCTTTAACTGACTAGAAACTTTTCAGCAGTGAATGAGCATGCATAAAATAAAGCTAAATGAAAATAGGTAAAGACTCTTCAATGTTTGGAAATATAAATGTTTTGATATACTGTTTATACATAAGTGCAGTAAGAGAAGAATACATTAGCTTTCTGTCAGAATAAATCATTAAAAACATGATTTCATAGTTCCTCCACAATCCAGAAAAAAAACCTAAAAATTATTCTTGAATTAAGTAAAATGCCTGTAACATATAAACAGATCTCTCCTCTGCATGAAGTAAATATTTCTTTTCTGTCTAATAATAATTAACTCCAAAAAAAGTAGGTTTAGTGAGAAAAAAATATCTTTGAGAGAAAAAAATGTTATTATACTGGAATATTTTCTAACTCTTTCAGCTGACCACAGCTCTTGTAGGGGAAATTGTGAAAGCAAGGTCTTCACGATAAGACACTTTTTTGATATAAGAAATGTTACAAGAGTTGGAGACTGTATCTAACCTATAAAAGCATTTTTAGTGTTAAATTTTTATAACCTATATAGTTATAATACTGAAATAAATATCTTGTATAATTTTTTGTACTTTTTGAAATAAATACTCTGAATACTTGCTTACTAACAATAATGTGTAGAAATGCAAAATGTCATCCAGCCTTTTTTTTTTTTTAATTCTTCAGCAGCAAATGTAAGTGTAAATCCTCTTGTCAAATAATAAGAACAGCTCAGGATCCTATACTGAAAAGGAAGAAAACTTACTCTTAGTACCTACATATATTTAGAAAATTACTCCAGAAATAAGAGTGTAATAGATATTCCACACACAGTCCAGAAATGTTTGAGTCAAATTAATATAAAACAATTTATTTTGCTTCCAAAGGTGGTATTTAAGTTGAATTTCCCTGTTTTCCTAGAAATGTCAGTTGAGTTATATTCTCACCAAGTTCAGCATGCTTAATGAATTCCTTGGGGAAGCCAGAATATCTGTAGCACAATTAACTTCCCATTCTTATGTAAATGAGGAGTTTCAGTGTCCCTGATGGAAGTCTGCTTTTGGCTACAGTTAGCAAGTGTATGCGATTAAATGACACATAGAGCCTTGAGCTGAAATTTAGACTTCACTAATTTGTACTGTGACATGTGCAAAGCTGCTTTAGAGGAATGTGAAACACCATTTTTTAAATGTACCTGATGAAATGGGGATTATTACCCCTGGCTAGACTGTAGTCAGCAGTCTGATTACTTTTGTTTTTCCTTGGTCTTAACAGAATAAGAACACGGATACTCTCTTCATACTTTTTATATTCCTTATAATATTTTTGGTTGTATTTACTTATAGTTATCCAGTTGAGATTACTGATTTAAGATGAAAAGACTGCAATAGGGTAAGATCATATTTTAGGTTGTATGTATGCATTTGAGTTCATGTAATTAATGTTAATACCAGCAATTTAATACTGAAAATTGAAATAAACTCCAAGTCAGGTAGATGGACTTCATGTAGTTTGGAAAAGAAAATAAAATCACATACATAAATTTAATTACCTGAGTGGGATAGAACAGTGAGAAAACAATATCCAAAATGAAAAGAGAATGTTACTGAATAGTTCAAGTTTTATTGTTTCTAGTAAAGTCCTTTGAGATCCCTGAGTGAAAGGAATTATTTAAATGTAAAGTATTATTGTCTCAGAGGAAAAAAAAATATATGTCAGTTCTAAAATATTGAAAACAATCAGATTCAAGCTGTAATCACAAAATGGGATCTGTCTGAGTATTCTGAATCTAACTTTTAATTACCTAGGAAGATTCCTAAATTCAAGTTGGGTTCTAGCTTCCAGCTTTTCATGGAACTTGTTAATTGGGAAAATAAGGGAAAAACAGAAACAAAATGTACAGAGACACAGACCTTAAAAAAAAAAACAAAAAAAAAAACTCTTGGAGACAATGTCAAGACACAATCCATACACTACAAACAATTTTTCCAGGAAATTCAGCATGGACTTTGCAAGCAGTAAGATTGTAAGATTGTAAACAAGGGGAGACTCTTACTGAAATTAATAAAGTTGTGTAGACTTATGAAGGGATGTGCAGGGAAAGGGAAAGCAGAAAGGAACAATTGGTGGGGGTGAGACATAAAGTGGTATAAAAGAGGCTGGTCATGTGTAAAATGAGGCCAGTCCAGACATGTCTATCTGAGCCCTATGTTTGCTCCCTCCAGTCAGTCCTAAATTCCTATTCTCTCTTTCCAAATCTGAGTTCTCTATGTATGTATTGTTGAAGGGAGCACCTTGTCTGTGGCCATCTATGTAGCCACAGCTGTGACTGTGACAATGTCCTTTTAGTGTTTCTTTGAGTCTCTGGGGTACATGTTCAACTTCATTAGTGTTTGGACCTGTAAATTTGAAGTATCATCCCTCAGGATGGACAGAGATCCCAACAGGGATCATTGGTACTGGAATGGGCCACAGGAGCCAGACAGGAGGGTTCTGGGTCAGGGAGGCTGGAGGAGTTATCACTTGAATCATACACAAAATGTCAAAATATTGTCTAAATTACCCCTTGCTGCTTAACTTTAGCAATGCAATTCAAATGGGAATCTCTTTAGTTATCTCTAGTCAATTTAAGTATTTCTGCTTTCATGAGAAAACATTTTCAGGGCACCTCTCGTTTCATTTCTCTGCAAACACTCCAGCTCAGAAGTTTTTTCCTCTCAAGAATTTATGATTCTCACAATAAATTCTCTTCTGAATAAATTTGGACATTAGACCTACTTAGATAACTCTAAGGGAGAAAGAAATCATTCCTGATTCTGCATAAGGCTTTAATGGATAGAACGCTTCCTTAAGAAGGGAAATGCACACATAGAAACCATCCTTCAGTTTGACAAATCCCAAGTCCTCCTGTGTGAGGAGAATGTTCTAACCCACACTTTCTAAATGAGACTTAAATCTGATTCTTTTTCAACGCTTCTGAGAAATATAGGCTTTTGTAAATTAATAGTACATAGATTTATTAGACCAGTCAGCAAGCAAGAAGCATGTCTCTTTAATTCGGAAATACAAATGCTCCTAGAAGTGAGAAGGATTGTGTTCATTCTTCCATACATGAAAAAGAACGGGTCTGTCTCATGCTATTTTCTAAATCAGACTTTATTTTTTAAAAAAGTCATAAAGATTTCACCAAATAAAGGTGTATAAAGGTCCTGTGTGAAGGAGCATTTTTCTGACTATGAGAATGGAGAGAATCTCCTCATATTTTTGAGTACCTGTCATGGTTTGAAAAAAACAACTTTTTTTTTTCCTTCCTGGAAAGGTTTGTTTTTTCACTTCCGCCAGGGCACAGTTTCCAGCAGAGGTGACGAGCCCATGGATTGGCTAATTTTAAGATGGGCACTTCATGTAACCACTTAAACATTGGAAGCGTCTGTGCGAAACTTACATTTTTAAGAGCGGGAAGTTAGAAGCTCTCTTTGACTCCCGTTGGCAGGGAAGGGAACATCTCCGTGTGCCCAGCCGGCCGCTCTGGGCCTCAGGGC